>OY992876.1:25714331-25779331 GCA_963921405.1 Cepaea hortensis | reverse complement strand
ACATTCTCGATACCAATCTCAACTTGTCTGCTTATTGTTCATGTTTCACATGCACACACTAGATTAGGTTCTAGACAGCATTGTAACACTGTTATCGTGACTGTAATTGAGAGTTGTTTATTTCTGAAATTGTGTGAGTTGTCGCAAGACAATGTCATCGGCTTACGTGAAAAGGTAGGTTCCCATTGATTTCCTGTCTGGGCAGTCACCATGCTTTGTTGCTTACCTCAGCCATTCTCTCTATAAAGTGAGCTTTTGCCTATGGACACGGACTTGATACTGTAACTGTTAGCAATATCTCGATTTGTAGCTGCACTATATAGCACCAATACTATCCGTGCGTCACGTGTGGCTACATACTAACGATTTATTGTTACGTATTTTACTAGGGCTAGAGCAGTGGTTCTCAACCTTTTTTGGCCCGTGCCCCCTTCACCATATTTTCAGAACGTCATTCCCCCCTTTCGTATTTCCTACCTAAAAATCCCGCCCGCCCCTACACAGTGTACGTAATAATGGAAGCTAAATTTAATAGCACATATTAAAACAAGTCTAGACGTCCACATAAAACGTGATTTGTGGGTCTACATACTTTATAAAATGAATTTTAGAAGGGTGAGACGTACAGAACCGTAAAGAAAGATGGGGAAAACTATATCAAGTAATCGGTTCTTGTATTAACGCGATCTTGAAATAATCTTAATTCCCCCCCCCCCCTCACATGGAAAACCTAAAATTCCCCCCCCCCCCCCACTGGGCTAGAGGGTCCCTATGAGGTAGCGAAGGTTTGTGGAGGAACCGCCAGCTTAGTATTCCAGCCAACGTTTCTGAAGGATAAAGGCGGCGGTGCGCTGGAAGGACCAACCGTCCTAGTATTTGTGTTCGGGTAGCTACTTGGTATCCGCTATATGCGAGATTGTTTCAAGTAGACACTGCGTGTACAGGAATTCAGAGGAATCATCTTCCAGCGAATAGGTAACTGCAAGTTTGGGGCTGATAGGTTTCAAAGACACCCGTAAACATTCAGTGGCTAAATGAGGATTATCGCATGCAATGAAATGAGCCTGCTGGAGACATATACAGAGGGAACCATCACTATATTGAGAAGCTAGAATATTAATTAGTTCCTACAATTGTATGATTGAATGAAAAGACCGACGTTATCACCCATCTGATGGTTCATGATGAATGTTCAATAAATATCTTATTCTTAAGCATTGCCGATGGATTGTTCTGTGACAGCTGTGCTGAACATTATCGTTGGACAGTCTCATTTACAAATCATTCATGTTTGATTACTGTGAGCCACATGTTTGTAGACAAACAAACAAACAAACAAATAAACAAACAAACAAACTTTATTTTCAAAGTGTTAAGAATTAGGCACGCAGGCCCGTCTAAAATTCTGCCCTTCTATCACTCTCTTTCATACATTATATCATTCACACATCGCATCAGGCTCGTTACAATATCCAACACCTATCTGTCGCTTGCCCTGAAGCTCAATCTTGCCTCCCACTTCCATGGCTTAACGTTAGCCTGTCTGCTGGGGATACACGGGTACTACCGTATTTTACGGAGTATAAGACGCACTTTTTTCTTCAAAAAATTGCCTCCAAAATTCAGGTGCGTCTTATACTCGAAATTAATATAAAAATGGTAAAAATATTATTAAAAAAAAAAAATTGCTTAAAAAATCAATGTGCGTCTTATAGTCCGTAGCGTCTTATAGTCCGTAAAATACGGTATACCTTGCCTAGGGATGTCCTGAGGCTTGCGAAGGAAAGGAGGTGTCTTACTGTCAGAAGTCGGGGTGCCCCACCGGCTAGATGAAAGAATTATTCACTGGCGAGCAACCCCAAATAGTCAGAAACTGACTAGGGACAAAATCTATATGGCTGAACTATAGATTAGGCCCATGAATATCCAACGTACAGCTCTAAGTGGCTCGTTACAAAATTGAAATTAACTGTGCTGAATATTCGCCAAGGAATAGGAAAGAGAAGGTTAGCTAGGATAGACTTTTAAGTCTGAATTAAAGTTTAAGGACAACTATCCTAGTACAGGTTTTTCTCCCTGACTGCTCCTTTCCTTGGTGTGTAAGTGAACCCCCACCAATGTACACAACAACACGTATGCACAATTGGAAAAAAATATAATGACAGAACTATGAGTTACAATACTACAACATTTATTTACTAATCATAGACATCTGATGGTTTTCAATATGGGGATGATGAAATCATATAACATATTGTGATGAGAAACATTACGTAACTTTACTTGTTACTTGATCTATCTGGAACTGTGGTCCAGATCCCCACTCTCCAGTAGACTCAAAAAAGAAACAGCTTGCCGGTATTCTGACTCATGCCAGTCCTAGCTCTACCTAGTCTTCACTCGTTCTTGAGATCTGTAACATAGGTGCTCCTTGTGAGAGCTGGTAAGAAAGTCAAGAATGTGTTATATCTAGTTCTACATCAGCGCAATCTTAAGTATAACATATCATAACACAAACATATACAATGACCAGTCTGGCCAAGTTTATCTTCCAGCTCTACTGCGTTCACCATCCTCCTTCTCCCTACTGTCTTTAGTCTGGGACGGGCTTTTCAATTGTCTCACACGCCTGTAATGATTACATTTCTGCCGGCCCCTGTCCATGTCGCTAATACAGAAATTCTGTGTCATACAGCCGCTCTGTTCAAAGTTGGTTTAGCAGCTCACAGGATCGGTAATGGTATTATAATAGTACCGGGTCATCCGGGCTTACAAGCCGTGACCAGTAGCTGTGCCAGGTTCTCATGCATTACCGTGAACGCACGCCCACAATACACTGAGAAAGTTTAGCACCATATACCCTATACCAATTGTGGGTAACGTCTGTACCATCACACCTCTGCTTCCAACACAATCGTTGGCCAATGTGCCAATGCACAGACAATAGCATAACACTTCATATTGGTAGGTTTGCATATGACAAATCAATATATCAAACATCCAATACACATAAACATATTGATTAAACTAGACATATTATGATACTTTAACATCATAGCCTAATGCACTAGTTAGTTTGTATGTATACGAAATGAGACGTATACACAAAAAGAATATGTACGAAGTATATTCCTAGCATCGTATATTCATATGAAATTACACATATATACATCCAACATATCCGTAAACATTATATTACTTCAAGATGGACATCTAATGATACTCAACATAATAGCATCAGGCATTATTAATGAGTACTAATATTGTATAGCTACAAAATGAGATATACAACAAGTCTAATTGAAGTGACCACACAGACCAGCCATATTTGGTGATCTGCCCGGTTTAATCACCACTTAGTTACTGCTGTGGTAAGAATTAAAGAAATAGTCAGTTGACTATATTCTGTACAACAAATGCACACACCAAAAGGCAACTAGGATAGTGTACAAAGAAATGACAAGCATCTACCAAGACACCTAAAAGTATACTTAGACAATGATATTTATTGAAATAACGTATGTCAGATATAGACTGACTAGTTACTAAGAAATAATTCTCCTAGTGAAATCTAGCAACATAAGAATCATACATATGACTAAAAACATTGAGCTGGCTGCCTACCTGTTCTGAAGTCAGACTTAATCTAACATGAAACAGGCTAGGGACCCTTATTTAAGCTGAATCCAGCAGACAGTATTATCTCATTGGCACCTTTCTGTCTGGTATGACAGAAACATGCTGACCTCCTACGGTAATTAATTCTATTCAAGTGTGGGGCCAGTTCACACCTCTTTTCTCGTGCAGACTGACTTATCTCCCCCTGACGTTAATTGCAATCTGAATCACTAACCATCACCATAGTGTCACACCTGGATGGTTTTGAGTTGCCAGCCCCAGATCAGTTTCACAGTTTGCGCTCCAGTGGGTGTAATTGTCAGTTTGACCTGTAACACCTTTAAGCTGGACTGCCTGGTTTTACAACCCTAGTCTGATGGTCTGTGTGATTTCATTCTGGGTTTATTGCAATTCCCACCATCCTGTTTTAGTAGCCAGCAGCCATCTGTTCTGACACTTCACAGTTGAATGGGTTCCTTTTGCTACAACATTGTATGCCTCTATGTGTGCAGGCCTGATTGTTCTGTCTTCCATTTCTCCTCCTTTATTATAGAGAATTGCATTTGTTCTTCTGTAACTTCTCTACATGGTGAACCGAAAATTGTTCTGGGAAGTAAAGGCTGCATTTCATGGCAGAGCTTCCCCCTTAAAAAAAAGTTTCTGCCAGAAATCTTTTGTCAACGCACGCCGTACATCCCAGAATAACGCCTAAGCACTCTCCGTTCTGTATCTGCCTAAAGGTTTCCAATATTCCTTGTGGCAGTGGGTTGTCCTGCATCTGCATAAAGACGTCCCATTTCCATAATCGAAGGATACTCTGGATAGGTCCTTGTACCTGGTCTTCAGCCGGGATTCCATGCAATAGCTTGGTAAAATCCGGTAATTGTCAGGAGGTTGTAATTTTATCCCTCTGGGAAAGATCACAATCAACGGGATTCGTCTACGCCTGTGGGCGACTGTCTTAGTCCACTCCCTCGCGTGATTTAATCCTTTCAGCCGAGGATGTCCCCGCAGTGAAGTCTCGCATAAGCTGGCCACAGCAAAGCTTGTCTCCGTGATTTTCCTCCATCCGTTATAGATCTTTAATTGATCCATCAATATCTTCCTTTTGAAAGGAATAATGTTACACATCATGGTCCCATGATATAAATTCAACTGGCGCTTTCCTCCTTCAAAGTCGGGTGTAACAATCTTCCCTCCTCTGTGTCGCGGTTTCTTCCCCTGATAATCAGTTAACGGGCTGAGTTTCTCTGCATTAGAGTTTCTTGTACAAACCGTGCTAGAAATTGGAAATTTAGTGTGCCAAGTTGTCCAGCCTAGAGAAATAACATAGTTATTCAAAGGCGATAAAGCGGTGTTACTTTTGAATAAAGTATCCACAAATAGCTGATCTACTCCTATCAAATCGACCTGACTGAAGGGTAGATTGAGTCCTAAGAGTGTTGATTCCAAACCACTCTTGACTTCTGTAACTGGCACTTAAACATCAACGACGGTAGAATTTGTGGAGCGGTGTTTGTAGACTTTAAAAAAGCTTTTGATATGGTAGATCACGATATTTTAATTAGAAAACTAAAGCAAATGAAGACAAGCAACAACATGGTGAACATAATTACGTCATTTCTATCCGACAGGCAACAAGTCGTGTCCTTCAACAACTGTCTATCAAGACCCACACAGCTTAATATTGGTGTGCCTCAGGGCTCAATACTAGGTCCGCTGCTTTTTTCAGTTTATATTAATGATCTTCCTTTATATATCAATACAACTTGTGATCTATTTGCTGACGACTGTACTATATATACTAGTCAAGAAAACCGTAGTGAATTAGAGAATTCTTTACAAAAGGAACTTGATAATCTTACTAGATGGAGCAATGAAAACCGCATGCAAATTAACATCGGCAAAACCAAATCCATGCTAATAACGACCAGACAAAAACTACAGACACTAGCCATAACTGGATCACCGCTCGAACTCCGCATGGGCACGTTACCTATAGTTAATGTGACTGAACATAAAACACTAGGGCTTTTAATAGACAGCCATTTGAACTGGAGCTCTCATGTTCACGCTCTTACCAAGAAAATAGCACAAAAAGTTTACCAACTTGCTAAAATTCAGCACTTCCTGGACGAAAGCACACGAAAAATATTCTATACATGCTATATCCAATCACATCTCGATTACTGTTCCACAGTTTGGGATGGTTGCCCTAAATCTAATTTAAAACGACTATGTTCTCTACAAAACCGCGCTATTCGTCTGGTTTCTGGCATAAAGCACGTTGAAAGTAATAATTTGTACAGTCATCTAAGACTTCTACCACTACAAAAGCGCTTCCTTTTCAACAAAGCCAAATTAGTGAATAAAATTATATCTCAAAATACCCCAGAGTATCTTCTGCCGCTGATTCAATCTAATGCAATGAACAGCAAGCGCCTAAATTTGTTACATGTCTCAAAGCCTAGATTGGACCTATACAAAACATGTTTTGCCTATTCTGGTGCTCACTTATGGAATCATCTGCCTCCAGATCTGAAAACTCCAATGAGTCCCTACACATTTAACCAGAAACTCTTTCAATACTTAATCCATACCGACTATATGCCACCATAATTCATTTACTGGTATAATTGTTCATTATAATTGTTCACTATATATGTGTGTGCGTGTGGGAGCGAGAGAGAGAGAGTGGGTGTCAGACAGAGGGAGAGAGTGAATGCGCGTGTGCATGCGTGTGTGTGGAGAGAGTGATTGAGCGAGAAATGGTGGGGGAATGTGTCAGTGCATGCATTCGTACGTGTATGTGTGAGAGTGAGTGAGGGAGTGTGTGCGTGCGTGCATGCGTTCATGTGTACGTGTATGTGTGAGAGGGTGCGATTGATAGAGTGAGTGTGTGTGTGTAGGATTGTGTGTTAGAGAGTGAGACAGTGGGAGAGTTGATGTGTTAGTGTGTGTGTGTGTGTGTGTGTGTGTGAGCGCGCGCATGCGTGTGAGTGTGTGTATATGAAAGAATACAGAGAGAGAGAGAGAGAGAGAGAGAGAGAGAGAGAGAGAGCTGAGCAGATGCATGTCATGTAACACGCATGTTATGTAACACGCGAATCCATATGTTTGTGTATTCTCATCTGTCATATTATAAGTTAAATACCATTTAATTTTATCATGTATAATCTAAACTTATGTTCATTTCTGTAGTTTGAGTGAGAGAGTGAGTGAGTGTGAGACAGAATGAGTGAACGTGAGAGTGAATGAGTGAGCGTGAGAGTGAATGAGTGAGCGTGAGAGTAAATGAGTGAGCGTGAGAGTGAATGAGTGAGCGGGAGAGTGAATGATTGAGCGTGAGAGTGAATGAGTGAGCGGGAGAGTGAATGAGTGAGAGTGAATGAGTGAGCGGGGGAGTGAATGAGTGAGAGTGAACGAGTGAGCGTGAGGGTGAATGAGTGAGCGGGAGAGTGAATGAGTGAGCGTGAGAGCGAATGAGTGAGCGGGAGAGTGAATGAGTGAGAGTGTCTGTGTGTGTGAGTGAATGAGTGAGCGTGAGAGTGAATGAGTGAGCGTGAGAGTGAATGAGTGAGCAGGAGAGTGAATGAGTGAGCGGGAGAGTGAATGAGTGAGCGGGAGAGTGAATGAGTGAGCGGGAGAGTGAATGAGTGAGCGGGAGGGTGAATGAGTGAGCGTGAGAGTGAGCGGGAGAGTAAATGATTGAGCCGGAGAGTGAATGAGTGAGCATGAGAGTGAATGAGTGAGCGTGAGAGTGAATGAGTGAGCGTGAGAGTGAATGAGTGAGTGTGAGAGTGAATGAGTGAGAGTGAATGAGTGAGAGTGAATGAGTGAGCGTGAGAAGGAATGAGTGAGCGTGAGAGTGAATGAGTGAGCGTGAGAGTGAATCAGTGAGCGTGAGAGTAAATGTGTGAGAGTGAATGAGTGAGCGGCAGAGTGAATGATTGAACGGGACAGTGAATGAGTTAGCGTGAGAGTGAATGAGTGAGCGTGAGAGTGAATGAGTGAGAGTGAATGATTGAACGGGAGAGTGAATGAGTGAGCGGGAGAGTGAATGAGTGAGCGGGAGAGTGAATGAGTGAGCGGGAGAGACAGAATGAGTGAGAGTGAATGAGTGAGCGGGAGAGTGAATGAGTGAGCGGGAGAGTAAATGAGTGAGCGGGAGAATGAAAGAGTGAGCGGGAGAGTGAATGAGTGAGCGTGAGAGTGAATGAGTGAGCGTGAGAGTGAATGAGTGAGCGGGAGAGTGAATGAGTGAGCGGGAGAGTGAATGAGTGAGCGTGAGAGCGAATGAGTGAGCGTGAGAGTGAATGAGTGAGCGGGAGAGTGAATTAGTGAGAGTGAGAGTGAATGAGAGAGAAAGAGAGAGAGTGTGTGTGTCTGTGTGAGCGTACGCATGCGTGTGAGTGTGTGTATATGAAAGAATACAGAGAGAGTGAGAGAGAGAGAGAGAGCTCAGCAGATGCATGTCATGTAACACGCATGTTATGTAACACGCGAATCCATATGTTTGTGTATTCTCATCTGTCATATTATCAGTTAAATACCATTTTATTTTATCATGTATAATCTAAACTTATGTTCATTACTGTAGTTTGAGTGAGAGAGTGAGTGGGTGTAAATGAGAGACAGAATGAGTGAGCGTGAGAGTGAATGAGTGAGCGTGAGAGTGAATGAGTGAGCGTGAGAGTGAATGAGTGAGCGTGAAAGTGAATGAGTGAGCGTGAAAGTGAATGAGTGAGCGTGAGAGTGAATGAGTGAGCGGGAGAGTGAATGATTGAGCGTGGGAGTGAATGAGTGAGCGGGAGAGTGAATGAGTGAGAGTGAATGAGTGAGCGGGAGAGTGAATGAGTGAGCGTGAGAGTGAATGAGTGAGCGTGAGGGTGAATGAGTGAGCGGGAGAGTGAATGAGTGAGCGTGAGAGCGAATGAGTGAGAGTGTCTGTGTGTGGGAGTGAATGAGTGTGAGTGAATGAGGGAGAGTGAATCAGTGAGCGGGAGAGTGAATGAGTGAGTGAATTAGTGAGCGTGAGAGTGAATGAGTGAGCGGGAGAGTGAATGAGTGAGCGGAAGAGTGAATGAGTGAGCGGGAGAGTGAATTAGTGAGAGTGAATGAGTGAGCGGGAGAGTGAATGATTGAGCGGGAGAGTGAATGAGTGAGCGTGAGAGTGAATGAGTGAGCGTGAGAGTGATTGAGTGAGCGTGAGAGTGAATGAGTGAGAGTGAATGAGTGAGCGTGAGAAGGAATGAGTGAGCGTGAGAGTGAATGAGTGAGCGTGAGAGTGAATCAGTGAGCGGGAGAGTGAATGATTGAGCGTGGGAGTGAATGAGTGAGCGTGAGAGTGAATGAGTGAGCGGCCGAGTGAATGAGTGAGCGGGACAGTGAATGAGTGAGTGTGAGAGTGAATGAGTGAGAGTGAATGAGTGAGCGGGAGCGTGAATGATTGAACGGGAGAGTGAATGAGTGAGCGGGAGAGTGAATGAGTGAGCGGGAGAGTGAATGAGTGAGCGGGAGAGACAGAATGAGTGAGCGTGAGAGTGAATGAGTGAGCGGGAGAGTGAATGAGTGAGCGGGAGAGTGAATGAGTGAGCGGGAGAGTGAATGAGTGAGCGGGAGAGTGTATGAGTGAACGGGAGAGTGAATGAGTGAGCGGGAGAGTGAATGAGTGAGAGTGTGTGTGTGTCAGTGAATGAGTGAGAGTGAGAGTGAATGAGAGAGAGAGAGAGTGTGTGTGTGGTGTGTGGTGTGTGTGTGTGAGTGAATGAGTGAGAGTGAGAGAGAGAGTGTGTGTGGTGTGTGTGTGTGTGTGTGTGTGTGTGGGACGCGCTGGCATCACTACTTTTACGTCACATACTTTTTATGTACACATTTTTCTCCATGTTTAGCCTTGTTTATGTTTACAACATTCATTTCACAATGTTTATTTTTCTTCCTATGTAAATGTATAATGCTCTTGATGAACGAAAGACGAGTGATTGGAAGGGCCGAATGTAAGACGGGCCTGCGCGCCCAATTTGTGACCCTAATAAAGTTGATTTGATTTGAAGTTGATTTGATTTACTTCAGGTCCCTGTTGCTGGAATTCCCTGATAACTTCAGCTAATGAGATGATAGGCGTTACTTCCTCCATCTTGTGCAAAGAATTTTCTTCTTTAGCAACTACAGACAATGTTGTCTGCACAATATCAGAGTCCATATTCTGGCTCATGACAATTCCCTGTGTTTCCTGAGTCTCCGAACTGGTATACTGTGAGATAACAACTGGAAATGTTTCCTGGTCTGGATGTTCCTCTCTGGTCGTGCTTTCATGGGCTAAGTCCAGTTGAGGTAAATCCTGTGGTGGGCTGGTGTCTAAACAATCCATCACATTAGGTAAATGATTTGAACTAAGATCTAGTGTCTTTTCCTGAGCTGCAGCCTCAAAGATCACAAGGGGTTCTGGATCGTCCTTCATCCCTATCTTAGTCAAATGTAATCCCACTTCTTGCTTGCCTGAGCTGAAGGGAATAATAAGGTCGGTTACCTCTCCATCTCTGACCTCTTTAAAAGATGTCCTCAGGTCCTCTTCTTCTTGAGTTTCACCCCTCGTTGAAGTAAAATGAGATTCCTGGGAGTCTTGTACTGGCAAACCGTAGTGCAAACAGTTGTCCTCTGGGTAACTGTTAATAGTTAAATTATCAGAACTGATAATTAGTGATTCTTCCCGCGTTGCAGTAATGAAATTCACCTGGGATTCCGTTTCTTCCTTCCTCCCTATTTCAGTCAGATGTAATTCCACTTCGTGATTCTGTGAACAGAAGGGAATGTGAGAATTGCCTAGGTCTCTGCCTGCGACCTCATCAAAGGTTGTCTTCAGTTCCTCTTTCTCTCGAGATTCATTCCTCGTAGCAGTTAAGTGGTTTCCCTGAAGGTCCTGTACAGTTAAACGACTATTGCCGTGGTGCAAACAGTTATCACGTTTGTGACTGCTTGAAGTGCCATGGGCACGTTTCTTCTTTCCTCTTTTCCGTTTAGGACTGGGTCGAATAAGAACCTGTAGTTCCCGGTCCACTAACTCTGATTCTGCGGTGGGTGGCAAAGATGTCCCTTCCTTCCTGATTGGGTGAGCATCCATATCTCCTACCTTATGTTCCGCTAGAAAGGTTAGCTTCTCCGCATTGACTGCTTCCATCTGCGTTTTCTCCATCTCTACTCCTTCAGTTTTGCTACGCTCTTGTACTTCAAAGAACTCATTGTGTCTTTTAAACATCATTTCTTCTTCTTGGTCCCACCATTCTAACTCTGCTATGATATATGTTTCTAGTTGCTCCCCCTTTAAGCCTTCTCTTATGCCCCACCCTCTCGGGGTCTCTGAGAAATCTGCGCGCGCCTTCAGATCCTCTTCAAGATTCCGGTAAAGCTAGACCATAATTGCTAATGACTATATTCAGGTAAGACC
The DNA here is from genome assembly GCA_963921405.1 of Cepaea hortensis. Taxonomy (NCBI): domain Eukaryota; kingdom Metazoa; phylum Mollusca; class Gastropoda; order Stylommatophora; family Helicidae; genus Cepaea; species Cepaea hortensis. The sequence goes on along the minus strand of OY992876.1, from coordinate 25,768,269 downwards.
CTATGTATATATTAAAAATCAGATATAAGCTGGAACGACAAGAGTTAACTACTGACAGTCTACGCTATCCAATGTGTATAGTTTAGCCTCAGCAGTGAAAGACAACTGAAAATAATATTCAAGTAGTACCTGGCGACAGCAGTGAAGTAAGTGTGAGAGATATACTACACAGTAATCAACAGTAATATTTACCTAAATAAACATTAAAATGCACTGCATACATGTTAAAATGAACATGGCATATATTAGCATAAAATTGCAAATCAGTCAAGCAGTTAAATCATCAAACACATCAATGTAAATATGATTACAGTGTCCCATTATCGATAAATGATTAATGATAACACTAAATGATAGATGATGGTAGTTTTCTCATAAGTTCTTATCTGTTATACTTTTGAAAAGTTATATATGTACTCTGTAACTTCCTCAACTAAAAGTAGTTACATTTGATGATAGTCTATTTTGATGATTGAAGACTACAAGAGTTAACTTTGAAAAATCGTATGTCTAGGGTCTAGTAGAATCACTATGATTACTAGAATCCTGGTTCAGGATCGCGGACTGGACCCCAATCTGTCAGAAGTCGGGGTGCCCCACCGGCTAGATGAAAGTATTATTCACTGGCGAGCAACCCCAAATAGTCAGAAACTGACTAGGGACAAAATCTATATGGCTGAACTATAGATTAGGCCCATGAATATCCAACGTACAGCTCTAAGTGGCTCGTTACAAAATTGAAATTAACTGTGCTGAATATTCGCCAAGGAATAGGAAAGAGAAGGTTAGCTAGGATAGACTTTTAAGTCTGAATTAAAGTTTAAGGACAACTATCCTAGTACAGGTTTTTCTCCCTGACTGCTCCTTTCCTTGGTGTGTAAGTGAACCCCCACCAATGTACATAACAACACGTATGCACAATTGGAAAAAAATATAATGACAGAACTATGAGTTACAATACTACAACATTTATTATTTACTAATCATAGACATCTGATGGTTTTCAATATGGGGATGATGAAATCATATAACATATTGTGATGAGAAACATTACGTAACTTTACTTGTTACTTGATCTATCTGGAACTGTGGTCCAGATCCCCACTCTCCAGTAGACTCAAAAAAGAAACAGCTTGCCGGTATTCTGACTCATGCCAGTCCTAGCTCTACCTAGTCTTCACTCGTTCTTGAGATCTGTAACATAGGTGCTCCTTGTGAGAGCTGGTAAGAAAGTCAAGAATGTGTTATATCTAGTTCTACATCAGCGCAATCTTAAGTATAACATATCATAACACAAACATATACAATGACCAGTCTGGCCAAGTTTATCTTCCAGCTCTACTGCGTTCACCATCCTCCTTCTCCCTACTGTCTTTAGTCTGGGACGGGCTTTTCAATTGTCTCACACGCCTGTAATGATTACATTTCTGCCGCCCCCTGTCCATGTCGCTAATACAGAAATTCTGTGTCATACAGCCGCTCTGTCCAAAGTTGGTTTAGCAGCTCACAGGATCGGTAATGGTATTATAATATTACCGGGTCATCCGGGCTTACAAGCCGTGACCAGTAGCTGTGCCAGGTTCCCATGCATTACCGTGAACGCACGCCCACAATACACTGAGAAAGTTTAGCACCATATACCCTATACCAATTGTGGGTAACGTCTGTACCATCACACCTCTGCTTCCAACACAATCGTTGGCCAATGTGCCAATGCGCAGACAATAGCATAACACTTCATATTGGTAGGTTTGCATATGACAAATCAATATATCAAACATCCAATACACATAAACATATTGATTAAACTAGACATATTATGATACTTTAACATCATAGCCTAATGCACTAGTTAGTTTGTATGTATACGAAATGAGACGTATACACAAAAAGAATATGTACGAAGTATATTCCTAGCATCGTATATTCATATGAAATTACACATATATACATCCAACATATCCGTAAACATTATATTACTTCAAGATGGACATCTAATGATACTCAACATAATAGCATCAGGCATTATTAATGAGTACTAATATTGTATAGCTACAAAATGAGATATACAGCAAGTCTAATTGAAGTGACCACACAGACCAGCCATATTTGGTGATCTGCCCGGTTTAATCACCACTTAGTTACTGCTGTGGTAAGAATTAAAGAAATAGTCAGTTGACTATATTCTGTACAACAAATGCACACACCAAAAGGCAACTAGGATAGTGTACAAAGAAATGACAAGCATCTACCAAGACACCTAAAAGTATACTTAGACAATGATATTTATTGAAATAACGTATGTCAGATATAGACTGACTAGTTACTAAGAAATAATTCTCCTAGTGAAATCTAGCAACATAAGAATCATACATATGACTAAAAACATTGAGCTGGCTGCCTACCTGTTCTGAAGTCAGACTTAATCTAACATGAAACAGGCTAGGGACCCTTATTTAAGCTGAATCCAGCAGACAGTATTATCTCATTGGCACCTTTCTGTCTGGTATGACAGAAACATGCTGACCTCCTACGGTAATTAATTCTATTCAAGTGTGGGGCCAGTTCACACCTCTTTTCTCGTGCAGACTGACTTATCTCCCCCTGACGTTAATTGCAATCTGAACCACTAACCATCACCATAGTGTCACACCTGGATGGTTTTGAGTTGCCAGCCCCAGATCAGTTTCACAGTTTGCGCTCCAGTGGGTGTAATTGTCAGTTTGACCTGTAACACCTTTAAGCTGGACTGCCTGGTTTTACAACCCTAGTCTGATGGTCTGTGTGATTTCATTCTGGGTTTATTGCAATTCCCACCATCCTGTTTTAGTAGCCAGCAGCCATCTGTTCTGACACTTCACAGTTGAATGGGTTCCTTTTGCTACAACATTGTATGCCTCTATGTGTGCAGGCCTGATTGTTCTGTCTTCCATTTCTCCTCCTTTATTATAGAGAATTGCATTTGTTCTTCTGTAACTTCTCTACATGGTGAACCGAAAATTGTTCTGGGAAGTAAAGGCTGCATTTCATGACACTTACTTCTCATGTGATCGTCAGTAAACCTGCCCTGTCACCACAAAACAATAGGCGTACTACTCCCACCAGGGCTAAACATACGAGTCTTGAAATAGTAAATGTATTGTTAGATGTATGCAGTATGTTCTCGATGATTTTAAAAAGTGCAGTCACATATAAACAGTTGCTTGGTACACCTAGAGAATATAAGCTCACACATGCCGCGTTGCCTGGGATAGAACGAGTTTAGGAAGATATGAAAGCTGGTGTCTGGTCTTGAAAAAGTGGTTATAAAGTTAGTTGCATGCACCTTTACACAACGTCACAATCAATCCCAGCATTTATTAGATTTATGACTTTTCTATGTAATTTTACTTTTAGCAGTTTGCCATTTTTCTCCGTAATCCCGTTTATGACGCAGAGTCTCGTGGTGGGCGAGAGCTGGAGGCAGTTCGACCACGGCTGGTGACTTGCGGGATAACTGAGCCGGCCGCTCAGAAAGCAATGGCAAACTACTGAGCGTAATCTTGCCAAGAAATCAACAGACAGCAGAAAGATGCTGCTTTTGGCAGCGATGTCCTGTAAAGGATATGCGAATTTAAAAAAAAAAGAAAACAGTTTGCCATTGGTTTCGGAACAACCGAATGAACGAACGAACGAAAGAACGGACTTAATTTTCAAAGGGTAACAAATTGGGCACGCAGGCCCGTCTTACATTCGGCCCTTCCAATCACTCATCTTTCGTTCATCAGTAGTGCATAGGAAAAAACATTGTCGAAGCTTATATAAATGTGTACATCAACATAAAGCGGTCTGCTTTCAAATAAATTGGGGCATACTTGGAACCTGATGTTTCGGGATTGTTAAACTGCGCTCAATAACACTAGGCCACAGATGCCGGCTCCGGAAAGAGAAACATATCCAGTAATCCATGATTGACAAAACATAATATGAAACGTACCAAGCTCTAGCAAGCTGTGTAGACATGACAAGTTAGTTTCATATCCTTCAGAGGCTGTTGCTATCAAACCCCACCATTTATTAGCTGTTTGTGATTAATCAGACAGTGATAGTTCAGTAGTTTGCCATTGCTTTCTGAACTGACTACGCCTCAGACCATCGAAATCAACGCATGGTTTTCTGTTTCCTAATCACCTGCAGCTGATTTCGAACCCTTGACTGGGTATGTCGGGAATTCATCATCATCAAGTGCCTTGCACACTGCCGTGGGTGTTCATGCCTCTCCACACCTTGCGATTTCCAACGGCATGTATCATATCCTTGACTCCCTTCCATGCCATGACACAAGACTGTCAAGTAGTTTCTCTCTCTGTCTTCCTCTATCTCTCTGTTCACAAATCTTTCCACGCACACACGCACGCACGCACGCGCGCACGCACACACCCACACACACACACACACACATACACACACACACTCACTCACTCACACACACACACTCATGACTTGCAGTTAAGTATCTGTGATCTCTGACAACAAAAAGGAAATTACAGAGGTTAATATAATGAGAAAGGACGTGAAAATCAGAATTACCAATCTATATATCTAAGCAGATTAGGAGTTAACAATTTCAAACATGAAAATAACTGACACAAACTGCATTATCCTCGGAGACTTTAATAGCCGTTCAGAAAGAATGGGATACCCAGTTCTGACAACAGAGGCGATGAAGTGGCGGACTGGGAAATAAGACTCCAATCTCCATCTACTCAACAAACACTCGGAGCTTCTACTTTAGAAGATGGAGTATCATTTCCATGCCACACTTCTGCACACGGGATCCTCCACAAAATCGATTTGCATATGCTTGATCATTAGCAGGTAGTGACCAAAGACCAGTCAAACTTGTAATGAAAATGAAATACGTATATACTGTGAATCTTCGATTAACCGTCACTCGTTTAACCGACAGTTTCTGTTATCCGTCATCGTCCTTAAATTATTTTTTTTTGGGGGGGGGGGGAGGGACGGGGGATATTCAACCTTAAAGGACAATATTTTCAATGTCGCCACTGCCTGGGCTGATCTTACAGTGTCTAACCTAAAGAATTGGTGGAATAAACTCTTGCTTGAACCTATTGACGAAACTGAAAGAACTGTGACTGTTAATGTTGACATTGTGCAACTGTGCAACAATGTAGAGCTAAACAATGAAAACATTACTCCAGAAGAAGTAACATATTGGTTGGAATGTGACAAAATGGATGGAGGATTTGAAATTTTGAACGATGATGAAATTGTTTCTAGTGTTACTACCATTGAAGAAGAAGAAATTGATGACGTTGAAGGATCAGTTCTTAAACAAAGACCTACAACTAGCCACTCGGAAGCAGAAACAATGTTACCAAAGTGCATCGGCTGGTTCGAAATGTTAGGTGAGGTAAGTGCAACCTCGGTGCGCAGAAACTCGAGCCTAAAAGACACAGAAGGAGATGACAGATTATTTTAAAGTTACGTAGGTTTATAGCATTTCAATATACTTTTGTACATTACTACTCTTATATTGAAGTTTATAGTGATCGCTTTGTAAAATTAAATGCAATACGTAAGTATTATTCGCTTTTACAGGATTTTATTTCCATTTTTTTCCCAAGCCCGCAGTGAAATCGCGTTACTGTACATGTGTATTAAGAGATTTCTGTTATCCGTCTATTCGGTTATCCATCACAGTCCTGGTCCGGACGTTGACTGTTAATCGAAGTTTTACTCTCTCTATCTCTCTCTCTCTCTCTCTCTCTCTCTCTCTCTCTCTCTCTCTCTCTCTCTCTCTCTCTCTCCCTCTCTCTCTTGTGGCCAAAGGCTTGCGAACGCGGATCGTGAGCAGGGTACCAGGCGTTCGAAACTCAGCTGCGACCGATTTGTGCAGCAAACCGTGTCGCGTTGTGTTATAACGTGCTGGTATGAGAGCCGGTCGTTCTGAAAGCAATGGCAAACTACTGAACGTAAAAACTTGCCTAGTAAATCAACAGCAGCTGAAAAATGCTGGTGTTGACTGCAACGTCTTGCAAGGGATATGCAACACACACACACACACACACACACACACACACACACACACACACATATATATATATATATATATATATATATATATATATATATATATATATATATATATATATATCATTGGCACCCTGCCATCTTGACAGACGACAGCCTGTGCTTCAAAAGGCACAACAACCACTACCCCTGGCGGTAGCGAATGTGACCGACAAGGCCAATGCGCGCTGTAAATGCTCGTCCACAATGGGTGCATGTGAACACATGGTCACCTCCACCATCATGCACCATCCCACGTCCCACACGCTCGGTGCGACATATCTGCAACAACCCTCTCCATTCTCTCCACTCCGTCTCCGACATCTGCATTCCATGGAACACGCCCAGCGGCGACCCGCTCCCAATGCGCACCATCAACGCCCATATCAACCACGTCCCACCCACACACATCCCTGCATCGCAGTAGAGGCCGACCCCGAGATCCCCCACCCATCCGCAACCCACCGAAAAAGACGTCCTTTGGCAATCTACCACCACCCATCCTCCCAAGATGTCACATCCATCCAAGTCCACAAAGACCGAGCATGGAATAAACCGTCACACAACCTGATCCCTCCAATACCCCAGTACCTGCGACCCTGTCCCGCCACCCAACACCAAGAACTCCTCGCAGAAAATATATATATACTAGCTGACACGGCCCGGCTTCGCCCAGACTCTGGTGGAGAGCATCTCATTTAAATCATATAAGTAGTCATATAAGATCCCGTTCCCGACTATCTGTATGTCTGTCTGTCTTGGGTAAATGGAGGAGGGAGGAGGAAGAGGGAGGTGGAGGAGGGAAGAGGAGGGAGGAGGAGGGAGGAGGAGACAGGAGGAATAGGAGGGAGGAGGAGGGATTAGGAAGAGGAGGGAGGAGTAGGGTGGAGGAGGAGGGGGAGGAGGAGGGAGGAGGAAGAGGGAGAAGGAGGGAGGAGGAGATCGCAGGAGGAGGAGGAGGAGGAGAGGGAGGAGGAGGGAGAGGGAGGAGGAGGGAGGAGGAGGAGAGAGTAGGCGGAGGGAGGAGGCGGAGGGAGCAGGAAGAGGGAGGAAGAGGGAGGAGGAGGAGGGAGGAGAAGGAGGAGGGAGGAGTAGAGAGTGGGAGGAGGGAGGAGGCGGAGGGAGGAAGAGGGAGGAGGAAGAGGGAGGAGAAGGAGGGAAGAGGATGAGAGGGAGGAGGAGGAAGAGGGAGGAGGAGGAATGTGAAGGGAGGAGGAGGGAGGAGGTAGAGGGAGGAGGAGGAGGAGGGAGGAGGATAGAGGAGGAGGAGGGATGAGGAGGAAGAGGGAGGAGGAGAAATGTGAAGGGAGGAGGAGGGAGGAGGTAGAGAGAGGAGGAGGAGGGAGGAGGAGAATGGAGGAGGAGGGATGAGGAGGAGAGGGAGGAGGAGGGGGAGGAGGGGGAGGAGGAGGGAGGAAGAAGGAGGAGGGAGGAAGACGGATGAGGGGGAGGAGGGAGGGGTAGGAGGGGGAGGAGGAGAAGGGAGGAGAAGGGAGGAGGAGGAGGGAGCAGGAGGAAGGAGGAGGGAGGAGGAGGAGGAAGAGGGAGGAGGAGGGAGGAGGAAGAGAGAGGAGGGAGGAGGAAGAGAGAGGAGGGAGGAGGAGGGAGGAAGAGATAGGCGGAGAGAGGAGGAGGAGGGAGGAGGAGGAGTAGGGATGAATAGGAGGGAGGAGAAGGGAGGAGGAGGGATTAAGAGAAAGAGGGGGGAAAGGGGAGAGGGAGGAGGGAGGAGGAGGAGGAAGAGGGATGAGGAGGGAGGAGGAGGGAGGAGGGAGGATGAGGAGGAGGGAGGAGGAGGAGGGAGGATGGTGAAGGAGGAGGAGGAGGAGGGAGGAGGGTGAAGGAGGAGGAGGAGGGGGAGGAGGGAGGGGGAGGAGGAGGGAGAAGGAGGAGGAGGGAGGAGGGAGGAGGAGAACGTAGGTGGGGGAGGATGAGAAGGGAGGAGGGAGAGAGAGGAGGAGGGAGGAGGAGGAGAGAGGAGGAGGGAGGAGGTGGAGGGAGAAGGAGGAGGGAAGAAGAGGTAGAAGGAGGAGTTAGAAGGAGGGAGGAGGAGACAGGAGGAATAGGAGGGAGGAGGAGGGATTAGGAAGAGGAGGGAGGAGTAGGGTGGAGGAGGAGGGGGAGGAGGAGGGAGGAGGAAGAGGAAGAAGGAGGGAGGAGGAGAGAGGAGGAGGAGGAGGAGGAGAAGGGAGTAGGAGAAGGGAGTAGGAGGAGGGAGAGGGAGGAGGAGGAGAGAGTAGGCGGAGGGAGGAGGCGGAGGGAGCAGGAAGAGGGAGGAAGAGGGAGAAGGAGGGAGGAGAAGGAGGAGGGAGGAGGAAGGAGGAGTAGAGAGTGGGAGGAGGGAGGAGGCGGAGGGAGGAAGAGGGAGGAGGAAGAGGGAGAAGGGAGGAGGTAGTAGGATGATTGATTGCCATCCCACCAGGTTAATATGTTATCGCGGACCTCAGAGAGAAGTGTCTATGTAGAAGACCATTTCCTGGACGTACGTATTTTGGGAGGGGGAGGAGGGAGGAGGGAGGAGGAGGAAGAAGAAAAAAAAAATACGACAGTTGGCAGCACGGGATTGAGAGGAAGGCGTGTAAAAAATTTCATCTCAATCGGATGGGCCGTTCGCGAGCGTATAAAGGACATACATACAGACAGACATACAGACAGAGATACGGACATCCTAATTTATATATAAGATAAGTCTGATTCACTACCCCCAGAAGCAGAGAGTGGCATGCCATACCGTTCGTATTTAATAAACATCCTAAAAGCACACACTTAGAATCTAACCTGGCCTTACAAGTCAGAGGAAGAGGCCGCAAACTGTAAGCCACTTCCCACAGTTTCCAACTGGTTCCGGGTTATATTGCAGAAGTTCAACGATATTGAAAGTGCGAACATGTTATAGGATTTATTTAGTTATGTTACTTTACGTTGTGTGAATTCTGCAGTATGTACCTGACTAGATGCAGCGAAATGTGCCAGGCAATAAATCGTGCAATCTATTGTTTGTGTCTTCGTTATTTAAATTCACTACGGGAAAACATTGTTTTGGATATTAAAAGTCTTTGCCACAACATCAGTAAACAAATTACAGTAACATTTTTGAGAGCATGCAACATTCTTGTGGCATCGTACTTTTGTCTGTAGCGGAATATGTTGCAGTAACCAAAGAAGAAAACATGAACTTTTGAACTTAAATATTACAGGAACAATTCTTAGAATAGCATGAACCAAGAAGAATAGGAATACTGACATACTTCAAGATCTGAACATGGATGTAAACTGCTCTATAAACAGTGTCACGTCTCGGACAGACTAGTGATGGAAGGATTGACGGGAAAACGATGTAGAGGTTGACCTGCAGAAAGATGGACACAGGTCACGTCCTGCACCTTGGGTATGAGCATGCATGAGGCGGGAGAATTGGCAGAAGATCGAGGATATCTTCAGCGAGCCGGAGTAAAGGCAACCTTCTGCAAAGTACCTCAGGTCTCTTCTTCATTTGGCACATTCTTGTGCAGGGCCGTGCGGTAGATTTTCTCATTTTCGAAATATCAATAATAATAAGGATGAGATTGGAAGTAACAGTGGCGTAGTCCCTGAGACGAATGTTGCGAATTCCTTGGACTGCCAAAGTAACTAACAACGAATGCCTTAAAGTGGGTAACGAAACTAGAACATTATATAAAACAATAAGAAAGAGACAAACAGCTATTTTTGGTCATGTGATGAGAAGAGAGGCGATGTAGAAAATCGTGACAGCTGGAAAGACCGACGGGAAGAGTGGCAGAGACAGAACACGAGAAATGATGCTGGATGGATTGCAACGGTGGCATGGAGGAATATCAATGGCAGAGTTGATCCAGAAAACCAAAGATCGAGATCTGTGGAGAGCCATGAACGCCAACGCCAGTCGGCACTTCACTTGATGATGAAAGTTAGTTGCATATCTGTTTACGGACGTAGCATTCAATCCCAGTATTTTTTTTTTAGGTGTTCGTGATTCCTGAGCAAGTTTACGTTCAGTAGTTTGCCATTGCTTTCTGAACGACAGGCACCCCCCTCTCCCCCCCCCCCCCCCCCAAAAAAAAAGAAAAGAATAAAAAAAATAAAAAAAACGCAGCTGTGTTTGGAACGCGGTATGCAGGATTACGAACTGCGTCCGTAACATCTTCGGCATGGAGCCGGCATTGCCGTCCCATAAACGTTCCTCTTGTTTAAATATCGCCCCTTAAATATTTTTAATTATTGAATGGTTCAAATTGTATTGTGATTTCGCTGCTTATACCGCCCCCTTGCGGTGCCGCTTGATGCGTCGCCAAAGGTCAGGTGGGATTTCCCTTCACCGAGCAGAGACCAGTTTAATGTTGCTCATGATGTGCAGCACTGTAAAGATCATCATTCTGGTAGTCTAGCTGGTTCTTGAAGCCTTGCATAGTTAAAGGACATTCTCTCAGGACGGCTAAGGACACTGTCGTAGGCGGGTGACGTTTTAGTATATCGTCAGGGCAAAGATAGGTAATAGGCTGCTGGAGAACTTCAGACAGAACTCTAAATGGCATCACTGATCAGTCTCGAAAGCATATGTGACATACTTTCTGCTGAATAACAACACTGTCAACACTCTAAGCCTAAGAAACACTGCAAGTTTATGCTCGGATGTTGTAGACGTATCTGGGGGTGCTTTTTCATTGGAGTCTGGCATTGACTGAGAACATAGACCACATGGGAATTGAAGCTAGGTAGCTCACGGCTGTAACAAGGGTAACCGCGCTGGCAAGCTCTGAGCTGTGTCTCCTATACCAGTGTTTGGTCTTTCCCTGATTGAGTCCCTGGCCATCCTCATTCTAAACCGTTCGTGTTTCCGCCTGTCACATAATGGGTACTAATTCAGGCTAGGATTCCAAGGATCACCATGTTTCTCCCCAGATATGAAGGTGCAACTTCCGTCTCTTGTTTCCGAGGATGGAGACGAGAGTATTAAGGGGGAGATATTTGACCCCCAAATGTAGTGCAATACGTCATAGATGACGTCATAATTTACTAAATAAGGAGTCTAGCTCAACATAAAATCCAAAAGACACGTGGCATCCAAGATGTGCAGCGTGGAAGCCGACAAGAAGACGAGCGGAGTGAATCTACCTGCGAGCTGCAGCAAACAACAAGAACTTCAAGCAACCTCTAACGAAGCTACCACGAGGAAGGACGACGACAGCTCACCATAAACAAGAGCCAAACCTACTGAGAAGCAGAGAGAGGAGAAAGACACCAGAGTCGGAAACACCGACTCACCGACAATCAAGTGGGTTGTCAAGCGTATCCAAGCGGAGCTGACAGATGACCAAATCCTGAAGCAGCTACAAGAAGAGAATCTCCACATCCGATTCTTGAAGGCGGAGCGGCTCCTTACCTACTCCAAGATTCCTACAACCTTGGCGGTGGTGACAACAGAGGGCAGCGATATGCCTACCACAGTATCAATCAACAAGAAAATGCAACAACCAGAGAGATTCATCCCAAGAGTGACTCAATGTTCAAGATGCCAGAGGGCCGGCCACAGCAGAGCAACATGTCGCAGTAAGACAGAGATCTGTCGATACTGCGACGATCACCACGACTTCAAAGAGTGTCCGCTGGCCAAACATCCGAGCACCCAAAAACAAGAGAAAGTGCGCCAGCTGCCAGGGCAAACGTGGAGCAAGATATCTGGGCTGTCCGTACCTGCAAAGACACAGAGACGTCTTAAAGATCGTCATTACCACAACAACACCATATAAGGATCCAATGCGGAGGTGCGAGACAGCAACGTGCATCTCAGAAGCCGAGAAAGAGCAACTGCAAAGCCAGATTGATGAGTTAAAGAAACAAGTCAAGCTACTGCAAACACCGGCACCAACAAGTGACAGTGACAAACTGCTTGCTGAAATAAAGGAGATACAGCAAAACATCAAACAAGAAGCGGAGCAGATGATGCAAGCGACAAAGAAGAATGAAGATATTCTACGAGACATCAAGGCGGGGAGAGAAATGCTAAAAACTAAAAGGAATTCAACCAAAAACAAAGCCAAGGAAAAGAGCACAGAGAAGCCGCAAAGGTGAAACCCAATAAAAAACCGAGCCGGAACCGCAAGATAAAACCAGCAGCCCAACCACGACGCCCGAGACATTCAAGGGGAAACCAGCATCCCGCCAGACATCTGAAAAAACCGAGATGAGCACCCTGAAGACGGCATAGAGTGGCCCCAGGTACCTACCTTGGAGGAGTTGCAAGAATCGGCAAGATTGCAGGAACTCAGGCGCCAGGAATTCAGAAGGCGCAGGAAAGAAAACAGAAAAGAAGAAGCCCAAGTAACTCAGCGGGAATACGATAGAATACCCAGATACATTCTATGACTTTGAGAACGGACCGGACTACCCATACTATATAAAAGACGGAGAGATCATCACATGGCTGACCGCGGAGGAAGAAATGGAAAGGCAACAGAAACTCAAAATCGAAAGTGAAAAAAGGCCCAAGGAGGAAAATGAAAACATCGAAAAGCTTCTACAGACAATACACAAAAAAGGAGGCAAAACGACCAAATAAAAAGTCCTTATAATGACAGCAACCAGACGAGCCAGGAGCCTTCACTACCCTAATAAACCACCAGAGGAGACGGACACAAAGGACAATTCGTCGACCAACTCCCCAGATGACGTCACAAACACAAACGCTTATATAACCAGTCCGAGATAGGACTCACTCGGTAAGAGCACACAGACAAAAGTTAGGGTGAATAAACCCACAAAAATCACGGACCTCAACAATAACCATGGTTAAAAGAAGCATGTTGAACAAGGCCGAATTTGGAATTTTTGTTTTAAAGTCAAGCAAGCAAGCAATATAAAATCTGCACCACATAGGTCAAAGTTAGGTCAGACAGCTAGGGAAGATAACTTTATCTCAGGGATGTAATTCCTCTACTGCGTGGGTCTCTGGGGGTAAGCGAACCGGGTCGGGCGGGTGCAAACCATGAAGCTCTGCGTTGTCAATATAGTGAGATCAATAAAGGCATTAAACAGTGGTTGATTCTGTTCACGTCACAATGAGAATATTATATCAATGGTAGACCGATTCCATCAAAAGCCACTCTGTGATTCGGGGTAGACTTGACCACATAACTTACTTCGGCGCAGAACAATTCTGTCAAATATTTTCCCAACACAACACACCTATAGTTGTTACAGTTACTCTGACTCCCCCTTGTGTAATGATGATTGAATCTTTGAAATCCCATGTTCCTGTCCTTCTCAACGGCATAGCTCTATTAGCTAGTGGATCTGTAGAGTATGTTTTGCCCACTCCTGATAACCTTTATTGGAATCACATCGTTACATGGAGCCTTGCCAGAAGCAAGTTCATTTCAGTAATAGCATCTTAATTTCTGTTATGGTGGGACCCGTGTCCAGGTGGTCAAGAGTTGGTAGAGCCTCTATGTCGTTTAGGGCACCATCCGCTAGTTTGGTCTTGCTTGAGTAAAGCTCCAAATAGTGCTCTACCCATCTATCCATCTGATGTTTCTTATCAGTGATGATTTCTCCAGTTAAGATTTTCAGTGGTGCACTCCTTTCAGTTTTTGGACCACAGGCCTTCTTGACCCCTTCATACACGTCTCTGATAGTTCCTATATCACTTGCATTTTGAATGCACTCACATAACTTGATGCAATAGTCGTTTGCACACTGTCTGGCAGCCTTTTGCACAATCTTCCTAGCTTGTTTCAGCTCACTGAAAGTGTTTCGCGTTGTTCTTGCCTTGTTTCTTAAAAGAGCTGTCTTCTTTATATCAATCAAGGGCTCCAGTATCTGGATTTTTGTCGCAAATCAGTCCTGCCCGTTGTAATCCACAGTGAAATAAACCCCCTGTCGCTGTTTTATATTTTCCTTAAGTATACCAGCCATTTCACTAGCTGTACAATTTTCTGATGTATCAGTGAGAACGTCTTCTAGTTGCTGTTGGAAATCGAAACACTTATCAGGATCTTTGGTGTTGATAATATTAATCTTGGTATGTATTTGTGTGTATTTTTATTGTATGTTATCATGATTAAGAAATATATGTTACATCCTACTGCAGTCGAAATATGTCTTGCGCTACTGCTGCGTGCTTTAGCATCAGCATATGCTAAATCCAGAAAATTTAAGTTAATTTACCCAGATTTTAGCTCGTTTCTTCAGTTATTTCTCTTTGCTATTACTATTGAGAAATGTATAATGCTAAAATAGAGATATCACACACACACACACACACACACACACACACACACACACAAACACACACACACACACACATATATATATATATATATATATATATATATATATATATATATGCCGGTCTCTCTGCTGGCCGAGGGGTTACACCACTTTCTCCGTAATCCCGTTTATCACGCAGAGTCTCGTAGCGGGCGAGAACTGGAAGCGGGTCGACCCCCACAGGTGACTTGTGGGATAACTGTGCCGGCCGCTCAGAAAGCAATGGCAAACTACTGAGCGTAATCTTGCCAAGAAATCAACAGACAGCTGAAAGATGCTGCTGTTGACAACGATTTTCTGTAAAGGATATGCGAATTAAATATATCTCAGTTAAACTGTTGCCATCCTATCAACTATTGCTTGTAATGATGGTCTGAATTCGCCTGTTAATACTCTGATTTCCTTGAACAAATCTCTATCTTTTCCTTGCAACTGGAGATTCTTTATTCTATTACAAGTATTCACTACGAACTGTTTCTTGTGATCTTTTATTTTTCTTGTGTATTTTCTGTGTATGGGACTATTTGTTTCTAACAAAATGGGCCGATGGAGCTCATAAACCCTTGAAGGAAATCCATAAATCCATGTACATGAAGGACACACCAAACGAAAAACCACCACTTCAACCGTCGAAGTGGCAAGATGTTGACCAAAGTGAAACCGGACTAGAAAGCGGACATCTACGCACTACAATGGGGGCTATACACCACGCATGAGCACACGTTGATTGCCGAAGAAGAATTCAATTTGCTGCCATGGGTACATGGTTTAGAAAAAGCAAAAGCATCTGTATCTAACCCACGAGACGCTTTTGGGTATTTGGTGGTCGTCCTTTGATTTTATTAGACCAAAGCCACTCAATGAGTAACGTAGTTCATATCACGCACTTCTCCTTCACTTCCCATATCATTTCCCGGTACGTAATTTAGGATGGGTGAATCTGGGTGTCCGAATCAATTAAAGAATATCTCGACATTAATTATATACCACTTATATGCTTCACGTGTTCGCATTATCATTATTATACTACACAACGTGATCTCGTTCCATTTCATTTCATTTTTGTACTTGTTCGCTAGCTTTTTATTTGTGTAACAACTAAATAGAAGCTTTCGCATCGAATATTTTCTTGCGTATGTATCTGTTGAGATTGTAGGATAAGTATCAATCCTATTATTGCATTGCGCATTGAAGTTCTTCTGCGCGTGTGTGCGTGTGTGTGTGTGTGTGTGTGTGTGTGTGTGTGTGTGTGTGTGTGTGTTTTTTGGTTTAAATTTTAAACCAAGATTCTCGACGCTATTACTTCACCATACTATTAACTTTGTTTTTGGTTAATTGCTATTTGTGTGTTTTGTTTTTGGGATTTCAAGATTTAATGTAAGATTACACTCATTATTGTAATTGCTTATGGTTTTTGTGTATGTGAAATCATGTATTTTAAGAACATATTTTTTGAACAACTCAGACGGCCATGTATCATTTGCTAGACTACCCTAGTGTGTGTGTGTGTATGTATGTATGTATGTGTGTGTGTGTGTGTGTGTGTGTGTGCACGCGCGTGCGTCTGCGTGCGTGCGTGTGTGTGTGTGTGGGGTGGGGGGGGGGTGGGGGGTTATGTCTGAAGGCAAACTGACAACGGTTATGCGTAGATGCTAAGACAATATATAAACAGAAGTATCCGACTAAGTGTCCCAGGCAGAGCATGTTTTAGGATTCAGTGAATGGATCATCGAGTGAAATGGCGCATCATGACCGCCCACGCTTTCCGGCATGGCACATGATTGATTGATTGAATGGATCATCTGGCTGTCTCAGCTCTTTGTCTGATTGTACGTGTACAACGTTGTTTTGTTGTGAACATGTTGATGGGTGGGGTGTTGATAATTGGAGTGTTCATGAGTGGGTTGTTGATGAGTGGGTTGTTGATGAGTGGGGTGTTGATGTATGGGTTGTTGATGAGTGGAACTCTTGATGAATGGTGTTTGATAAGTGGGGTGTTGATGAGTGGGTTGTTGATGAGTGGGTTGTTGGTTAGTGGAGTTGTTGATGAATGGTGTTTGATAAGTGGGGTGTTGATGAGTGAGTTGTTGATGAGTGGGGTGTTGATGAGTGAGTTGTTGATGAGTGGGGTGTTCATGAAATGAGTGTTGATACGTGGGTGGTTGGTGAGTGGGTTGTTAATGAGTATAGTTTTGATGAGTGGAGTTTTAATAAGTAGCGTCTATATATGCAGCAAGACCTAGTGAGTGATAAGTTAATGGCTGAATGAGTGATGGGTTAGTGGCTGATTGAATGATGAGTGTGTGGCCGAGTGAATGATGAGTTAGCAGCAGAGAGAGTGATACGTTCGTGGCTGAATGATGGCGTGGCAAAGTGATTGCTGAGCGCGTGGCCGATACGTGATGAGTTAATGGCAGAGTGAGTGATGAGTTAGTTGCTGAATGATTTCTAAGCTTGGGGTCAAACGATTGATGAGTTAATGGATGAAGAAATCAGGACTAAAGTGGGGGTTATAGCAGCACTAGATTTTATTAGAAAGCAGCAAGTCAAATGGTTTGGCCATGCAGGTAGGTTACCATTCAACACCATACCACAACAAGCAATGATGTACAGACCAGTGGGAAGCAGAGGAAGAGGCCGACCACGTAAACGTTGGATGGAGGGAATAGCAGAGTCCATGGGAATATCGATACATGAAGCCCATAAGCGGGCACTCTCACGATGTTTATACTTCACCTCGACACCGCAAAGTACAAGAGCAAAATGATGAGATCAGATGAGTGATGAGATGGCTGATTGTGTGGTGAGCGTGTGATTATGTGATTGCTGAGCGTGTTGCCAAATGTGTGATGAGTTAGTTATTGAGTGAGTTATGAGTTAGAGACTGATTGAGTGATAAACATACGGCCGAGTGAGTGATGAGTTAGTGGCCGAGTGAGTGATGAATTATAGTCTGTTCACTTTTGTCTGCCCCAATATAAAATTCAATATCTCAGTAACCAACTGAGGGAAAATGATGAGATTTAGCATATAACCTTATCATTATGTCCACCCAACAAAAGCATTTTTGTTCTGGAGATTGTACAGCAGATTTCCAAGTTTGTTTATATGCGGTATATAATTTACAGGTCAGAGTTGAAGTGCACATGATTAAATGTATTACGTTTTCACACGGAAACATTTGCGTTGAATAGTTAATTTTCTCGTGGGACATGTCACACGTCGTTCTTGATGATAATATCACGAAGTTCTTACGATGATATGCTCATGATATTATTGTGTGATGGTCGTTGTCTAGGTAACGATACTCATGGTGTGTCAATGGAGATATCTGTCTTGCAATGTAACTCACCCCCGCAGTGCATATTCACCAGTCATGACACAAGATTCAGTTGGCGCACATAATCCTTTATTACAGAAAATAACACAGACTCACGGAACATATGTATATATCCAGAAACAATGTAATCCATAGATTATAAATATCCTCCTCACAATTTAACCAGCACACACCAATGCCTTCTCACGGCCTGCTTCTTATCACATCCACAAGACAGGTAATCCAGCTACTATCCACGGCTGGATTTCCCACAATACAACCCACACATTGGGTTGGAGCCACTGCTCAACTATGCAACCCACTCTGGGTTTAGGCCTACACTCGCTACAGAACCCACTCTGGGTTCAGGCCTGTTTTCACAACTCGGAGAACAACACAACACGGAGCTCTCTAACTCCGCTTCCCTTTAGACTACCGAACAGTTCGGCATCTACCCATCAACTGTCCTGAAGTCCCTTGACTTCACACAAAACTAGACTGTCCTTCCCCCATCCCCTGGGGTCCACGCTCACCCTTCCCATTATTTTATTTCTCAGGACTGGCTGTTTTCTCATAGCCAGGTCAGTCACGTTACTGTCTCCCACTCTCATCTCCATTCTTCCTCATGCCCGGTCACTCAACTCAATGTCAATGACCCAGGCTTATGTCATCACCCCCCTCTTAAAAGAAAACCTCGTTTTCAAATATTGGGAGACTAAAACTTACTAAACATGTGACCCAGACATATAGCCTGGGTAGCCCTAAGTATGGCTGCACCTTACTCTAGCTACCACCCTAAATGATACATCAAATGCTCATAGTACACTCCCATATTCCCCACACATAAATACAAACAACTTTCTATCTTGTGTACCAATGCATGAACTAATACATCACATAATAATAATACATCACATAATAATAATACATCATAGGAAAGCATTATACTTATGTAACCACAGGTCTCTTACTACTTCACGACCACACAATACTATTTGTGTACCGACCCAATATCAGGTGGTTCTGTTCTTTCATTAACCCACCTCTGATTTTTGTCGATGCTGTGTCTCCCTTTCATGTACCCATGACTCATGGTACCTCTACAATTACAACATCTGTTTGATATCCCTAGCCCTGGGTCAGTAATGTCGCGAAAACTCTTTTGACGTGACTCAACTTTCCTATCTGCATATTGCACCGTTACACTTGAGTCTCTGTTTAGTCTGAACTCTTTATTTAATCTTGGCCCATATATCTGGCACCTTGCTTTATGCTGCATACGCCTTATGCCTATGTGCCCTGCACATGCACTATCCTGAGCTGTTCTAGTATATCGGTCTCTATGTACTAAAGGTACTGCTCCTTGCCCACGTGCAGTTCTGCTATCTGAAAACCTGTGAGTGAGAACATTGTTCTTCCTCTCGAAGCACCATCTACCTTTCTTTGACTGCCTATGTTCTACTCTCCTACACCCTTGGGAACATTTGTTCAGAGTAGTATCTTGTCTCTGGGAGTCACTAGCACTATATTTGGGATCCATTCTCACCTGCTCAGCTGTCCTATCCTTGTCCTGAGTTCCTGTGTCTAATTCAAGTGCCTCTTCAACCTCAGCTATACTCTCTAATTTTGGTTCTCTTGTGGTAACTACCTCATTACTGCTTACACTATATTTTCGGTCCCAATAAACTACTTCCTCTTCTGTACAATCTTTAACTCCTATAACATTTCCTATGACCAAATCAGCCACTGGTGAGTCCAAAACACACGCTGTCACTCTTCCAGTGATATATGGTGTTTTTACTGTTATTATGGCTACTGGGTAGAACTCTACTGTGCCATTGAATGTTATGCATCTAATCTTTTTCCCTGTATAATCCGAGGGATCTATTAAACTTCTCCTCACTCCGATAGACGTACATCCGGAATCCCTAATTTTTAACGCTGGCCTATCATTAACAAACCCATGATGCATCTTCAGACTTCCTCCTTCATGTACTGCTGATCCTGCTTTAACTGTGTGACCACATATTAGGACTGGCTGACCATCTTTTTCAAAAAGAGGTTTGCACCCACTACAATCTTCATTGTTCAGCGTCTCAATTACTTGCGCTGCATTTGAGTGCTCTGTTTCTCTCATCCTACATTGATGACTGACATGCCCCTTCCTTCCACATTTGAAACAAGTAATCTCCCTTTTAGTGTTGTTCGTTGGTCCATCTGATGGTTGTGCATCACACTGTGCTGCCTTGTGTCTCCAGCTCCTACAATTCCAACATCCGGCATAATTTGGACGTCTCTGGAAGTTCCCTCTTCTATATGGGTACCGTCCTACTCTACCAACATTGTTTCCTCGGAAACCATTATCTTGAAGTTCTTGCTGCTCACCTTTCTGTGCTGAATCCACACTTTTCGCCCTTGGTCTGATGACTGGATTCTGGTCCTGTTTAGTGTACGCTGCACAGACTATTTCCTCACTCATTAGTTTCCCAATAGATACGTTAGGATGTGCAGTCATGTAGTTTTGCCCTAACTGAGACATTGTGTCTATGTCCTTTGGCTTCCGTTCCTCAAAGAACGCCACTAAATTAGAATTGCATGCAGATACTACCTTGTCTCTTAACATTAGATCTACTAATTTATTAAAATCTTTCCCTACTTCTGCAAGCTCCATCCATTTGTTAAATGTATTCTTTACAGTGTTAACAAAATCTGTGAAATCTTGATTTGTCTCTGGCACTAACTGTCTAAACTTTGTTCTATATCCATGTTCAGTTAGTTGGAACTTTGTCAGCAAACGTTGACGTAAGATAGTGTAGTTGTTCCTTTCTTCTACAGGTAAATTGAACATGGTGTCTAGTGCCTTACCCGTAAGAAGCTCCCCTAGTCTAATAGCATACTGTTCTTCGGGGATGCCTAACACTTTCGCTGATGCCTGATATCTGTCAAGATAAGCTTCAAGGTTGTCTCGGTCCGTAAAGTATGGCAGTTTTAGTCTCTGTGACGACTGCGACGGTTTTCTACTTTCCTCACTTTGACCTTTCGAAGATAGTTCTAGTTTTCTTAACTCGATTTCAGTTTGCATCTGGCACTTGATCTTCTCTTTCTCAATTTCCATTTCAGCTAACTTTACTTCCTGTAGACGTTTGTTTTCCATTTCAGCTAGTTTTACTTGTGTCTCTTTCTCTTCCTGTAGACGCTTTGCCTCGCGTTCATTATGCCTCTCCTCTCTTTCCGTCTGTTTTTGTTATTTTGCCTCGGCATACTCCTGTAACTCTTTACCTTTCAGGCCTATCCGTTCCCCTGCTTCAATATAGTCCATTAAAGTAGGCATCTTGTACTTGTGGACACGTTGCTGTCTGTCAGCCAACTATAAATGTAAAGACTCTGCTACTAGTCTTTGTGTGCCCTCTCTAAGTACACCACTACTCCTTGTGTACGTAAATTCGTAGTGCTAAAATATCACTCTGTACTCACCCAGTCACTCTATAAGCACTAGGTAGTGAGGGGGGAAGTATCACCTATACACCCTCGTATATATATATCTATGACCACAAGTTCATAAAGTCCCTGGAAATATTGTTAAACATACATATAAATACATATACAAACAAATGGATGATAACACTAAGTGATGACTATCCAAAGCTAGACTTCACAAGCTGAGTACACGGAGACGATGATCACACAGAAATAAACCACAGTAACAACCACAAGCTTGTGTAGAGACACCCACAGTGCGCGTAAAATATAAACTGACTCAGATACCACTAGATAGTAGACACGACAAAAGTTCACAATAATAACATATATCCGAACACAGCAAATATCATGTGCAAATATTATTAAAAGAAAGAGAAACAAAAACAATTAATAGCATCAACATATACACAAATCTGACGTCAGACAACTCGGCTCTAGATATTGGTTAAGACTATTTCAATGCCACTGCACGACACGTTAACTCATTAACGTTTTTCTTACAAAAATATCGTAAGCACCAGAAAGAATATAAATTTGTGTGCTGTATCCCGACTCTCGAGAAACACCCCAAAAATCCCCTACACCTGACAAACACCGGACCACATACAAGTAATAGCTTAACAACCGAAAATAATATTTATAAGACAATGAGCAGCAAACAGAATGTCCAAATCGTTGGCCGATAAATATGTGCTCACTAATCCGTCGCCACAAGTTCTTATTTTGTTCGTGTTAATAGGTATTCGCAATCCGCTGGAAATGTCTACGACGCTAGATTTCAAACCGACTTCTTGTTTTGTTGAGTGATTATTGAATTCACGTGGTGATCACAAGTTCCAACTGTCGACAAAAGTTGAAGATGATAGTGATATCCAAACTGTTCTGTCTCGACACAGTCCGTAACATTATTGTACTTTCTCTGTACGTGGTGGCACCACAGTAATAATCCAAAGTGTTCTTTCGATTGTCGTACGAATTGAAGATGATGGTAATTGTCCCAAAATGTTTTGGATTGCCGTTACCCGACAAGATTCACCAAAAAGAAAAGGAGGATGGCAGCCAATGTTCAGCGCTTTAAATTTGGATATATAGATCCTTCTTGGCAAAGAAATACGACAATGGTTTCGATGACGATAAGTTAAAACTGTTTGCTCATAACAGAATAATGATGACAAAGGCTTGAACAAAGACGAAACATCAAGTCTGGCTTTCTTTCAAAACAACCTTGTTTATCCCGATCTCCTGTGGAAATTCCCAGTAACTTTCCACTGTCCCTAACCTTGACCTTTCCGGACACCTCAAGTCAGTACCTCAGTCTTCTTTGTCACAATAATCCACACTGACTGTCTGTAAAATGACCGGACACTTTTCCGTCATTCAAAAAACACTTTCCACCCAACCTCTCAGCCCCGACACGGCTGCTCTTTTGACTCCGTGGAAATTTTCTCAGTAACTGCTTACTGTTAAACAGCCTTGCCTCCTAAGGTCAACCTTCTTTCTCTTTATCACTTTCAGTGGAAAATACACTTTACACCACTAACCCGCCCCAACTCTGGCGGTAGGGGCACTGTTTCCACCCACTTTTGTCACCCCTCCAGGTGAATACGCAAATGTCAATTCTGTGTATCCTACACATCCATGATAACTCTCCTTCACGAGAGTTCACTGTCCTCAGTACTTTACCTGTACTGTGCACTGTCCTCGTAAACAGCGCTGACCCTCTCTCAACCCGGCCTATTAACTGCGTCGACAAATCTTGACCAGTCAACTTGCAACAACACAGTGCGCTTGCCTTCGCACACACACACTTGTCAAATATCTTTGGTTCCCAATCCTGTCATTATCACCGCCAGCGATGTCCTACACACACACACGCTGCCCTCGCCACTCTGGATTCAACACTGGTCTTTCATCGCCGCGTCTGCTAGTTTCAGCACTCCTGCCTGGTATCAAATTTACCTGTCACCGTAATGGACTCTCCCGGTCGATTTGTACTGCGTTATTTCTCTGACACTCCCACTCGCTTTAGCGATATGGTTGGTTCCAATTCACCTGTAGTGGACTTGACGTGAACTGTCTGTAGCCAGTTCCCGCACGGAGAAAAACTCAGTGTTTATACGGTGGACACACTCCGCTGTCCACAATCTCTCAGCGAGGAGCCCACAAATATCTCATAATGACAACACTGTCTATAATGCTCTTGACCGTACGTAGCCTTCCAGATACTCCTTACTAAGCGACGAGACCCCAGATTGTCACACGTCATTCTTGATGATAATATCACGAAGTTCTTACGATGATATGCTCATGATATTATTGTGTGATGGTCGTTGTCTAGGTAACGATACTCATGGTGTGTCAATGGAGATATCTGTCTTGCAATGTAACTCACCCCCGCAGTGCATATTCACCAGTCATGACACAAGATTCAGTTGGCGCACATAATCCTTTATTACAGAAAATAACACAGACTCACGGAACATATGTATATATCCAGAAACAATGTAATCCATAGATTATAAATATCCTCCTCACAATTTAACCAGCACACATCAATGCCTTCTCACGGCCTGCTTCTTATCACATCCACAAGACAGGTAATCCAGCTACTATCCACGGCTGGATCTCCCACAATACAACCCACACATTGGGTTGGAGCCACTGCTCAACTATGCAACCCACTCTGGGTTTAGGCCTACACTCGCTACAGAACCCACTCTGGGTTCAGGCCTGTTTTCACAACTCGGAGAACAACACAACACGGAGCTCTCTAACTCCGCTTCCCTTTACACTACCGAACAGTTCGGCATCTACCCATCAACTGTCCTGAAGTCCCTTGACTTCACACAAAACTAGACTGTCCTTCCCCCATCCCCTGGGGTCCACGCTCACCCTTCCCATTATTTTATTTCTCAGGACTGGCTGTTTTCTCATAGCCAGGTCAGTCACGTTACTGTCTCCCACTCTCATCTCCATTCTTCCTCATGCCCGGTCACTCAACTCAATGTCAATGACCCAGGCTTATGTCACTTCACCTCGACACCGCAAAGTACATGAGCAAAATGATGAGATCAGATGAGTGAT
Source organism: Cepaea hortensis (assembly GCA_963921405.1). Lineage (NCBI taxonomy): Eukaryota > Metazoa > Mollusca > Gastropoda > Stylommatophora > Helicidae > Cepaea > Cepaea hortensis. The sequence goes on along the minus strand of OY992876.1, from coordinate 25,744,025 downwards.
GAGATGGCTGATTGTGTGGTGAGCGTGTGATTATGTGATTGCTGAGCGTGTTGCCAAATGTGTGATGAGTTAGTTATTGAGTGAGTTATGAGTTAGAGACTGATTGAGTGATAAACATACGGCCGAGTGAGTGATGAGTTAGTGGCCGAGTGAGTGATGAATTATAGTCTGTTCACTTTTGTCTGCCCCAATATAAAATTCAATATCTCAGTAACCAACTGAGGGAAAATGATGAGATTTAGCATATAACCTTATCATTATGTCCACCCAACAAAAGCATTTTTGTTCTGGAGATTGTACAGCAGATTTCCAAGTTTGTTTATATGCGGTATATAATTTACAGGTCAGAGTTGAAGTGCACATGATTAAATGTATTACGTTTTCACACGGAAACATTTGCGTTGAATAGTTAATTTTCTCGTGGGACATGGGATTGGCCTTATGACAAGAGCGGGGCATTACTGTAAAACAAGTTTGTTAGCGAGAAATCACTAGTTTTTCCACCATACATCAAAGAAATGGCGCCGCTTTCCATGATTTAAGTTGCTTTTGGACCTATCAAAGACATATTCCTTGGGTGGGGGTAAATAAAAGACGACAGGAAAAATTTCATAGCGAATGCAACAGACAGTTTTCAAAATAATTGATCGTGAATGAAAGCATTCATTTCTGGACAGTCTATAGTGGCTGAGTGAGTGATGAGTTAGTGGATCAATGAATAATGAGTTAGTGGTTGAGTGAGTGATAAGTTATTTTCTGAATGATTTCTGTGGGTGAGTTAGTGGCTGAGTGAGTGGTGAGTGTGTGGCTAAGTGCTTGTGGAGCGTATGGTCGAGTGTGTGATGCGTTAGTGATTGAGTGAATTATTAGTTAGTTAGTGAGTGGTGAACGTGCGGCCGAGTGAGTGATGAATTAGTGGCAGAGTGAGTGATGAGTTAGTGGCTGAGTGAGTGATGAGTTAGTGGCTGAGCGAATGAGTAAAATCAAGAACCAATATCAAGCTATTATATTTTATCATATCAAAAGGTGGTATTCTGATTAACGAAAGTTATGTATTTCTTTTGACCAACACGAGAAATGAGACAACAATCAAAAAACAAAATTATAACGAAACATCAAGGATTTCATGAACTGTGTTAGTTTGAGAACCTTTGATATAATGCAATTTATAATATCGACGAAACCATGAACTTGTACTGAAATATATCAAGCAAACAAACTCGAAGACATGCTTGAAAAAAGGTAATGTGAAGAAAAATCACATTATAATGTTAGATGTAGTTGATATAATGCATCGACGTAACACAGGGACGATAAACGGACAGTGTATCTTTGTTAGGAAAGCGGAAGTTAGTTTTTTTGCACGATAGCACCGAGGAAATGCCTCTAACGAGATTTATTTCAGTCTCTCCGTTGAAGACCCATTGCGTGCCGGGCTGTCTGGTGTTGTTTTGGGGTCAGAAATGTTTGGAGATTATGCCGAATTAAATGGAAGAAGACAAACTGTGTTTGGAGCCACGACATCTTCATTCTTGTAGGTCGAGAGATCCATAGCTTGGTTTCGTTTCGGAAGTGCCCTGTTGCTTAAAATATGTTACACAAGAGGAGTCCCAGCTGGTAGCGGGTTGGCCAGTGTTTTAGTTTTCCCGATGTCCCATTGGCCCTTTATGCAACGGTCCTCCATTAACATAGACCATACGTTACACATGTTAATGATCTTTTAGTTCCGGCAACCAATATTTTTAGACCCAGTAGTCCGCCATTGGTCACAGTAGATGCGTGCGGGACATCGATAGCACAGACTGTAATCCTTTTACGTGTGTACTTAATCTCACACACACACACACACGCGCGGACGAACTTACACACACACGCGCGCACGTGCCCACACGCACACATGCGCATATATATATATATATATATATATATATATATATATATATATATATATATATATATATATATATATATATATATCATTGGCACCTTGCCGTCTTGACAGACGATAGTTTGTGCTTTAAAAAGGCATAATAACTTTTAACTATGGCGGGAGCGAGTGTGACTGATAAGGCCAATTTGCGCTGTAAATGTCCGTTCACAGTGGGTGCATGTGAACACGTGGTCATTTCCACCATCATGCACCATCTTACGTCTCAAACGCTTGGTGTGTGACTTTTCTGCAATAATTTTCTCCTTTGACTTTATTCCATTTCTGATATTTGCCCTCCATGCAACACGTTCAGCGGCGACTTGCTCCCAATGTGCATTATCAATGCCTGTATCAATCATGTCCCGCTTACACACATCTTTGTATCGTAGTAGAGGCCGACCCTGAGATCTCTTACCCATCTGTAATTCACCAAGAAAGATATCCTTTGGTATTCTACCATCATCCATCCTCCTAAGATGTCCTATCCATCTAAGACTACGAAGACTGAGCATGGAATAAACTGTCACACAACCTGATCTTTCCAATACTTCAGTATTTGTGGTTTTGTCTTGCCACTTAATACCAAGAATTCTTCGCAGACACCGCATATGGAAGCTGTTTAAATTGTTCTCTTGGTGTGAGTAAGTTGTCCAGGTTTCACTGCCATAGAGAAGAGTACTAAGGACACAGGCTTGATAGACAAGGACTTTTGTTTTGGCAGTAAGCTTCCTGTTCTCCCAGACTCTTTTTCTTAACCTGTTCATTGTTGTTGCTGCCTTACCAATCCGGATGTTGATTTCCTGATCTAGGGATAATTTGCTATTTACCACTGATCCTAGATATGTAAAATGGTCTACTATCTCTAATTCGGCGTCGTCAATAAAAATTGATGGTACCTCATGTGCACCTTGTGACATAATCTGTGTCTTCTTTTTGCTAATTGTTAAACCAAATTCAGAACAAGCATTGGAGAATGCAGATAGTAGACATTGCAATTCTTCCTCAGAGTGGGTCGTAACTGCAGCATCATCTGCAAAAAGCAACTCTCTGATCAGTACCCTCCTAATTTTGGTCTTAGCCTTCAATCTCTGAGCATTGTAGAGGCCGCCATCTGAGCGTGAGTGAATGTATATATAACCATCCTGATCACGAAATGCATATTTCAGTAGAAGTGAAAAGTATATTCCAAAGAGGGTGGGAGCTAGTACACAACCTATATATATATATATATATATATATATATATATATATATATATATATATATATATATATATATATATATATATATATATATATATATATATATATATATATATATATATATATATATATATATATATATATATATATATATATATATATTGCATATCCTTTACAGGACATCTCTGTCAACATCAGCATCTTTCAGCAGATTGTTGATTTCTTGGCAAGATTACGCTCAGTAGTTTGCCATTGCTTTCTGAGCGCACCGGCTCCATACTCTCATAAGTCATTTGCGCGACTCAAACCGCTTCCAATTCTCGTGCGCTCACGTCAACCACGAGAGTATTCGGGGTTACGGAGAAAGCTACTAACTCCTCTGCCAGGGAGACTGGCATATATATATATATATATATATATATATATATATATATATATATATATAAAATGTGGAAATGTTTACCTATCTGGGAATTTAGTCTGGGTAGTTAGTTATTAAGCCTATTATGTTCGACTTCCAATAACAGGACCTCCTGCTTGTTCGTCTCTTTTCGTAATAGTCTATCCCTACATTAGGTTCAGAGTAACTAACTATACTAGGTCTTGATACCTGAGAATTCTTCTGATGGTATTGTGGTCATCTACACAGGTGGATCTGAGGGTATTGTAGTTATCTACACAGATGGATCTGAGGGTATTGTGGTCATCTATACAGATTGATCTGAGGGTATTGTAGTCATCTATACAGATTGATCTGAGGGTATTGTAGTCATCTACACAGATGTATCTGAGTGTATTGTGGTCATCTACACAGATGGATCTGAGTGTATTGTAGTCATCTACACAGATGGATCTAAGGGTATTGTAGTCATCTACACAGATGGATGTGAGGGTATTGTGGTCATCTACACAGATGGATCTAAGGGTATTGTAGTCATCTACACAGATGGATGTGAGGGTATTGTAGTCATCTACATAAATGGATCTGAGGGTATTGTAGTTATCTATACAGATGGATCTGAGGGTATTGTAGTAAACTACACAGATGGATCTGGGGGTATTGTAGTCATCTACATAAATGGATCTGAGGGTATTGTAGTTATCTATACAGATGGATCTGAGGGTATTGTAGTCATCTACACAGATGGGTCGGAAGGTATTGTAGTAATCTATAACGGATGGATCTGTTGTTCGAAACGTGAAAAGCCCATAGGCTTTTATGGCGCAGGTCGAAGCGAGAACTGTGAAGGAAGTCTGTGCTGCCTTAGCGTTGACAACATGTTGCCTGGCTATGGAGGTTATCATCTCATCTCATCATGTTCCTCTTGTACCTAGTGGTGTCGATGTGAAGCATCAATTAGCGGGAGAGTGCCTGTTTATTGGATTCATATATCGAAATTCCCATAAACTGTTATTCCCCTATCCATCATTTACATGGTCTGCCTCCTTATGCTTCCATCTGGTCTGTACTCGTTGCTTGTTATGGTATACTGTTAGTTGGTAATCTAGATATATGACCAAACCATTGCTGTTTTCTTATGAAATCTAGTGCTGCTATAACCCCCACTTTAGTCCTGATTTCTTCATTTCAAAGTTTCTCTCTTCTTGATACATTGAATAATCTCAGGAATCTCATTTCTGTTGTTGTAAACTTTCTTTTCTCTTTATCTGTCATAGTCCAGGTTTGATATTGGTACCAAAGAGTTGGTATAAAGATTGTGTATAGAGTGCTTTTTAAAAATCTTTTGATACGTGTTTGTTCTTTAGTATTGGTACCATTAGTCCAATGAGTTTTCCCCCTTATTCCATCTATTTTCTATATGGAGATTATGACAGAAATTAAAGCAATAGCATGGCTAGAGACACAGATTTTCTTACAGATATGATATCTCAGTGTTTCAATAAGTATGCTCAGGAAGATCGAGATGGGGTAGGCTCGAAGACCATGGGTGGATTCTCTGGGGGAGGTCGATAGACATGGCCAATGACGACACTTTTTTTGGAGTGTCTAGTTGGTCATGCGTCGAAGTACACTTGTTCCTGCAGCGAGGCGTTGTCGTCATTTGGAGGGACAGGTTCGAATCCCGGTCGGTAAATATAGCTTTCAAATGTTATGTTGTCTAGTGCGTCCTCTAGTCTCTACTTCCTTCTTCTTCTTCTGTGAGCGCCAAACAACACTATGTGTGTTTATTTATATAAAATAACAATATAATCAAATTACAAAAAGTGAAACATTTTGTTCTACTGTTGTTTTTGATAGTTGGTGTGTTGTTAGTGATCTCGGAATGAGAAGGGAGACGTGAAAAGCCCGTTTAACATTTAGAGTACGATAACAAATGTACATAACAAATAATAGAACCAACACCAGGACAACATCGTGGTCGGAGGACTTGAGAGGGCAGAAGATTGACAGCAGATCAACTAAACTAAAGATAGTATTCAGCAAAGATAAGACTGATCAGATCGCCACCTGACTCCAGATTCCTTGTTAAGCCTACAGCAGTAAATCGAGGTCAAAATAGACTCACGTCGTCAAACCATCGGGCGATAGTAACGAATCGTGATGTCACATTTAATCAGAGGCGTAGACCAACTCATTAAAACCTGATCAGAGGTGTACAGACTCCTGGCCGGAGTTAATATTATCCAGTAATTCCTCATATACACAGAGATAAAGAGCAGAATAGGACAAGCAAAAACTGCATTCCATTAAATGAAGAACGTTTTGTGCAATAAGTCACTGTCCTTGAAGGTTAGAACAAGAGTTCTTGCATGTTACACAGAACCAGTTTTAACATACAGTTGCGAATCCTGAACAGTTAGTAAACAGACGAAAAAATCCCTGGATCTTATAGAAGAATGCTGAAACTTAATTGGACAGCCAAAATCAGGACATTTTTAAGGGAAGCTGAGTCGCAAAGACAACTTATCACAAACATCAGAGACAGTCACGTTATGAGAATACAAAAACTGGAACATGTTGTGACAACCAGACAGGTTTGCGGAAGGGAGTCAACACACGAACTGATCCATGACGTCGGAGATCGTAATTTGTGGAGAGTCATGATCGCCCACGCCAGCCGGCAAAGCACTGGATGATGTTGATGAATTTCTGATTTACTTTGTGCATGTGTCTGGCAAGACATTAGACTGGATTCAAGCTCCAGCAGAGGCAGGATAATATTTCCCCACCTATATGCTCTTAGGGTCGATCCATCCTCATAAAATTGACTACCTGACAATAGTCAGAATGTTCTACCTCCATGACCAATAACGAAGCGATCAGTTGCCCATCCCCATGTCGGTCAAGCAGTCTATCCGTGGCCATGCTTAATCGCCAACTTTCTTATCTGTCCATCTGTCTGTCAGTTCATTTGCTGATTCTGAACTCATTCTATTCGTCCATCTGTCTATCCGTCTATTTATCCTTGACAAAGATTGAGTTTCTACCTGTAATGTGGTTCTCTGATTGGTGGCGCTGGAAATTTAACACAAGAAAAATTGCATACTGAAAGGTGACCTGATTAACGATATTGATTGCTTTGATCAGAGAAAATGGAGAGGAGATGGGGGGAGGAAGAGGAAATATCGTTCAACCGCCAGACAATCAAGGAGGGGGGAAAAAGTGTCAAACTGAAATGAGAATAAAGAGATTAGTGTGTTTGTTTTCATTTCACATGGGGAGAGTTGACAGGTCACCAGACCTCTTCATTTCACTCAGAGCTGCTTTCAAGAATCCAATTTAAGTTTCCATAAAGTACACAGTTTTTGTGCCTCCTTTGTTCAGCTTTCATAGCTTCAGTACAGTACCTTCGTGAACTGATTCAGTGATGAAGGATATTATATCGTCAAATTGTGACCTCTCATTTGGACAGAAGGACAATATATCGCCTAATTAGGACCATAGTGTTATGTGTTTTGTTTTGTGGTATCTTCCCCAATTGCAATGCTCAGTGAGCGGAAATGTACATTACTATACTGGCTCATTTGATTGCGTACCATGTTTGGTCCAAACTTACTTTTTGTCTGGCATTGAATCAGTTAAAGCTGAAGAAGAGGGAGTCCAGTATACCCGCACAGCAACTATTACTAAAAATTGTGTTTACACTTCGCTCATTGATTTTATGTATCCCTTTACAGCAGCGAATAGCATCAATATAGTTTGTAAATAGTCAGTGTATTTGAGTAATTGGCTACTTTAGTAAAAGCAGATTGAAGATGGTTTAATGAAGTTAAATGTGGAAATACTCAAAGGCAATATTTTAAGATGATGAATATACGCTTAAATGTATGTGTGTCGATCGAAATGAGGTAGAGAGTTATCAAGAGCTACTGAGTCAATGCTCATGTATGAAAGCGAATCATGGACAATTAGCAGGCCGGTGATGAATCGTGCAGAAGCTTCGGAGATGTAGTTTTATGGAAGAATAACGAGAATACCGTGTACGGATAGAAATAACAATGAAGATATCTTGAGAGTAGTTAACCCAGAAATAGAGCTGGCTAGTGGCATCAGAAGAAGAGTCCACATTCTTTGGGCGTGTCGAGAGGAGGGGATAACTGCAGTGTGGTCAGCACACGTCACTTTCTGATTGGTTGTCGGATCTTATACAAGACTTAACTTTCAGATGTAAGTCCGATATATTGGCGGTCAGGTCTTTTGAGTTCCGAAAGGGCCTTGCATCTTTCGGCGTTAGGTTAGTTTAAAGAACCGGCTCTGTGACGAATGGGTTGCGGACGCATTTCGAAATCCCCTATACCGCGTTCGAAATTCAACTGCTGGCGATTTATCAGCAGACTGCCTTGCGTTGGTATTCCATACATTTGTATGAGTATCGGTCGTTCAGAAAGCAATGGCAAACTACTGAACGTAAACGTACTAAGAAATACAAATAGCCAAAAAAATTGCTGGTGTTGACTATGACGTCCTGTAAAGGATATGCAACGAACGATTTTTTATGTAGTGTAAAGAATCCGTACCGGGTACTGAAGTCCCATCTCCGCGGGGCCTGTGTTGCAAATATCTGCAGCTGTCTCCTAATCGTCACCCAAGCTTTACAATCTGCGGACTCCAGATAAATACACAACATACAGATGAAGAAATACAGAGATACAGGCGAACGTTTCCAACGAAGTCTTCATCCGTCGAGCTTCTCAGTCATATTGAGTGTGTGTGTTCATTTGGACTACCTTAACAGCTCACCAGCAGTACACACCTTTTGTAGTTCTTGAATTGAGTTGAGTTGAGCTAAGAACCGGCATCACTGCAATCAGGACATTTCCATACGCGCTCCATTCCCTCGTTCAACAACCAGCGAAGAGTTACACTACTAATCGTTCCAGTGCTATCTGATTGAAAGTTCTCCTGGTTTTCCCTCTCAGTTTTGAGATTCTTCCAGATTCCCTGCAGATCTCCCGCAATCTCATTCTTTCAACATACGCGTTGTTAATCTGTTCCCTCACCTGCCTCACCTGGTCTCACAGGCGCACGACCACCTCTCCCTTGTCCATAGGTAATCTACCACCAAGAGGTGCATTCCCGGCCAGCCTATCGGTCTGTTCATTCACTCCCACTTCCGCATGGCCAGGGAAAAACATCCATACAATTCTCACAATCTGTGACCTCTGAAGCGAGATGAGCCATTCCACACGAAACATTTCTTTCTCCGCCTTACTGAGCATACTCTTTGAGTTTGGTTTTCTTAAACCAACTGTGTATGCAAAACCGGTCATGGAACTTTACATATGCGGAGCGGCATATTAGTATGTAACCAGTTTATGATTCTCAGCTCATCGCATGCGGACTGGCTAGAATCAGGACTTCATTGGCAATGTTTCCCACTCTTGTTTTAAGTTTGTCATGGTCAACATAAACCAACTAAATTCCTACATGGACATGATCAAGACATAGAGCGAGAAATAGATCGTTAAAAGTTAGTTGCATATCCTTTACAGGACGTCGCAGTCAACGCCTGCATTTTATGGTTGTTTGTGATTTCTTGTCAAGTTTACGTTCAGTAGTTTGCCATTGCTTTCTGAACGACCGGCACTCATGCCAATTTTATAAAAATCCAACGCAAGGCGGTCTACTGCCAAATATCCCGCAGCTGTGTTTGAAACGCGGTATGCGGGATTACGACCGTAGAATAATAAATAAGCCGAATAAATAAGCCGAATAAATAAGCCAAATACTTGAGAAAATGACATTCCTATTTATGTAATAGAGCGTTTTATTTAGCATAAAACTCTATAACCTTAATTGGCATTATGACTTCCCGCCTCATCCGGCACTCTCTGGCGCCGTAGCAGTACGCCACCTCTCAGCCACCGGTGCGCTAATGTTTATGATTTATTGCGCTGACGTCACCGAGATAATTAATGCATTATATTGTGGCACCATAAAATAGATATCCTACTGTGAACTTCGTTGCGGACCAGAAGCTTTGTAAGGAAAGTATCTTTTACCACCTCATAAATTAGTGATCTAATATTAGTAATATCCAGAACCTTTGACACTTCTATTTTAGTATTGGGAGTTGCAGCTGGGATGGCCTAGTGGTTAGTGCTCCAGTCTGACAAAACAGTTGTCCAGGTTTAATTCTCAGCTTAGCCAGAATGATTTGTTCCAACCAGAACGTCGTCGAGTCGACAAGTTCTTATGGAATGGGCATCAATTTTCATAATTTTCTGGGGAAGTGCCAAAGAGGAAAAGCAAACATACGTTTATAGATTAATCCGCGATCTCTTGGTGATGTGGTTAGTATCACACTGGCTGACTTTGCTACTCAAGACATTTCTTAGTATTAGTTTCGACTTTGCTACTCAAGAAATTTCTTAGCATCAGTTTCGACTTTGCTACTCAAGACATTTCTTAGTATCAGTTTCGACTTTACTACTCAAGACATTTCTTAGTGTCAATTTCGACATTACTACTCAAGACATTTCTTAGTGTCAATTTCAACATTACTACCCAAGACATTTCTTTGTGTCAATTTCGACTTTACTACTCAATACACGTCTTAGTATCAATTTCGACTTTACTACTCAAGACATGTCTTAGTATCAATTTCGACTTTACTACTCAAGACATGTCTTAGTATCAATTTCGACTTTACTACTCAAGACATTTCTTAGTATCAATTTAAGGCTGGTTCGACCTGGAGCCAAGGAGAATTTTACAAATTCTCCTGAATGAACGGCTCTGATGCTAAGGGGGTTACGGACGCAATTCGTAATCCCGCATACCGCGTTCGAAACATAGCTGCGGGTGATTTGGTAGCAGACCGCCTAGCGTTGGTTTGTTATAAAATGGTATAAGTGCCGGTCGTTCAGAAATCAGAGCCAAACTACTGAACGTAAACTTGCTAAGAAATCACAAACAGTTAACAATGCTGGGGTTGACTGCGACGTCTTGTAAAGGATAACTAACTTTAACTCCCGAACCCATGGCAACCGGGCGAGCGTCCGGTAACACATGGTGATTACATATTCTTCTCCACAGCATTGCCAGGGGGTGGGCAGTTAGTTTCCTTTTCTCATCGTCTTGTCTTCCCACATAATTCTCAGAATATTTGGAATGGCTCAGTCATTCGGCTGGGCTTATCTCAAGATATATGCTGGCCCGGAAAAGAAATCTTGTCATAGCTGGGAATGAACCCACAAACCGCTATACCTCTGTTATCAGTAAACTGTGGTTTAAAGGAAAATATATTGTCATTGCTTTCTTAACGACCAGAAGGCATACCATTTTATAAGCACCAACGCAAGACGGTGTGCTGCAAAATTGCCCGCAGTTGTATTTCGAACACTGTATCCTGGATTACGAATTGCATCTGTAAACCTTTCAATGCAGAGCCAGTTTTAAACATGTCTGTGAATCATGAACAATTAAGGAACAATAAAAACCACATGAGACATCAGATATATGTTTTACAGAAGATTGCTGAAAATTCTGCATTCAGCTAAAATGAGCAATTGAAATGTTTTGCAAGAAGATACTACACAAAGGCAACTCATCACGAACATCAGAAAGAGTCAGTCATAATTTTGTTTGGCAACATCACGAGAAGAGGAACATATGGCAAATGGGACAGATTTGTGGAAAGAGAGACCGAGGAATACAGCGAGAGAATACGTTTGATAGACTTCTGACATGACACGGGAAGGGGTCGGCACACGAACTAGTGAAGTTGTAGGAGATTGGACGATTTGAGAAGCATAACCGCTCACACCAATTGGCAAGACGCTGGATGAATATGAAATAGTAACTCCCGAATACTCTTATAACTTCTGCCAAGTGGCGTTGGTGGTTGTGTTATTCCACAGCCTCCTGTCTCCGGTGTTGCCAGTAATTTCGATGCAATCGTTTCTCCATGTCACAATACAAACCCGTCTAACATCCATTCTCCGGCTCTGTGGCGAGGAGTTACGGGCCCAATTCGTAACCCCGCTTACCACGTTGGAAACACATCTGTGGGTGATTTCGAGGTAGATCGCCTTGCGTTCATTTCCATACAATGGTATGAGTATCGGTTGTTCAGAAAGCAATGGCAAACTACTGCACGTAAACTTGCCCAGGAATCACAAACAACCATAGATGCTTTGGTTGATGTCTTATAAAACGGCATACAAATAACAACCTGAAGATGATGATGATAATGATGATATTCTTGATGATTATGTTTTAACTTGACAGAAATTTCAACGAGTCTGTGTAGAAACTATAAGTAAAAAATTTAGAGGACCCTTGTGCACACCATGACGCGAATTAGGCATATGGTGCTGGTTTCATATTTGTATAGATCAGATGGTCATCGTCGTCATGTGCCTTGCCAGCCTAGGCGCTCATGTTTTCCCACAGATCACGGTCCTTGGTGCTCTAGGTCAACTCCGCTAATGATATGATGTTCCTGGACACCACAACCTTAGTTCATCCAGCATCGTTTCTCTTGGTCTGCCTCTGCCTCTTTTGACATCGACCATTCCATTGCTTGAGATAATATTGTTTCTGTAATATATTCTTCTTAACCCGTGCTGTTTAAATCTTGATTAAAATTGGGTGGAACTGCGGTAAAGCTGTGAAAATGTAAACAATATAAAATGACACAAAGTAGTGCAGCTTTACATAACAGATTTACGACACATACAGGACGTTGAGCCGATTAGCCTTCATCAGAAAACAAACACATTCACAAACACAACATATAGTCAAGGAGATCTCCTGTGACTACATCAAAAGGTGTCGACAGAACGAGAAGAACAAAAGGATGAAAAAAAATGAAAGCAATGAAAAGAAAATGAGAATTGGAAAAAATGTTCATTCTTACCTCACAATTCCGATCTGTGTGTAACTCAAAATATCGCCGATGTCTTCTTTTTATACCCAACCGAGGGAGTGAGTTGGAGGATGATGACGGGGTGATAGGTGTTACGGTTCAGTGAGCACATTGAAAAAGAGAGGGGGGAGCGGAGGCAGGAAGGCAGGACGGCAACCTGTGATAGTGGTCTGATAATGGTATCTGAGCAATCTCAGTGGATGTACTAACGAAGCATGAGTGGGTGCAAGAATGATGGTGGTGCTAACCAAAACCACATTATGCACTCATATATATTATTTTGAGGCGTGCCCTAAAGTCTGGGTGGACTGATATGCGTGAGCGCACATACATACATATACACCGCTCAACAGACATTCATACATTAGTGTACATGGGTATGTGCAAGGTATATATATAAGAAGAGAGAGACAGACAGAGTGAGAGAGAGAGAGACAGTCAGAGAACGAACGAACGAACGAACGAACAAACTTTATTTTCAAAGGGTTAAGAATTGGGCACGCAGGCCCGTCTAACATTCTGCCCTTCTATCACTCTCTTTCATACATTATTTCATTCACACATCATTCAAGGCTAACAAAGAACAGTAACAATATAAAAGATATGCATTATAAAGGCATGGGCAAAATGCAAACATCAAAACTACACGACACAGTAATATTAGATAATGGTCTGACACTTATTAGCCATGTGGAATATACTGGCCTACAAAAAGGTGATTGGCTGTTATACTAGGGTTTTGTTATTATTATTATTATCTCAATTATTAAGGGGGAAGGTAATCCGTATTGAGATAGTGTTCGAATAATTTGCGATTATATGAATAGGGATTGGTGATGTCTTTGATTTCTTGTGGAAGATTGTTCCACAGCTGAGATGCAGAGTACGTTAAGCTTGTTTTGTATAAGTCAATCCTAGGCTTCGGAATGTGTAGTATATTTAAACGTTTACTGTGTCTAGCATTATATTTAAACAAAGGCCAAAGGTAATTTGGGGCATTCCGATGCAGGATTTTGTGAATTAGTTTAGCTTTATTGAAAAGCAGGCGTTTGCGGAATGGTAGTAACTGAAGGCGTTTATACAGGCTAGGATTGTCAGATAAATGTTTGCTATAAATTAGACTCATGGCCCGTTTCTGTAGTGAGTAAAGTCGCTTGGTGTTTGAATTAGAACAACCGTCCCAGATTGTAGAGCAGTAGTCAAAGTGTGTCTGTATATGAGAAGTATAGAATAGTTTCCTTGTGTCCTCATCAAGGAAGTTTTTAATCTTGGCGAGTTGATAGACTTTTTTTCGCTGTTTGTTTAATGAGCGCTTGAACATGGGAATTAAAGGTTAGATTTCTATCAATGATTATGCCTAATGTTTTGTGCTCAATTACACTTTCTACTGGCATGTTATCGATGTGAAGTTGAAGTGATGTGTGTGGGCTTAGAGTTTGAAGTCTTTGTCTGGTTGTTAATAACATTGCTTTTGTTTTAGTGATGTTAATTTGCATACGGTTTGAATAGCTCCACTTAACTACATTATTTAATTCTTGTTGTAAAGACGACTCCAGTAAAATACAGTTTTCAGCGTTTGTGTACACCGTACAGTCATCTGCAAATAGATCGCAGGACGACGAAAGATGCAAAGGTAGATCGTTAATATATATGGCAAATAATAGAGGGCCAAGAATAGAGCCTTGCGGTACTCCAATATTGAAGGTAGTGGTTTGAGACAGAGATTTATTGTGTGATACTACTTGCTTTCTGTTTGATAGAAAAGATGATATTAGAGTGACTACATTAAGGCCAATTTTCATTGTCTCGAGTTTTTTAATTAAAATAACATGTCAAATGCTTTCTTGAAATCAATAAACACAGTTCCACATAGACTGTTGTTGTTTATATTCTGGTGCCAATTTTCTATCATGTTTGTTAGGGCCGTATGGCAAGAATATTTTTGTCGAAATCCTGATTGGCTGTCAACAATAAGCTTGTTGCGAACTAGATACTGTAATGTTACTTTATGGATGTGTTTTTCTAGTGGCTTAGATAGTGATGATAGTAAGGAAATGGGTCTGTAATTGTTCGGGAGACCATTGTCCAATGAGCCAGATTTAAGAAGAGGGTACACTTTAGCGATTTTGAGAGCTGATGGAAAGTGGCCTTTGGTTAGACACTGATTATATATATAGGTTAGTGATGTACAAATCACTGGCGCAGCACAACGGAGAATCCGGTTGCTGATTCCATCTAACCCAGATGAGGTTGTGTTTTTTAGGTTACTGAGGTAAGTGAATACTTCAGTGATTGTCATTAGCGGTATGTCGGAAAGAATATCGCGGGAGCATCTATTCTCGCAAGACGATGACAATAAAGATAAGTTGCAAGGAGAATTAGGTATTGAAGCCTTCAACTGGTCTATGTCAGTTTGAAAAAAAATTACTGAATTGGTCGCATGTAATATGATTTGATGGTAAAGAATTTCGGAAGTTATACTTGTTTGTCAAGGTGTTAATTGCCTTCCATATATCCTTACTATTTGTTTTATCCATTACTAAGTTCTTAAAGCAACTTTTCTTTTCCTGTCGTATGCTATATTGAACTTTGTTTCTAAGAGTACGGTATGCACTGATATCCCGCTTTTTATGTGCTTTATCTCTGTCTCTCATAATTTCAAGTATTTCCTGGGTGATCCAAGGTGGCTTGACGTGGTGTTTTACTCGATCTTCCTTGACTGGCACATGTCTATCAAAAACAACAATAAAGGTTTTCATCCAGAATTCCAGAGCATCATCCGGGTCAGGAAGCTGATAAACATTGTCTAGAGGTGAACTGAGCAAGTCCTGTAAAAATGCGTTTTGGTTGAAATTTTTGTAACTTCTATATTTTACACTTATGTGTTTATGTTTAGGAGTTTTAATTCCTTTTTTAGACCGCTTGCAGCATATTGGGTAGTGATCGCTCATTGCACAATTTGGTACGGTGCATTCTATGATGTTGTCTGAGCAAGTTACATAAATGTGATCTACGACTGTTGAAGATGACTTTGTTACTCTAGTAGCTTGTTGTACTATTTGTTGGAAATTGTATGATGCAATTATATTTCCCCATATTATGTTGGATTTGTTGGTGTCAATGTTAAAGTCTCCGAGTAGTATAATTTCCTTCCCAGAAGCGAAAACCACATCCATCATGGTAGTGAAGTTTTCGTACCAGACGTGTCCAGCACTGGGATTTCTATAAAGGTAGCCAATTATCAGGGGAGTGCGGTTTTGAAGTTTTAGCTCTAGCCAGTTGCATTCTATTTCGCAAGTTTCAAAGTCTAGCCTACGGCGAGCATTTAGTAAATTAGAAACATAGGTTATTATGCCTGTCTCTTGTTTCCTACAGGGATCCCTTCTAAAAACTTTGTACCCTTTAATAGAGATGTCCTCATCTGAAATTGTATCATTAAGCCTACTTTCACTGAGGCCGAATAAATGAAAATTTTGATAAAGAATAGAAGATAACTCTGGTAGCTTGTTAAATAAGCTGCAAATGTTTAAGTGTCCAAGGCGTATTCCTGACTTATTGAGCCAGTGTTGCCACTTCTCAGACATTTCATCCATGAAGAAAGTGTAAATTCGTCAAAGTTAAGCTAAAATACAAGATCATAAAACAAAATCACAATTACATTATCTTACAAAATGTCAGTAATACAAATCAATAAGTAAATGACAATATTATAACGATATAACTAATTAGACCAACGAATATAATGCAAACAAGGAACAAAACGAATTAAAGAACATACAACAAATAATTAACTTGAAGAAAAACTACTTCACAAGCTAAGTACCAACTGTTATCCAAAAGAATCAATAAATGACTATAGGGAGGGAAAGAGAGAGAGAAGGGAGAGAGAGAGAGAGAGAGAGAAGAGAGAGAGAGAGAGAGAGAGAGAGAGAGAGAGAGAGAGAGAGAGAGAGGTGGGTATCGTTCCTGTGATGTGCTTAATGGGGTATGCGGAGTAGGTCGGTCTACAAATACGAGGCTTCACTCATACTGTTCCCTATGTAATAGAGTCAGTAAGGTAGATTGTTATACAACGTATTTTAGGATCAAATCATCCAGTGCTTGTGCTATTGGGATTATATAAGACCCGACCACCAGAAATATACATGGCATAGGTAGACACAGAGAAACAAGATTGTTGAGAGAGCGAGAGACAGACAGACAGACAGACAGACAGACAGACAGACAGACAGACAGACAGACAGACAGACAGACAGACAGACAGAGAGGGTTAGTGTAAGATTATTTTGAGAGGAAGAGAGAGAGAGGGAGAGAGACATATATATCTGTGCATATACAAACTCGTTCACATATGTACTTGTATATTAGCGCATGCACGCACAACCGCATATACAGTATAGTTGCTAACTAATTGGGGGGATTATTGAGTCCGGGGGGAGTAGTGATATCATTTCGGATGCGGTTGCGTTGAAAAGGAGTGCCAAGAGTGGTAATACGGGATGCCCCAGGTAACTACTGGTTCGGTCACTCGGAATGGGACCGAGGGAGACAGGGTAGAAGATAATTTAGTAGAGAAAGGGACTAGTTAGAGACAGGGAGATGGGGAAATATAGGAGGGCGTGGAAGCAAGAGAGTGGGGAGGGGAGGGGAAATGACTGCGATTAGATGAAACTATGTTGGGTGTTGAGGCCGTGTGGTATTAGGCACCCCATAGAGAATATGAGCCGGTTTTCTGCGTTTTTGCGATGTTGAGCGCCGGAGGAGCAAGACTGGATTGCAGTGACCTGGACATCGGAAGCACCTTGATGGTTGGCGCTGTTATTGGGGCTTATATAAGATTGTGTGCTAGCTCCCACCCTCTTTGGGATAAAATTTTCACTTCTACTGAAATATGCCTTTCGTGATCAGGATGGTGGTATATACATTCACTCACGCTCAGATGGCGGCCTCTCAATGCTCAGAGATTGAAGACCAAGACAAATATTAGCAGGGTACTGATCAGAGAGTTGAATTTTGCAGATGATTCTGCAATTAGGACCCATTCTGAGGAAGAATTACAACATCTACTATCTGTATTCTCTAATGCTTGTTCTGAATTTGGTTTAACAATTAGCAAAAGGAAGACACAGATTATGTCACAAGGTGCACATGCGGTACCATCATTCTTTATAGACGAAGCCGAACTAGAGATAGTAGACTATTTTACATATCTAGGATCAGAGGTAAATAGCAAATTATCCCTAGATCAACATCAGGATTGGTAAGGCAGCAACAACAATGAATAGGTTAAGAAAAATAATCTGGGAGAACAGCAAGCTTACTGCCAAAACAGAAGTCCTTGTCTATCAAGCTTGTTTCCTAAGCACTCTTCTTTATGACAGTGAAGAGTGGACAACTTACTCACACCAAGAAAAAAAATTTAAACAGCTTTCATTTGCGGTGTCTGCAACGAATACTTGGTTTTAAGTGGCAAGACAAAATCACAAATACTGAAGTATTGTAAAGATCAGGTTGTGTGACGGCATATTCCATGCGCAGTCTTCGTAGACTTAGATGGATAGGATACGTTAGGAGGATGGATGATGGTAGAATACCAAAGGACACCTTTTCTGGTGAATTACAGATGGGTAGGAGATCTGAGTGTCGGCCTCTACTACGATACAAAAATGTATGTAAGCGGGACATGATTGATACAGGTACTAATAAAGCACATTGAGAGCAAGTCGCCACTGAAAGTAACGAACGGACGAACAAACGGACTTTATTTTCAAAGTTAACAAATTTGGCAAGCAGGCCAGTTGTCATAATCTCCCCACCAGGTCTACCGCGTCGTCGTCAACGACGCCTGGCGATTACGGCCAGGTCCACCTGTGAGCGACACTAACCACGCTGTGACAGGAATGGTCAGTCGGTGCATGCGTGGGACATGAAGTCCACTCATGGACACAACCTCGACTCGCAAGAACTCACAGTGGTTAACGGCCAGACGGCTTGGGACTGTTGTATAGGACAGACGGATTGAATGGTGCTCGCATGACTTGTGTGTGTGAACGCTAAAAGATAGAAAGCCTGTGTGAGTATAGGAGACTGTGCGCCTGGTATATAGTAGTGTGAGTTGTATACATTGCATTTATATATCTATTGATCGTATTATGGCATCGCTATTGTAATTGCGCGATGCATGTAATGGTTGTGATGAGTGAGAAGTGTGAATAAAGTGTTTGAATTGTATTTGCAGTGTGTCACGTAAAGTCATTCTGTGACAGTGTTTGTATCACATCTGTTAGTGATTACGAGCCTGTGTTATTGCTGAATGCAAGATTCTGACAGGTGTGAACGCATCGTCCAGCTTGAACCAGTTTTAAAATAGATGCGAATGCGAATGTATCGTCCATCTTGGAACTAGTTGTAATATAGGATTGAACGTGTGTGTAAGGGGAAAGTTTTGGAAAGAAAGCAACATGGAAAGTGAGTTGTTGAATGTGTTGAACGGACGACAGTACGACTAACAAACATACTTAACAGCACACAAACCTACAAAACTTAGTTGACAACGCATACACCACATAAACATACATGTCCTAATATTTTCTTCTTCCAAAAAGCAACAGGTTGTTTTGTCATCCGAAACAGTTAGCAAGTAAAGTTCATTTTTTCCCCGGGAAGTAACGATCAAACAATCATTTTCTGGTACAGTGTTCCAACATAATCCAGAGCTCCAAAGTCACTTAAGTATTATCTTTTTTTTTCATATATACTTTTGGATGTAAGTCTAGGCACAAGCTGTATTTGATAAATATTGTACAAATTATTGTATTTACTAACACCATAATTAACTTTTTGTACACTCATTGTATTTGAAATAGTTCATCATGTCTACATTGAACGATTTCATTGAATCTGGTTTGAAAATGAAGTTACCTGGTGATGAGTTGACAAAATGGAGTGAGGCAAAATATGCAGAGTATGTTCAACGTGAAGATAGATCTGCCGAAATGGAGCTAAGAAAAGCTAAGATCTTAGCCCAGAGTAAGAAGGAATAACTTGAAATGCAGCTGAAAATTAAACAGCTGGAAGCTGAAACATCAGCAGATAAAGATTCTAGAAAGTCAGAAAGACTAGAAAAAGAGAATCAGTACAAAAAGTACCAAGGGATCGTCAAAAACTTCACCACGGGCGACTGCATTGCAGCCTTCACCCAAAATTTTGAAACGATAATGGAGCATTATCAGATCCCAGAGACTGAATGGAACATTATATATATGAGAAGTCTTTCAAGGGAACCTCTCAAAGTGATAGAGACCATTCCCAAAGATCTTAGGAAAGATTATCAATATATTAAGTCCAAAATTATGTCACACTTCCTGTTAGATGAAGCAGGTTACAGAGAACAGTTTAGTAAATTAGCTCCAAAACCTACACAAACTTTCTCTGACTACATCTCAGTAGTACAGGATGTATTAAGTAAATGGCTGTCAGCAGCCAAAGTAAATAACAGCTTTGATAAGTTGAAATATATAAATCTTAGAGATAAAATCATTTCATCTCTACCACCACCATTTTCTAAATTTCGTCAAGAATGTGAGTGCGAGAGTGTGCAACATATAGAGAAACGAGGTTCGGCTTATTTCACAGCCAATAAACAGTGTTTTACTAGTGGATTGACTGACACAGACTTTGTAGCAGCCGCTACCTATGACAGAATGAAGTCAGGTTCCTACAGTAAACAGAAACCCTTTAAGCAATCTGCTGATAAGTATCACCAATGCAGATATTGCCTACTACCACATAATGAAAGTGATATGTGCGACAAACACCCAGGGTACCTCACATACTTGCAAAACTATATAGATAAGCAAGATAAGGAGAGAAAGAGCTATAAACGACTAACCAAATGCTTCCTTTGTTAGGCATATGGCCACTGGTGGCATGTTTGTAAAGGTAAACAAATGACCAGAAAGGCTAATGCAGCCATGTTTGATAGCTCTTCCTCAGATGAGGAACAAGTAGGAAATCATCCTGTTAATGCAGCACAGGCCATTGCTGTATTTCATCTTGAAAATGCACCATCTGTGATCGTTTTCATGAAGATGGCTTATTAACATGCGGCCACTCAATACCTATTGCCAATGAAGAAGCTAATTTGGTAATAAACTCCAAAGGTAAACTAAACATCCACCAAGGATTTGTAAATGATAAATCTGCCACCGTTGTACGAGATACTGGATGTACTCTTATTGGTTTGAAGAGAGACTTTATTTTACCTTCAGATTATACAGGCAAACATGTTACATGCAGAACTTTCTCAGGTAACATCGAGAAATACCCACTTGCATGGGCATATATTGACACCCCATTTCTCACAGAAAAGGTTAAATGCGCAGCATTATCCAACCCATGTTGTGACATAATCGTAGGTAGCCCGTCCTGAAGTAAATGATATGCCACATGACAGAATAACATCTTCTGCCAAATGTATTGTTGATAATGCAATATCATCTTCAACTGAACATATTGTTGACAATGTTTTATCATCTTCGAATGAATGTATGTTTGCAAATTCATTAACTTCATCGCATGATTGTATTGGTCTAAATGTAACATCACCTTGTCATGTTGTTGATATTTCAAATGCAGTAACTAGATCTGCTGCCAAAATGCAAGATCAAATTAACCAGACTGAGGCTTTGGAAATGTTAAGCCCAGTTATACTACCTCCTAAGACCATGAGGGAAAATTTCATAACAGCCCAAAAGGCCGATTTATCTTTGCACAAGTATTTTAATTTAATAGGCCAAAAGCCAAGAATAACAAAGAATTCTATATGGCATTTTGCCCTAAAAGGTGGTATCCTTACACGGTACTACACCAAAGGTACCAACACCACTGAGCAAACGGTGTTACCAACCGAACACCGCAAACAAGCATTACATCTAGCACATGACATACCCTTTGCAGGGCATATAGCTTATTAAAAAACTAGATCTAGATTACTTACCCAGTTCTACTGGCCTAAATTCTGCAGTGACACCAAGCAATATTGCAGAACTTGTGACATCTGCCAGAAGCTTGTTAAAAAGGGTAAACACCCGCAATCTGAACTACAAATAACAGATCTAGCAAGTAGACCTTTCGAAAAGATCTCTGTTGATATTGTAGGTCCTCTAAACCATGTGACATCAAGAGGAAATAAGTTCATTATAACGATAATTGACCTCTGTAGCAGATGGCCTGAGGCGATTCCACTTAAGAACATAACTGCCAGGGATGTAATGGAAGTTTTCTTCCACATTTTTTCTAGAGTAGGGTTTCCTGATACCATTCTATCAGATCGGGGTAGTCAGTTCATAGCTGCAGCCACTCAAGCCTTTACTAGAATGTTAGGGGTAAAGCAGTGCTTTAATAGCCCATACCACCCTCATTCTACGGGGATTGTAGAAAAGATGAACGGTGATCTCAAGCATATGCTATCAAAAGTTACCCAGGAACACCCTGAAGACTGGGATACTTATTTACCTGCCATACTATTTGCATATCGCGAAGTACCTCATTCCAGTACAGGTTTCTCACCATTTGAACTTGTATATGGAGCCAAACCACGCCACCCATTATCTATGTACCATTCTATGTTAACTGAATGTATAACTGTACATAAACCAGTATCATCATATGAACATGTAACATGCGAGATAGGATAATGAAATCTTGAGTATTAGCTAAAGAAGCACTAAAAAAATATGGTGCTATTTACAGACAGTATGCAAACAGAGGAAATAGGACAATAACACTGACACCTGGACAAGACGTACTACTACTTTTGCCAAGTGACAGACATCTTTTGACAGACTCATGGCAAGGACCGTTTAAATTACTGAGACAAATCTCGACAGTAGACTATGAGATCGCAGTAAAAGACAAACACAAAATAATTCACATCAACATGTTAAAACCGTACTACAACAGAGACGAAGACCAAGACGAGACAGCAGCAATCACAACGATAGTGGACCACACAGACGATGACGAGACCGACGAATTACCGACCCCATCACTTGACAAGGCAAACAATCTGCAGGACATCAAAATAAGTCCTAATCTTACTCAGACAGAGACCGACAATTGCAGACAACTGTTACAAGACTACAGTAGCATTTTCTCCAACCATCCAGGACAAACAGACTTAGTGCATCATATCATTATTCTGACATCCAACACACCAATAAAGTGCAGACCATACTCCATTCCCATACACTACAAAGAGAAATTACACAAGGAAATTCTAGACCTAGAGAAGAACCACATCATCAGACGATCACAGTCACATTTTTGTTCACCGATAGTGATTGTGAAAAAGAAGGACATCACCATACGACTCTGTGTTGACTATCGGAAACTTAACAATATCACACAGTTCAATTTAGAACCAATGAGCAACTGTGAAGACAGATTCAAGATACTTTACAAAACTGGACATGACAAAAGGGTATTGGCAAATACCAGTACATCATTACAGCATACACCTGACAGCATTTGCCACACCCTGGGGTCTATACGAATGATGCAAGCTTCCAATCGGGCTAGTTAAAGCCCCTGCAACCTTTGTAGGGATGACGAGACTTCTTCTGACATACCTAATATAATTTCCTACATGGACGACATCTGTGTACATACGAAGACTATGATAGACCATGTAACAACATTACAGCAGACATTTGACCGCATCAGACACCACGGACTGACAGTCAAACCATCGAAAGTTGACATAGCCTACCAAGAAATTTCATTTTTGGGTTATAAAATTTGTAACGGCTTTGTCACTACTGACGACAACATCGTGTCACGAATTCCTAAATTGTCGCTTCCGACAACAAAGAGAGAATTTAGGAGTGTCCTAGGTCTGTTAAATTATTACAGACAGTTTATACCAAATTTTGCTACGTTGACTGAGTGTTTCACTAACCTACTAACAAAAGACAAACCTAACAAAATTGTGGCTGAAGGGCTTGCGAACGCGGTTTGTGAGCCCGTATACCCGGGTTCGAAACACGGCGGTGCTCGTATTTTCGAAAAAGGTATAGAGACCGGTCGTTCAGAAAGCAATGGCAAACTACTGAACGTAACACTTGCCTAGTACATCAACAGCAGCTGAAATGCTGGTGTTGACTGCAACGTCCCGTAAGGGATACGCAACAAATTTTTTTTTTTTTTAAAACAAAATTGTAAACAGCGAATGCCTAAGACCTGCATTTACAAAAGTGTTATCCTACTTTTCTGGTAACCCGATTCCTAAATTACCAAATTTGGACACTATTTTCAGATTAAGAACTGGCGCGAGCTCCGATAGTGACATCTGAATTCTACAGAACACTTTAATCCATACTTTGAAAGAAAGAGTTAATCCAGCAGCTGTTCTTATGAATTGTGTATCCGTTCGTTTATACAACATCCAGACGGAAGAACATTGTGTTAGCTACATATTAACACACCAGCTGTGTACTTCCGGTATTTATGTAATTAATTTAAAAACTAGCAGACTATAGTGTAATTCTCACAAAGAAGTGACGTTTTATATAAACTTTGTGAGTTGAAATTTTGCATATACAAATTTTATGTAAGGATTTTGATAGATGTGATCTGAGAATCAAAAGTTGATTAACTTGTTCGCAATAGTGACATTTGGTTCACTATTGTCAATAAGCATCAAACTATGACGCTTAGAAATTGATTTTCCAATGTAATTTATTTTCTTTGAAAGCATGTGGAAATTATCGCCCATAGATTTTGTATTGTTTCATTGATTAGAACCAAGGGAAACAATTGAAATAAGTGGTAATGTTTAACAGGTATAGAAACCATCCTCATGATGCCAGATTGGCGACACATCAAGATGACATCAACTATGCATGGTAGTAATTACCGAAGTGGTAGACCTACATAAGACTTTTCGACCATATGAGGTTGGGGTCAAATGTTGGAGTCATCTTATTGGGAGAGGACTCGCGGCCTGACATGTCGTGTTTGTAATTTTTGTTTATTTGTCGAGAGGTAGTTGCGTAGCTTGGGAGATAGCATAAGTCGCTGATAACTACCGGACTGGCTGTGTCAAATTACAACTAACGTAAGAATCCATCTAGTGGATTGTACTTGAGGAGTGTTGCTTGATAGCATCATTGAAGAGTGTGTGTATATAGCTTACAATTATCTACATATTTCAATATAAACCAAAGTGTCACGTCAGATGACAAACAATGGGTCGATTCTGACAGGTTTAATAAATAAACCCAAATGTATATAGCTTACATGAAAGGAGAAGCCTTTCATGAAAAGTAGGGCTGGAGAATGTCATAATCTCTCCACTAGTTCTACCGCGTCGTCGTAAACGACGCCTGGCGATTACGGCCAGGTCCACCTGTGAGCGACACTAACCACGCTGTGACAGGAATGGTCAGTCGGTGCATGCGTGGGACATGAAGTCCACGCAGGGACACAACCCCGACTCGCAAGAACTCACAGTGGTTAACGGCCAGACGGCTTGGGACTGTTGTATAGGGCAGACGGATTGAATGGTGCTCGTATGACTTGTGTGTATGAACGCTAATAGATAGAAAGCCTGTGTGAGTATAGGAGACTGTGCGCCTGGTATGTAGTAGTGTGAGTTGTATACATTGCATTTATATATCTATTGATCGTATTATGGCATCGCTATTGCAATTGCGCGATGCATGTAATGGTTGTGATGAGTGTGAATAAAGTGTTTGAATTGTATTTGCAGTGTGTCACGTAAAGTCATTCTGTGACAGTGTTTGTATCACATCTGTTAGTGATTACGAGCCTGTGTTATTGCTGAATGCAAGATTCTGACACAGTCTTACATTCGGCCCTTCCAATCACTCACCCTTCGTTCATCAATAATGATTAATACATTCACATTGGGGGGGGGGGGGAACATTGTCAAATGAATGTTGTAGACATAAACAATGCATATTCCATGATATGCGACACAACCCCCACCCACCGACACATCCCCCACCTAACCAGACACACACTCCAATGCACACATACATTCCACCACCCATCCACCCATCCCCCACATACACATCCTACACCCACACACATCCCACACCCACACACATCCCCCACCCACCACACATTACCCACACACATATCACCTACCCACACACAGGCACACATACATGCACCCACCCACCCATCCCCAACCCACACACATCCCCAACCCACACATCGACCCACCCACACACACATCCTCCACACATCCCATAACCCACCAATACTCACCCATCCACGATCCTCCACCACCCACCTACAAACCCCCAACCACCCAGCCAAAACATCCCCCAACCACTCAGACATCTAGCCGCCAACCCACTCATCCCGCACCTACCCACTCACACATCCTGCACTCACCCACACATCCTTCACTTACACACATCCTCCACTTACACACATCCTCCTTACACACATCCCCACACGCACAATCTCCCCCACCCACACATCCCCCCCCCCACAAACACACATCCTCCACCCATCCCCATACATACACGCTCACCCACCCACACACCCCCACCCCAATCACCCATTCCCCAACCAAACTCCATGTACCACACATCCCTTAACCACATGTCCCCCACCCACACACCACACACACACATCTCCACCCCCCCCCCACACACACACACACACATCTCTCAACCCATACACATAGCCCCGAAACACGCATCCCCACCCACCAACACATCCCCCATCCACAAACACACACTGCCCACCCACACACACCCACCACCCACACATACCGCACTATACACATCCCCCCACACACACAATTTCCCCAAACACACACTCATTCCCCAAAAATACACTCATTGGAGGGCAAATATCAGAAATAGAATAAAGACAAAGGAGAAAATTATTGCAGATAAGTCACACACCGAGCGTGTGAGACGTAAGATGGTGCATGATGGTGAAAATTACCATCTGTTCACATACATCCACTGTGGATGAACATTTACAGCTCGAATTGGCCTTATCGGTCACATTCGCCAACGCCATGGGCCGTAGTTATTAAGCCTTTTTGAAGCACAATGTAACAAACTATCGTCTGTCAAGACAGCAAGGTGCCAATGATGAATATTACCATTAGAAGCAAAATACTTTTTGTTGTTCAAAGACAAATAACACAAAGCAGTAACAGCTGTTGATGATTTAGAAGCAGACCACTTTGCGTTGATTTCGATGATATAGGCGTCGGTCGTTCAGAAAGCAATGGACATCTCTGAAATCTGAAGATTTTTCATAAATCTCTGCGCCACTATCAGTTGAGAAATCAAGCTGATCAGTACAACTTCTAACACTGGTGATTTTATTTTCTTTCATGCCAATCCCAGTGATTCAATTTCTGTGTTTAATTATGGCTTCCCTAGTAACACTCCACGCCCATGTCGTTTTCCTTGATCAACCTCTCGCTGGCGATCTAGCTGTGACCGTGTGGCAGTTAGCGGTCCTGGGATGTGATATTGTCTGCGACGCGAGATTAAGCTTGTCTGCTGATACCCAAACTTAATTGTTTTTCTGGCTCCAATTCATCTTGCCACATTGCTGTTGGCGAGTCTGTTCCCGTAGCTGTGCGTGCCTGTGTGTTGGTGTGTGTATGATGGTGTTTGTAGGGTGGTGTCTGTTTGTTGGTGTGTGTATGTCGGTGTGTATATTAGTTTATGAATGTTGGTTTGTCAATGTTGGTGGGTGTATGTTGTTGTATGTTTGTTAGTGTGTCAATGTTGGTGTGTGTATGTTGTTGTATGTTTGTTGGTGTGTCAATGTTGGTGTTGTATGTTGTTGTATGTTTGTTGGCGTGTCAATGTTGGTGTGTGTATGTTGTTGTGTGTTTGTGAGTGTGCCAATTTTGGTGTGTGTGTGTGTGTGTTAGTGTCTGAATGTTGGTGTCTCTGTGTTAGTGTCTGTATATTAGTATCTGTATTGTAATGTCTGTATTGTAGTGTCTGTATGGTAGTGCCTGTATGGTAGTGCCTGTATGTTAGTGACTGTATTATAGTCTCTGTATGTAAGTGTCGGTATGTTAGTGTCTGTATGTTAGTATCTGTATGTTAGTGTCTGTATGTTAATCTCTGTATGGTAGTGTCTGTATGTTAGTATCTGTATGTTAGTGTCTGTATGTTAGTGTCTGTATGTTAATGTATGTATGTTAGTGTCTGTATGTTAGTGTCTGTATGTTAGTGTCTGTATGTTAGTGTCTGTATGGTAGTGTCTGTATGGTAGTGTCTGTATGTTAGTGTCGGTATGTTAACGGCTGTATAGTAGTGTCTGTATGGTAGTTTCTGTATGTTAGTGTTTATATGGTAGTGTCTGTATGTTAGTGTCTGTATGGTAGTGTATGTATGTTAGTGTCTGTATGTAGGTGTCCGAATGTTCGTGTCTGAATGTTGAGATCAGGGAAATCGACCCTAAATGCTTTCTTCTATTCACAACCGCGGGGAAACATCGGTCCGAAATACTGTTCTCCTGTCACAGTCGCGCGGTAAATTTCACACCCAATTAGTGATCCATCTTTAAAGAGTGTTAGAACAATCATAAAGTTGAAGAAAATGTGTCATAGGAAAGTTTGAAATGCTGCATGTGGGCATAATATAGGTTTTTAATACTTCGCAACGTCATGCCACAAACTGAAGACTGTCAACCGGATTGTGCTTCCTCTGAAGGGTAGAAGTATACTACGAGGTACTTGTACTAGGTATAATATGCTTCGTATAGATGTAGAGCCGGCAAAAACGACTGCACCGTCACTAATGAAGACTGAAATTGGTTCTGAATGCCAGGTGGGCAATTATCATGCAAGATTGTGGTAGGCTTTCTCTGATGCTGACTCTGTGCTCAAGTGAGCTAATGTGCAGTCAGGTAAGGTTAGGGGTAGCAGAAGATGAATCAAAAGAAGAAGAAGCAACAGAAGTAAAGAAGAGGAAGAAGAAGAAGCAGCAGCAGTATAAGAAGAAGAGGCAACAACAGTGGAAGGGTAAGGGGGAGGAAAAGAGGAAGAGGAGACGAAGAATAGAAGAAGAAGGGAATTGAGGGAGGAAATAAAAATAAGGAGAACGAGGACGAGGAAGACGAGGAAGAGGAAAAGGGAGGAGGAGATGGAGGATAAAAAGCAGATATAGAAGAAAATGAAAAAGTAGATCCCAAAGAATAGGTTACAACGTATTAAATTATAGTCATGAGTTGTGGTGAATTGTGATTATCAAGAATATAAAGAGGACACATTTGAAAGCTATAAGATCACAAGACAGAGGAGAGACATATCTTTATAGAGAGATTAAATGTCCTTCATTTAATAACCGTTCATGACTGCCTATTTCCCTCCCTGTCTTACTCCCTTACTCTATCTCTCCTATTCCTCACTCTGGTCTTTCCCTCTTTCTCCCTACCTCCATCTCTCCATCATTCTATCTCTCTACATTTTTCTATCCTTCCTCCCCCTTCTCTTTCTCTTTGTGCTCCCTCCCTTCTCTTTATCACACCACATCTATCTCTTAATGTTTTCCCCTCTCTCTCCACCCTGCTCTTTCTTGATTTTTCTCCCTCCCCCTCTCCTTATTGGTGGTGCTCTATATCTCACTGCCTCCTTTCGCTCTCTTTTTTCTCCCCCCCCCCCCTAACTTCACTTCTCGCTGTTTCTCTCTCTCTCTCTCTCTCTCTCTCTCTCTCTCTCTCTCTCTCTCTCTCTATCTCTCTCTCTCTCTCCTTTTCCTCTCTCTATACTCTCCATATGCCCTCTCTTAATTTCCCACCTATTTCTTTCTATGTTGTTCTCGCTCAATTCTTCTTTCCTCTCCCTCCCTCTCTCGTTTCTTATTTTTTCTCTCTCCTCTCTCTTCTCCCCCACCCACTTGTATTTCCTCCTTCTTTCGCTGCATCCCTCTCCTTCCCTTCCTCTGCCTTCTTATATCTCTCCCTTTCCGTCTTACTCACTCACTCAATTTCTCACTCACTCCACTCACTCCACTCACTCACTCACTCACTCACCTACTCACTCAATCACTCACTCACGCACTCACTCACCCACCCACCCACCCATCCACTTACTAATTCACTCATTCACTCATTCACTCACTCACTCACTCACTCACTCACTCAATAACCCACTCACTCAGTCACTCACTCAATCACTCTCCCTCACTCACTCATTCACTCATTCACTC
>OY992876.1:25571831-25709331 GCA_963921405.1 Cepaea hortensis | reverse complement strand
ATATCTTGCAATGTCTACTATCTGCATTCTCCAATGCTTGTTCTGAATTTGGTTTAACAAGAAGACACAGATTATGTCACAAGATGCACATGGGGTACTGTCAATCTTTATTGACGACGCCGAACTAGAGATGGTAGACCATTTTAGATATATAGAATCAGTGGTACATAGCAAATTATCCCTAGATCAGGAAATCAACATCCGGATTGGTAAGGCAGCAACAACAATGAACAGGTTAACGAAAAGAGTCTGGGAGAACAAGAAGCATACTGCCAAAACAAAAGTCCTTGTCTCTCAAGCCTGTGTCCTTAGTACTCTTGTTTATGGCAGTGAAACCTGGACAACTTACTCACACCAAGAGAAACGTTTAAACAGCTTTCATATGCGGTGTCTGCGAAGAATTCTTGGTATTAAGTGGCAAGACAAAATCACAAATACTGAAGTACTGGAAAGATCAGGTTGTGTGACGGTGTATTCCATGCTCAGTCTTTGTAGACTTAGATGGATAGGACATCTTAGGCGGATGGATGATGGTAGAATACCAAAGGATATCTTTTTTGGTGAATTACACATGGGTAAGAGATCTAAGGGTCGGCCTCTACTACGATACAAAGATGTGTTTAAGCGGGACATGATTGATACAGGCATGGATAATGCACAGTGGGAGCAAGTCGCCGCTGAACGTGTTGCATGGAGGGCAAACATCAGAGATGGAATAAAGACAAAGGAGAAAATTATTGCAGATAAGTCACACACCGAGCGTGTGAGACGTAAGATGGTGCATGATGGTGGAAATGGCCACGTGTTCACATGCACCCACTGTAAACGAACATTAACAGCGCGAATTGGCCTTATCAGTCACATTCGCTACCGCCATAGGTAAAAGCTATTATGCCTTTTTAAAGCACAAACTATCGTCTGTCAAGACGGCAAGGTGCCAATGATGATGTATATATATATATATGTACACACCCAACTGCAGACTTAGGGCCAGACTATATACGCAAGAGCCGCAGCAGCATGGACACGAGTTTTGTTGTTACTATGGATTGTGCGGATATTATTAATACCCTTAGAGAGATGTGGAGAGCTGAGGTCTTTGACGCCAGTGAATCCACATCGTTGTCTGGAATGTGAGACTTGGGAGTAAGGATTGGCACAGCCAGACGCAAGAGGCACACCGGCGAGTGAGGGGTCTCGTGAATCAACACAGAATTGGCACTGTTAGTCGCATGACTCAATTATTAGGGAGGAAGGGGGGGGGGGGAAGCTGAGCTTCTATGGGCATGTTCGGAGGCAAGGATGATACCCCAACAGATAACTAACTAACTAACTAACTAACTAACTAACTAACTAACTAACTAACTAACTAATTGACTGACTAACTAACTAACTAACTAACTAATTGACTAACTAACTATATTACTACGTAACTAACTAACAAACTAGCTAGTTAGCTAACTAATTGACAGACCGACCGACCAACCAAATCACCATATATATACCTAATCGCCCGGTCACGCGATAAGGAGTCCATTACTTTGCTTACTACGAGTTTGTTTACTTTGCTGTGGATCGAGACTTGTGGAGAGAAATGATAACCCAAGCCAGATGACAGGGCATTTACTAATAGTGCTGTGGATATATACGGTTAGAGAAATACCCACGGCTGTCAATGCAACAAGAGGGGCGAAAATAATGATTAACCCCCTGCCTAAATGTTGGTAAATGGGTGCACTATCCTCTAGTCTAGTTGCCGTTCAAAAGATTTCATACAAGAGTTCACACTTAGTAAAAGCGTAATTCAACAACAAACAGTGTAAATGACCCTTTTACACAACGTAATAGTTGTTTGGGATATGGTACTACGCCCATATTTGTATAGACCAATCAGCACACAACTAACGGATGGACAGGCGATCTTCTAGCCATTTCTGTAGCGCGGCTAAACAACAACAAAGAAATAAATAAATCCCGTAGCACGAACCTAGAATTGGTATACGAGATGTTCATATCATCATATTGTTTTAACCTGGACGCACACAGAAAAAGATGACCAGTCATTCCCTCTTGTAGCAAGTGGCAAACGCAGGCATCAAACCCTCACCAACTGCGCTGAGGTCATTGTCGACCATTACATCACGCCCACAAACCCCTAAGGACTGAAATGAAAACTGAGCGACAACAAAATTAAGGCGTCTTAATACCATGGGGAAAAAAACAATATTAAGAAGAAGTCTTAAAAGATAGGGATGGGGGATGGGGGTGGGACAACAAAATTAAGAAGGAGTCATCAAAATATCATGGCGGAAAAGAGCGAAATAAAGGAATCTTACAAAATGTCAGTGGGATAAACAACAAAATTAAGAAAGAGTTTTTAAAATTTCAAGGCGGAAAAGAGCAGCACAATTAAGGAGTCTTGCAAAATATCAGGGGGAAAAACAACAAAATTAAGAAGGAGTCTTAAAAAATATCAGGGTGAGGGGGGGGGGGGACAACACGAGTGAACGTCCAGACTGGCAATCAGTCTTGCTAGGGTGATGTCTGTCGAAGGCCATTCTCCCCGGGCAGGACCTGGCGATCTGCTTGACAGATCTGGCAAGTGTTCATTCGCATTAAACACCAGCCCTGCAGAAATCCGCCATGTTTTCATCTCGCAGACACCCTGCCCATTAATCAGCGCTCCGCTAAAGGCCAGTAGACGGGTGACTATTATTCCAGCGTGTTTCTCGGCTTCATACTTTGGTGCTTTCCAACCTCTCGGTTAGACAGCTACGGGTGCATTTTGGCTATTTTGGGCCGCAGTTGATTCACTTCAGGAAGAAGATTAATTGTTCTAACAGCGTTTGGTTTGCAGCAAGCAACAACAGAAATTGCGAACAAATCAGCCAAGCGGATATGTAAATAAACAGCATTATGTTGTTGTAGGAACCGTGCATGTGTAGTGGTTATCTGTACGATGCAGCGGCATATTCAGATAGAGTGACCAGTTCACTTCCTCGACGTCTCCTCTTCCTAGATATACCAATGAAATCGAGCGTAATGAACACATTTCCCGCTACTACTTTTGGACGCTGCTACTAGCGAGTGCACTTGACTGAGTTTGCGTGAGGAATAGCTTTTCATAGCACCAGGGTCATTCGCCGGTAATCAAACCCTGTCCGACTTCCGGGGTGCTTGTAATTTACGTTCCCAGGTCACGGAGGAGAAGTCGACAAATGGCCGGCCTGGGGACTGAACCCACTTTGCCGCTGTGAGAAGAGAAAGCTTAACCCTCGTAAACATCTCAGCCACGCCGACATCATGTCCAGGATTTTAAGCCCGATATAACCGTTGTCAATTTTAAACCTGAAAATAATAAAACTAACTAACAGAAACGCCGGGCTGCTTTCATGGTTTGTGTGCCTGGTTATCAGGCCAATGTTACGAGCTTAATCCCCAGCAGAAGAGGTCATCCGTTTGTTTTCAAGCAAGTACGGCTCTTGGCTTGACCCATTCTCATACAATGCCCCAGTCTCATACATTGTCCCTGTCTCATACAATGTCCCAATATCATACAATATCCAGTCTCATACAATGTCAAGGTCTCATACAATGTCCAAGTCTTAAACAATATTCCAGTCGCATACAATGTCCCAGTCTCATACAGTGTTCCAAACGCATACAATGTCCTAGTCTCATACAATGTCCCAGTCTCATACAAGAAGTAAAATACACTTCACATTTGTCTGGACAATGACTGGGAAGAAAAGATGGAAATTCTGCGAGTTAGGGAACATGCCAACCAACCTTGTGTTGTCGCCTGCAAGATTATTTGGAAGCTTAAATTTCTTTGTCTGCTCCTTCCTCTTCATTCTCTTCATCTTCATCGTCTACCTCTGCTTCCTCGTCATCTTCCTCCTCCTCTTCTTTTTCTTCTTCGTATCCTTCCTTCTCTCTTCTTCTGATGTGTGAATGAAATAACGTATGAAAGAGAGTGATAGAAGGGCAGAATGTTAGACGGGCCTGCGTGCTCAATTCTTAACAGTTTGTAAATAAATTTGTTCGTTCGTTCGTTCGTTTCTCTCCTTCTTCTTCTTCTTCTTCTTCTTCTTTCTTCTTCTTCTTCTTCTTCTTCTTCCTTCTTCTTCTCTTCTTCTTCTTCTTCTTCTTCTTCTTCTTCTTCTTCTTCTTCTTCTTCTTCTTCTTCTTCTTCTTCTTCTCCTTCTTCTTCTTCTTCTTCTTCTTTCTTCTTCTTCTTCTTCTTCTTTCT
Source organism: Cepaea hortensis (assembly GCA_963921405.1). Taxonomy (NCBI): domain Eukaryota; kingdom Metazoa; phylum Mollusca; class Gastropoda; order Stylommatophora; family Helicidae; genus Cepaea; species Cepaea hortensis. Next base: position 25,705,079 of record OY992876.1, on the reverse strand, counting down.
TCTTCTTCTTCTTCTTCTTCTTTTCTTCTTCTTCTTCTTCTTCTTCTTCTTCTTCTTCTCCTCTTCTTTCTTCTTCTTCTTTCTTCTTCCTTCTTCTTCCTCTTCTTCCTTTCTTCCTCTTCCTTCCTCCTTCTCTTCTTTCTTCTTTCTTCTTCTTCTTCTTCTTCTTCTTCTTCTTCTTCTTCTTCTTCTTCTTCTTCTTCTTCTTCTTCTTCTTCTTCTCTTCTTCTTCTTCTTCTTCTTCTTCTTCTTTCTTCTTCTTCTTCTTCTTCTTCTTCTTCTTCTTCTTCTTCTTCTTTTCTTCTTCTTCTTTCTTCTTCTTCTTTCTTCTTCCTCTTCTTCTTCCTTCTTCTTCTTCTTTCTTCTTCTTCTTCTTCTTCTTCTTCTTTTCTTCTTCTTCTTCTTCTTCTTCTTCTTCTTCTTCTTCTTCTTCTTCTTCTTCTTCTTCTTCTTCTTCTCTTCTCTCTTCTTCTGCTGCTGCTGCTGCTGCTGCTGCTGCTTGCTGCTGCTGCTGCTGCTGCTGCTGCTCTCTCTCTCAATGTATATGTCTAACAACCCAATGAGCCTAACGTGTGTAAAATGGTCCTTTACTTACTTATATCCATCATCATAATCATGTGCCATGCTGACAAGCGTGGCCGGCCATGTTTCGCCATCTTACACGAGCGCCAGAGTCCGTGGGTTATTTCGGTGTTCTTGTTTCGACCATACCACGTTTCCAAGCCATCTAGGTATTTACTTATCTGCCCTCCCCTTGTTCTTTTCCCTCAATCTTGCCAGTTGTCACCAAGTAAGTCATAAGTTTAAAAAATATGGACCCTCTTTGTCCTATTTCTCTAATCAGTTTACGGTGTTCATTGGTTTCTTGTAGGACTTGACTTGGTCATTGTCATTATATTACACTTTCTGTTAGTTCCACTTGCGGGGAGTTCGTCAACGGAGTTTCAATCGTCATGAAATCTTTGCGGCAGCATCTAACCATTGCATGCCTATAAAATACAACTGTTAAATTATGTACATAAATAAACACACAAAGTATTGTTTGGCGCTCACAGAAGGAGAAGAAGGAAGTAGAGATTAGAGGATGCCCTAGACAACATAAAATTTGAAAGCTATGTTACCGACCGGGATTCGAACCTGTCACCTCCAAATGACGACAGCGCTTCGCTGCAGGAACAAGTGTACTTAGACGCATGAGCAAGTGAGCGCCATACAATACTTAATGTGTTTATTTATGTAACTGTCTCAGTGGCCTCAACGGCTTCCCCAATTGATTTCCTGTGTTAATATTGTGTAGTGTCCTCTTATCTCTACTTCTTTTATTTACTTCTGTAAGTGTTAATTAATGCCCCTAGATCTATTTCTCATGTTAAGACAAAGAGATAAATAACGAGATGGCTTGGTCACATGTCTTAATCGGGACAAGAATACATATCTGATCGTGTGAAATACCGCACAGCGATCGCCACTGCTTATCTACACGGCACATGATGATAAAGATGGCGAAGGTTAAAGTAGGCGAGTACAACTGAATCAGCTAGACTGCATTTTTATTTTGTTTACATCGTTGCAAAATGATTTAAAAAACAAGTATCTTATGATGATCCTCAGAGGTCACGCTTTGCTCGGGAATGTTACAACTGGTTCACTTGTCTCTTCCGGCTTCACAGAGCGGCCTGCAATTTATTCGTGCATCTTTCATGGCAATGGCTAGCGGAAATATTCGATCTTTGATGCAGTTTTGTGGTTTGTCGGAAGAAATAGCTGACCTATCTTGTATATGCGCCGTGTTGATACATGCTTGCAATGTTGATTGAGAAAACAGCCGTGTGAGAGGGGCTGCTTGTGAGGGAAAATGTGATCATAGAGATGACGTTTGGCAAATTATATGGATGTGTGGGCTCGCGTTTGTGTATATTCATGTTTGGGATAGAAGGAAAGAAAGACAGAATAACAGGGTCATTGACATAGAATCTTTTCCATGACTACACGTGTGAATTCGTTTGGATAATTAGAATTTATCTTCAATGTCAACACGACAATTAACGACCATTGAATGTCTCGAGGACGATCTCATGGGCCGGTGATTGAATCTATAAAAAATGCCGATGCTAATTAGAAAACGGAAGTGAAAGAGAAAAAAAAAAGTTAAGTTAAACTTGCTTCAAATGCAATATTTAGCTATATTTGTGACATTTGCAACAGATGACTCCAGAAGTTATCATATATTCATAAGTTAGTTTGTCGTGGTTCTAGCTTCACGTAAACGGGTTAAACTTGCTTCAAATGCAATATTTAGCTATATTTGTGACATTAGCAATAGATGACACCAGAAGTTTATCATAAGTTCATTAGTTAGTTACTCGCGGTTCTTGCTTCACGTCAATGGGTTAAACTTGCTTTAAATGCAATATTCAACTCAATGTTTTCCGTCAACAAGCAAAGGATGAGCCCTGAAGCTCATCACGGATACGTGCCCGGGGTACTGGGCACCATGTCAAACACTTAATGCAGTCTGGTTAGGAGGGCACCCGTATATTACCAGGCTACTTAAGGGAGGCAAGTTATTGGAACATTGTAACCTACCATGCATGTCGTAAGAGACGATTAAGTAGGGTTATCGTGGCATTGGCTGATCCATCTCTTAGAAAGCTTGATATGCAAAAGCCAACCAACCATGAACAAGTTTAAATACAAGGACGAAAGAATAACTCGGCCAACCACGATGGAAAGCGGCCCTGCTAGGTGCGGCATGACGCGATGATTAGAAAGATTCGAGGAGTCTGGATCACGTGTCCCCTAGATGAATAATATGGAGAGGACACGGGAGAGAGGGGAAGGATTGGGCTGCACGAGATAACAAAAGATAGATGGTTGTGGGCCTTTGTTCCAATGGGTAGTAAAGGGCAGGAAGAAGAACTGAAGATGGAGACGTCATCTCTGGAGTGTCCAGCCCTTACACACATCAGGACATTGCTACTTCTAGCATGTCAGAAAGGAACACTTTGTAACGTTAACAAAGCAACAGCTGATGAACACTTGCATATACCTCTACATTGTAGTTGACCGTTTGGCGGAACCCCAGGCGCTGCTGGCTCAATAAGAAGGGGTCAGAACACAATTAAGTAGAAGCTGTAAGCAATTGGTAAATACGAAGTGTGGGTCAGCTTCACTCAATTACAAAAAAAAACAAAACAAAACGAGGACGTTGCGACGTCAAGTCTTCATCAGCAAAACATATCAAGAAACAAACCACAGCAATATATAAAATACTGACATGATATTTCATGTAGTTATTTTATTATCAATTATGTTATTTGTATGTCGTTGTTGTTTGCTGATAAAAGATTGTCACCGAAACGTCCTCCATTGTTGCTTTTTTTTTAAAAAATAAGTGTAATTTTGTACAGCTGATCTTCACTTCACGTTTTCCTATTGCTTTCATTTTACCAGATGTACATTAAATCTCCTATGTGCTCGACGAATGTGAATTGCCGAATACATTATATTTTCCATTATAGCTAGCTGAACGCCTTTAAGTCGCAAGTGGCATGGAGTCTGTCCGTGATTGTGACATGATGGAGTCTGTCCGTGATTGTGACATGGTGGAGACTGTCCGTAATTGTGACATGGTGGAGACTGTCCGTGATTGCAACATTGTGGAACATGTCTGTCATTGTGACATGGTGGAGTCTGTCTGTGGTTGTGACATGGTGGAGTCTGTCCATGACTGTGACATGGTAGAGTCTGTCCGTGATTGTGACATGATGGAGTCTGTCTGTGAGAGAATATAGTCGAGTCTGTCCGTGACTGTAGCATGGCGAAGTCTATCCGTGATTGTGACATGATGGAGTATGTCCGTGATTGTGACATTATGGAGTCTGTCCGTGATTGCAACATGGAGTCTGTCCGTGATTGCAAAATTGTGGAGTCTGTCCGTGATTGTGACATGGTGGAGTCTGTCCGTGATTGCAACTTGGAGTCTGTATAACAGAGTAGCCTGTTATAGGAGTTGGGTGGCATTGAGGGGCTAGCTGGTGCGCAACGTAAAGATTTTATTATCGAGCATTGCACGGGTGAGCACCATGGTTGGGGGTAGCTATGGGGGTGTGGTGGTGTGACGATAGGCGAGTTAGAGGTTAGTAACCGCAGTACCATCCGCCAGACCGGTCGCAAGAGTTTGGTTCCATCCGGAACGCTTGATGTTGAGCGGGCCTCGGTTTTAAAAGACTTGAATCTTATTTTGTCAACCGACTCGAGAATTACTCTACCTTTGTTTTGATACGACAACTAAATAAATGATGAAACCGAAGGCTGCGGAATTGAGTTGTTTCTATTTCAAGATCATCCACTATACGTCACGAATAACATTGCCTCCCCTACACTGCTATATCTGTCCGTGATTGCAACATAGAGTCTGTCTGTGATTGTGACATGGTGGATTCTGCCTGTGAGTGTGGCATGGTGGAATCTGTCCATGACTGTGACATGATGGAGTCTGTCCGTGAGAGTAATATGGTGGAGTCTGTCCGTGAGTGTGACATAGCGGTGTCTGTCCGTGATTGTGTCATGGTGGAGTCTGTCCGTGATTGTGACATGATGGAGTCTGTCCGTGAGAGTAACATGGTGGAGTCTGTCCGTGAGTGGGACATGGCGGTGTCTTTCCGTGATTGTGACATGGTGGAGTCCGTCCGTGATTGAGACATTGTGGAGTCTGTCCGTGATTGTGACATGATGGAGTCTGTCCGTGAGTGGGACATGGCGGTGTCTGTCCGTGATTGTGACATGGCGGAGTCCGTCCGTGATTGTGACATGATGGAGTCTGTCCGTCATTGTGACATGGCTTATTCTGTAAGTGATTGTGACATGATGGAGTCTGTCCGTGATTGTGAACTGATGGAGTCTATCCGTGATTGTGACATGATGGAGTCTGTCCGTGATTGTGATATGGTGGAGTCTATCCGTGATTGTAAAATTATCGAGTCTGTCCGTGATTGTGACATGATGGAGTCTGTCCGTGATTGTGCCATGATGGAGTCTGTCCGTGATTGTGACATGGCAGTGTCTGTCCGTGATTGTGACATGATGGAGTCTGTCCGTGTTTGTGACATGGTGGAGTCTGTCCGTGATTGTTACATGGTGGAGTCTGTCCTTGATTGTGACATGATGGAGTCTGTCCGTGATTGTGACATGGCGGTGTCTGTCCGTGTTTGTGACATGGTGGAGTCTGTCTATGACTGTGACATGATGTAGTTTGTCCGTGCTTGTGACATGATGGAGTCTGTCCATGACTGTTATATTGTGGAGTCTGTCCGTGAGTGTGACATGATGGAGTCTGTCCGTGAGTGGGACATGGCGGTGTCTGTCCGTGATTGTGACATGGCGGAGTCCGTCCGTGATTGTGACATGATGGAGTCTGTCCGTCATTGTGACATGGCTTATTCTGTAAGTGATTGTGACATGATGGAGTCTGTCCGTGATTGTTACATGGTGGAGTCTGTCCTTGATTGTGACATGATGGAGTCTGTCCGTGATTGTGACATGGCGGTGTCTGTCCGTGTTTGTGACATGGTGGAGTCTGTCTATGACTGTGACATGATGTAGTTTCTCCGTGATTGTGACATGGTGGAGTCTGTCCGTGATTGTGACATAGCGGTGTCTGTCCGTGATTGTGACATTGTGGAGTCTGTCTATGACTGTGACATGATGTAGTTTGTCCGTGCTTGTGACATGATGGAGTCTGTCCATGACTGTTATATTGTGGAGTCTGTCCGTGAGTGTGACATGATGGAGTCTGTCCGTGAGTGTGACATGATGGTGTGCTGATGACGTGGTAGCTGGTTCAACCCTATACACCGGTTAGTTGGACTAAATGTTGACTTCTCGTCCTTGACTTAGGGACGTATATTTCAAGTACCTCTGATGTTCGCCTACTGGTGAGATACATTGGTTATTAAAATAATTATGGAGAGCTAATATAAACGCAAAAATCAATCCAGTACACTAGATATAGTAGCGTGTGTGTGGACTACGCTTGAGTTCAAAGCAAGTGAACGTATAAAAAAGGAATCTATGACAGGCAATGAGAAATGTCAGAGATGATATAACCAAGGCGCAATATGATGCTCTAAATATCGGTGGTCATGAAATACCAGAGATTCGATTAGTATTACTACCCACAACACAGAAGGGTATAGAAAACCTAATAAACTCAATCCAAAAGAATAGTGAAAATTACAGCTTATATCTTAACATAGCAAAAATGAAGATAATGCAAAAATTTAAAAATAATATGGAGAAAGAAATATATGTTAATGAGGAATAATTGGAGGTTGGTGGAGAATTTCGAATATATTGGGCCATTAATTACCAACAATGGTGACGCAATGAAAGCAATTAAAATACGAATATCTATTGCTCTTCAAAAATTAAAACAACTGAATAAATTGTGGCGTAGGACATATAGACCTACAAACATTAGAATTTTAAGAGCATGCATGTTTCCCATTGCAACATATGCCTGTGTGAGCTGGACATGTACTAAACAAGCTGAACAGCGCATAAATGCTTTTGAATATAAATGTTATAGACGGGTTCTAAAAATATCTTGGATACAGAAAAGAACAAATGCATCCATACGACAAGATCTGAATATTAAAGAAGGTTGGCTACTAAAAACGATAAAACAAGGAAAATTTAAATATTTTGGTCACTTGAAACGTCATGGAAATTTGAAGAGAACGAATGAACGAACGAACGAACGAACAAACTTTATTGTATATGCCTTGAAAAAGAGGAAGAGGAAGGCCAAAGAGAAGATGGGTGCAGGATGTGGCAGATAATCTCCAGATGGGTGTATGGTACCCTGGATATCTTGCTTATGACCGAGAAGTTGTCCGGAAGGTTGTTATGGAAGCGAGGTTCTGCAAAGAATATGCTACTGAATGAATGAATGAATGAATGAATGAATGAATCACGTGTCTAGTAAACTGGTTGGGAAGTTACTTGATCCTAGAAAAATACTGCCCATGAAACATGAAGAATATTGGAGGACAGGCGCTAGCTATAGGCGCTGGAACTTGAGTTACCCTTCCCCACGATGCTTAGCGGCATACGTGAGAGGCAACAAGAACTGACACTAACCTCATTTCATTGACGATGAAGTTAATCACTCAGTTAACTCCATACGTAACAGATCATGATTAGTCTTGCCCGGGCGTGTTTGGATATGCGGTTCTGGGCTCTTTGTGGGAGAAACCCGGTTTGACACACTCTTGCAAGGGATTCTCTCTTCCTCAGTTCTTCTTGTCAGGCTAACTGATAATATAACAGTCTCTTTTGTTCCATGGCGCAGAGGTTATGGACTCAGTTCGTAATCCCGCATACCGCGTTCGAAACACAGCTGTGTTGTTTTTTTATTTTATTTTATGAAATGGTATGAGGGCCGGCCGCTCAGAAAGCAATGGCAAAAACTACTGAACGTAAACTTTCCCAGGAATCACGAACAGCCATAAAATGCCTGGGTTGACTGCTACATTCGTAAAGGATAAGCAACTAAAAAGAAGAAGCTGTAAACAAGTCGTGACTGGAATCTGCCGAAATGGGTTCTTGACGATTCATGATTCTTTCAAAATTCAACATTTTAGAACTAAATATACGTATAATACCAAGCACTTTTTTGTTGCAGTTTCTTAACGTCTTTGTATCGGTATCGTTTCGTTGTTGTATGCTGATGAAGGCTTTCTAGCCGCAACGTCTATTCTGTCACACTGTTTCCCCATTCTGTGTTCGTGTAAAGCTGACTAATTCCACTCGAGGGATTTGCTGATTAACTCCTCAGTTTAAAGACGTCTGCGTATTGCGCATGTCTATTTGTTACAATCAGTAGTTTCCTCGTCACAGTTGTTGTGCATGCTCTCTCGCGCTTGTCATCTAGATCCACTGAATGTGTGTGTGCGCTCACGTGGATAATGAGGATTTATCGTCTGTGTCCGTACGCCACTTTATGACTGTTCAACTGTACGCAGACGAACCAGTGAACCTGTGAATGAATCTATAAAGAATGGGAACTTAAAGTAGTCAGCTGAAGTGGAACAAAGAAGTGAAGTGGATGTCTAACATAAAAACAATGCTTGACAAGTAGCAAATAAAGAGAACACACATAAGAAAAAGAGACTTTAAAAAAACAACTGTCATTTACTGCCTAGAGTACCATGCGGAGTAGGACAGCGGGGTATTGAGCCTCAGGAATTAAGGCCGCCTGGCTAGTGCAGTCGCCGCGAACTGTGCAGGTTTAAATTTTATTTTTGCCCCAGACAGAAAACAAACAAAAAACTCCATACCTTACCGAGGATTCGAACCCGGGTCTCCCGAAGGAGAGCAAGGCATTCTAGCCACTCGGCCAGCCGCTCCACGAAGAAGAGTCAATTTCCTAATTACTCAGCACTTAAACCCCACTGTATGCTTATTAGTAAATTGTACTAATGCCACTTTATAAGTCTCTTAGTAAACTGCACTCAACCGCTTTGATAAGACTTAGTAAATTGTACCGGCGATTCGTAATCCCGTATAGCCGGGTTCGAAACACAGCGGTGCTGTTTTATTTTCTTTCGAAAAACGTATAGGTGCTGGCCGTTCAGAAAGCAATGGCAAACTACTTGCCCAGGAATCACGAACAGCCAAAATGCTGGGGTTGACTGCTACGTCCTGTGAAGGACATGCAACTAAAAAAATTTACTAATAACCCTTTATAAGTCTCTTAGTAAATTGTACTAGAACCGCTTTATAAGCTTTTAAATAAACAGCAATAAAACCACTTTATCATCATCTTAGAAAATAGCACTCATACCGCTCTCTAAATTGTATAGTGAATATCATTAAAACCGTTGTTAGTCCTCTTAATAAATTGTATTGAAATTACCTTAAAATGCTCTTAGTAAATGACATTTTTTATTTTGTTGCGTATCCCTTAAGGGACGTTGCAGTCAACACCAGCATTTTCAGCTGCTGTTGATGTACTAGGCAAGTGTTACGTTCAGTAGTTTGCCATTGCTTTCTGAACGACCGGCCCCTATACCTTTTTCGAAAAAACCAGCACCGCTGTGTTTCGAACCCGGGTATACGGGCTCACAAACCGCGTTCGCAAGCCCTTAGCCACAGAGACCGAAATGACATTAGAAACGCTTTATAATCCAATTTAGCATCATCATGTGGCATTTTGCTTGATGCCTCTTTCTTCTGATTGCAATGGCATCATGATGACGCTCTCCACGCGCAGACTCACCATAGAGGTTTCAAAACAGGAGATTCGACTTCATGGCACCGGGTTGTGTGTGTGTGTGTGTGTGTGTGTGTGTGTGTGTGTGTGTGTGTGTGTGTGTGTTTTAATTAATGAAATGGTATGGGGGCCGGCCGCCCAGAAAGCAATGGCAAAAAACTACTGAACGTAACCTTTCCCAGGAATCACGAACAGCCATAAAATGCTGGGGTTGAAACAATGCTTTACAGGTAGTAAATAAAGAGAACACAGATAAGAAAACGAGAGTTTAAAAAAACTGTCATTTACTGCCTATAGTACCTTGCGGTGTAGGACTGGGGGAGGGGTGGGGGGGGGGGGGGGGTGGGGGTTGTCTTGAGTCCGAGGAATTAAGGCCGCCTGGCTAGTGCAGTCGCCGCGAACTGTACAGGTTAGAATTTTATTTTTGCCCCGGACAGAAAAAAAACTCCACACCTTACCGAGGATTCGAACCCGGGTCTCCCGAAGGAGAGCCCTGCATTCTAGCCATTCGGCCAGCAGCTCCATGAAGAAGAGACAATTCCCTAATTACTCAGCACTTAAACCCCAATATATGTACTAATGCCACTTTATGAGTCTCTTAGTAAACTGCACTTCGCTTTAAAAGACTTAGTAAATTGTACCGGCGATTCGTAATCCCGTATAGCCGGGTTCGAAACAGAGTTGCTGTTTTTTTTTTCGGCCGTTCAGAAAGGAATGGCAAACTACTGAACGTAAAAATTGCCCAGGAATCACGAACAGCCAAAATGCTGGGGTTGACTGCTACGTCCTGCGAAGGACATGCAACTTAAAATAATGTGCTAATAACCCTTTATAAGTCTCTTAGTAAATTGTACTACAACCGCTTTATATATTTTAATAAACAGCAATAAAACCACTTTATCATCATCTTAGTGAATAAAACTCATACCGATCTCTAAATTGTATACTGGCTAGCATTAAAACCGTTGTTAATCCTCTTAATAAATAGTATTGAAATTACCTTAAAATTCTCTTAGTAAATGATATTAGAAACGTTTTATAATCCAATTTATCATCATCATGTGCAATGCCTATAAGCGTGGGCTGGGTCATGTTTCGAGATCTCACGCAATCACCAGAGTCGTGGATCAGCTCAATGTTCTTGTGCCCTCATTATGATTGGCAAAAATCACACAGCCAAAAATGTTGGGATGGACTGAGGCGTCTTGTAAAGAATATGCAAACTACTACTTTTTGACATCCTAAACCATTATTCGTCTGCTCCATTCCCATATTACGTCATTTATTTTGCTTTATGCCTCTTACTTCTGATTGCAATGGCATCACGATGACGCTCTCCATACGCAGACTCGCCAAAGAGGTTTCAAAACAGGAGATTCAACTTCATGGCACCGAGTTTTGTGTGTGTGTGTGTGTGTGTGTGTGTGTGTGTGTATGTAAGTGCGTGCGGCATGCGTGCGTGCGTGTGTGTGTGTGTGTGTGTGTGTGTGTGTGTGTTCGCTAGATTTGAACTCGAGCGAAGTCCCCACACTTGCTACCTATTCTAATACACTGGGCTGATTTCTGCGTGTGGGTCAGCTTTCCCCATTACCAGTATCCCTCACCATCAGGTGAACCCACTGCGATTTCTGAGGTACTTATAATTTACATCACCAAGTCTAGGACGAGAAGTCAACATTGTAGTCAAACTGACCGGTGAAGGAGGTTAAACCCACTACTTCAGCATCAACACACCGGATGTTTAAGAACGAGCGCGCTTATATTAGCTTATACGTTTAGCTGTGTTTATCTTTGCCGAGCTGCTCTACGCGTGCTGAAAGTCCCTCACAGAGCACGGACTGTGCAGCTCTAGCCACGACTTCCTGGGGTCTCTGAGGAAAATGCTCACTCGAAGACACTCATGTGACCTTAAGACCTCAGCAAACATTCTCGTCATTTGGTTGGTATGTAGATGGGTAGGTCAGTTAGCTAGTGTGTAGGTAAATTATTAAGTTGGTATGTTGTGAATCCTCTGGAAGACTGGGCTTAAACTCCTAGGTCCAATGTACTGGCGCCAAGGTCCTCTAGGCTCTGACAAGGGTTTATTTACATTGGAGCACTTTTGTCAGACAGGTATTAAGTATTATCTCACGGGGACTGTGCTACAGACCTTTTCTTATCCTCTCCAAGCCCAGTAACTAGCGGTGCGACCAAGACCTGTATTGACATTTCACATCCGCGGAGAGGCATAATAGTTCACTATTCAGCACCGTAACCAGGTCACTATTCAGCACAGTCGTCCGGCCCAACATAGAGGATAGGCGGTTGAGCTGTTAAGGCCTTTGAAGTGTTTGTGCATGTGGCTAAGGTTTGCTTGCGCATGTTCTTTAAGTTGTAGTGCATGGTTCCGTCGCCCAGCTACTGAGTTAAGTGCGTGGAGCGACACTGTGAGCTGTGGATTGTTTACTTTTACATGTGTCCACGATTGTTAGTATCGTGAAATTCATCTTCAGAAAAATGGCGACCGGCCGGTTGCTGAGCTAACTGGGTTCGCCTTATGCAGTAATGTGTGGTTGCTGGTTTTCTAGTGATTGCCGCTTCCATCGAATTTTGTGTTGGCATTCTGGCAGCGGCATTATGCATTGTATACCTGTGCGGGCTGTTGGTTTTTCGAGACTCCTGTCTGTTCCACTTTTCACATGCGGCTGTGAGGAGTATTTTGTGTGATATTCACTGGCAAAAGAACGGACAATTATGAGACGACCCTTTGCTGTGAAGTTGGAACCGCGACTAACTAGCTAAATCAGCACAATAACCAGGTCACTAATCAGCATATAAACTGCTTGAGATGAAGCCTGGGTTGGCCATATGTTCTCCACGGGTTGTATGCATTTCATTGTCTACAGACACCAACCAAGTTCCCAGGGGGGAATTGTGGCGACAGGTTCGCTCATGCTTGACATGTCCAAAGTAGGGACCCGCCTCAGAAAGATTCCAACCGGCCAGGTATTCATACTTTGACAGCGTTTGCGTGATTAATTAGGATTTATAGTTTAAGTCCGCACGCTCCGTAACGACCTGGTAATTACACAAGGTCGACCTGGTGAATGGTTGGTTGAGGCTAGAAAAGAAAACACGATAATAATAATATCTGAACTCTTTCGTTGCTAGATGATTAAGTGTGAAGCGTAAATGTGTCAATAGCCGCAATTGAAAAAAAAAATCGTGAGAGTGTTACTTCTAAAACGACAACAAATAATACTAAAAGCGTTGAGTTGAGTTGAGTTGAGCTAAGCACTGACATCAATGCACTCAGGACTTCCCATACGCCCTTCGTCCCCTCGTTCAACAGCCAGCGAAGAGTCACACTATTAATCGTTCCCATCGCTATCTGATTGAAAGTTCTCCTGGTCTTTCCTCTCAGTTTTGAGATTCTTCCAGAACCCCCTCCGATCTCTGGCAATCTCATTCTTTCCACATACGGGTTCTCAGTCTGTCAACCCACCTTCTCGACAGGTCCCACGGGCGCACAACCATCTCTCCCTTGTCCATAGGTAATCTACCACCAAGAGGTGTATTCCCTGCCAGCCTATAAGCCTGTTCATTCCCCCCGCACTCCTACATGGCCAGGGCAAAAATCCATACAATTCTCAAAATCAGTGACCTCTGAAGCAAGGTAAGCCATTCCGCACGAAACATTCCTTTCTGCACCTTACTAAGCATACTCTTTGAGTCCGTAATGAATACACTAAAAGCGTTTTAAAGGCAGAGGTTGGACTTCATTGCACCGGTTTATCCGATATTGCTCGGTCTCTTTCTGTAGAGGTTTCTGATAAAAGCGTGATACAGAGTAAACAGTTCGTATCTTCAGCGGCGACCCACACGAGTCTCCGAGAAAATTTCGCTTGTGAACAGAATGATAGAATCTGGAAACGAACCCACACCTTCTGAACGCCAGGGTGAATGACTTCTTAACGTTGATACCCAACATGTCTACATGTTGTATACAAGATACTCACTGTGTTGCATGCTACATGTCTACTCGTTGGATACAAGGACTTCCGGTCGCCAACATGGCGGTTAGGTGTTTAACCGTTTAGGCCTGTGGCCTGAGTTGCAGCTACGGTTTGCAATCACATTTTCCTCATGTTGGACTGGTAGTACATGGTTACGTCGCCCTGCTACTTAGTGAGTGCGTGGGCGACACTGTGAGCTGTAAAATTCGCGGGGAAAGCTTTTACATCTGTCCTGTACAATGACCTCCAAGTTCGGAACAATGGCTACCGGCTGTCGCTGAATAGACTGATTTGCCTTTTCGGTTCACGAGTGCATTTTTCAGGAGACTCCCAGGAGTCGGTGCTGAAGCTGCGGAGTTTGTGCTTCATGCGACACTTTCGGCGGGTCGCCCTGCGGTAAAATACCGAGTCATGTGAGAAAACCCGGGTCAATTAGGTCTTTCTGGTGACTGCCGAGTCCATCGACGATGAACTGTGGTTTTCGTGGATTAATTTTGTGTTGGCATTCTGGCAGTGGCATTATGCACAATGTACCTGTGCGGGCTGTTGGATTGCCGAGACTCCTGTCTATTCCACTTTTCACATTGGACAGTGGAGAGCATTTAGTGTGATATTCACTGGCACAGGAACGGAGCATAATAGGGACGACCCGTTGCCGTGAAGTTGGAACCTCGAATGACAAACTGACTAACTAGCGTTGTATACAAGATACTCAATGTGTTGCATCCTACAACATGTCTACACGCTGTATACAAGATACTCACTGTGTTGTATGATACAACATGTCTACACGTTGTATATAAGATACTCACTGTGTTGCATGATACAACATGTCTACACGCTGTATACAAGATACTCTCTGTGTTGTATGATACAACATGTCTACACGTTGTATACAAGATACTCAATGTGTTGCATGATACAACATGTCTACACGTTGTATATAAGATACTCAATGTGTTGCATGATACAACATGTCTATACGCTGTATACAAGATACTCTCTATGTTGTATGATACAACATGTCTACACGTTGTATACAAGATACTCAATGTGTTGTATGATACAACATGTCTACACGTTGTATACAAGATACTCAATGTGTTGCATGATACAACATGTCTACACGTTGTGTACAAGATAATCAATGTGTTGTATGATACAACATGTCTACACGTTGTATACAAGATACTCACTGTGTTCTATGATACAACACGTCTACACTTTGTATATAAGATACTCAATGTGTTGCATGATACAACATGTCTACACGTTGTATACAAGATACTCAATGTGTTGCATGCTACAACATGTCTACACGCTGTATACAAGATACTCAATGTGTTTTATGATACAACATGTCTACACGTTGTATACAAGATACTCTCTATGTTGTATGATACAACATGTCTAAACGTTGTATACAAGATACTCAATGTGTTGCATGCTACAACATGTCTACACGCTGTATACAAGATACTCAATGTGTTTTATGATACAACATGTCTACACGTTGTATACAAGATACTCAATGTGTTGCATGCTACAACATGTCTACACTTGTATACAAGATACTCAATGTGTTGTATGATACATGTATACACGTTGTATACAAGATACTCAATGTGTTGTATGCTACAACATGTCTACACGTTGTATATAAGATACTCACTGTGTTGTATGATACAACATGTCTACACGTTGTATATAAGATACTCAATGTGTTGCATGATACAACATGTCTACACGCTGTATACAAGATACTCTCTATGTTGTATGATACAACATGTCTACACGTTGTATACAAGATACTCAATGTGTTGTATGATACAACATGTCTACACGTTGTATACAAGATACTCACTGTGTTCTATGATACAACACGTCTACACTTTGTATATAAGATACTCACTGTGTTGTATGATACAACATGTCTACACGCTGTATACAAGATACTCAATGTGTTGTATGATACAACATATCTACACGTTGTATACAAGATACTTAATGTGTTGCATGCTACAACATGTCTACACTTGTATACAAGATCCTCAATGTGTTGTATGATACATGTATACACGTTGTATACAAGATACTCAATATGTTGTATGCTACAACATGTCTACACGTTTTATATAAGATACTCACTGTGTTGTATGATACAACATGTCTACACGTTGTATACAAGATACTCAATGTGTTGCATGCTAAAATCAATAACTGGACTTCGTTTGTTTGTCCAGACCAAAGGTGGCAAATTTAATAACACATCATGCGTTGGTTGGAATGAAAATAGCCGATCAGACAAAGTGCGTTTCTGTGGACACAACGTGTTAAAGAGCAATTGGAACAAAATAGTCAAGCTGGGTTTTTCAACAGCTAAGAGCTAAGCGGGCGAGTTGGTGTAACCCCTAGAGCAGTGGTTCTCAACCTTTTTTGGCCCATGCACCCCTTCACCATCTGTTCAGAACGCCATCCCCCCCCCCCTTTCGTATTTCCTCCCTATAAATCCCCCCCCCTCCCCCCGGCTCCCACACAGTATACGTAAAAATGGAATCTAACTTTTATAACGAGTCTAGACGTCTACATATAACGTGTTCTGCCGGTCTATTTACGTTATAAAACGAATTTCAGAAGGCCGAGAAGTACAGAACCGTAAAGTAGGGAGGGAAAAACAATCAATATCAAGTAATCGATTCTTGTATTAACACGATCTTTAAATAATCTTAATTTTCCCCCACCGTAAAATTCCCCCCTGGAGGGGGTGGGGTGGGGGAGGGATTCCCCACCGGTTGTGAATCACTGCCCTAGAGGGGTTACGCTGATAATGTCGTATGATCGCGGTCGGTCGAACGTTTGAAACCTACGTTCGTCGTCCGCTAATTGAGGAATAGACTACCCACCTTTTCAGACCTCCACAATATCTTAGTCTTAGCTCGTCACTGATAAACACCAGATTTCTGATTTGGGACATGTTGTTTCCGTTTAATGATTTAATGGCAGGATACATTTATCTGCCAACACACTGTCAGCGACTGCCTACACTCCCTTGCGGTGTAGGACAGTGGAGTCTTGAGCCTGGGGAATTCAGGTCGCCTGGCTAGTGCTGTCGCCGCGAACTGTGCAGGTTAGGGTTTTCTTTTTACCTCCGACAGAAAAAAATCCACACCTTACCGAGGATTAGAACATAGGTCTCATGAAAGAGAACCCGGCATTCTTAGCCACACGGCCAGCCGCTGGAGAAAACTGACAGAAAGTGGGTGGTGACCAGTGCCTAGGTTCTCGGCTGATAGGTGATGACAGTGTGATGACAGGTGATGAAGGTGTTGTGACAGTGTGATGGTAGTGTGATGATAGGTGATGACAGTGTGATGACAGAAATGAGGAGAAGAACAAACAACGCGCTAGAAAAACTGCAGAATTAAAACTTGTATTAATGGAAATAGATTAAGAGTATAGATATTCCCTGTGGCAACATATGAGTGCGCAGCATGGATATTTAACACATCAGTTGAAAGACACATGTTCACCTTTGAATAGAAACGTTACAGATCGGTCGCTTTGAATTCCAGCATAGTCAACATGTGCTACTACATCTAGTAATTAATTGCCACCGCTAGGGAGCGCACTGAGGTCATGTTTGCATGTGGATTAACTTTCTCTATTACAGTGTCCCTCTCCATCTGGCGAATCCACTCCGACTTCTGTGGTGCTTGTAATTTACTTCCGTAAGTAAATGACAAGAAGTCAACATTTTACTCCAGTTTACCGGTGTAAAGGTTGAACCCGTTACTTCGACATCAGCACTAGAAGTGTAAAAGCGAGCGCTCTTATCCATTCGGCCACGCTGACCTCCGCAGAAAGATATTAACAATTCATTTGAGGGAAAGTAATAAAAACAGATCTAAATAAAAACTCATTAGAGGGAAAGTAATATAAACATATCTACTCAACAAAACCTCATTAGAGGGAAAGTAATATGAATAGATCTACTCAACATAAACTCATTAGAGGGAAAGTAATATAAACAGATCTACCAAGAAAAACTCATTAGAGGGAAAGTAATATAAACAGATTTACTCAAGAAAAACTCATTAGAGGGAAAGTAATATAAACAGATCTACTGAACAGAAACTTATTAGAGGGAAAGTAATATTAACAGATCTACTCAAGAAAAACTCATTAGAGGGAAAGTAATATAAACAGATTTACTCAAGAAAAACTCATTAGAGGGAAAGTAATATAAACAGATCTACTGAACAGAAACTCATTAGAGGGAAAGTAATATTAACAGATCTACTCAAGAAAAACTCATTAGAGGGAAAGTAATATAAACAGATCTACTCAACATAAACTCATTAGAGGGAAAGTAATATTAACAGATCTACTCAAGAAAAACTCATTAGAGGGAAAGTAATATAAACAGATTTACTCAAGAAAAACTCATTAGAGGGAAAGTAATATAAACAGATCTACTGAACATAAACTCATTAGAGGGAAAGTAATATTAACAGATCTACTCAAGAAAAACTCATTAGAGGGAAAGTAATATAAACAGATCTACTCAACAAAAACTCATTAGAGGGAAAGTAATATAAACAGATCTACTCAACATAAACTCATTAGAGGGAAAGTAATATTAACAGATCTACTCAAGAAAAACTCATTAGAGGGAAAGTAATATAAACAGATCTACTCAACATAAACTCATTAGAGGGAAAGTAATATTAACAGATTTACTCAAGAAAAACTCATTAGAGGGAAAGTAATATAAACAGATCTACTCAAGAAAAACTCATTAGAGGGAAAGTAATATAAACAGATCTACTGAACATAAACTCATTAGAGGGAAAGTAATATTAACAGATCTACTCAAGAAAAACTCATTAGAGGGAAAGTAATATAAACAGATTTACTCAAGAAAAACTCATTAGAGGGAAAGTAATATAAACAGATCTACTGAACAGAAACTCATTAGAGGGAAAGTAATATTAACAGATCTACTCAAGAAAAACTCATTAGAGGGAAAGTAATATAAACAGATCTACTCAACATAAACTCATTAGAGGGAAAGTAATATTAACAGATCTACTCAACATAAACTCATTAGAGGGAAAGTAATATAAACAGATCTACCAAGAAAAACTCATTAGAGGGAAAGTAATATAAACAGATTTACTCAAGAAAAACTCATTAGAGGGAAAGTAATATAAACAGATCTACTGAACAGAAACTTATTAGAGGGAAAGTAATATTAACAGATCTACTCAAGAAAAACTCATTAGAGGGAAAGTAATATAAACAGATTTACTCAAGAAAAACTCATTAGAGGGAAAGTAATATAAACAGATCTACTGAACAGAAACTCATTAGAGGGAAAGTAATATTAACAGATCTACTCAAGAAAAACTCATTAGAGGGAAAGTAATATAAACAGATCTACTCAACATAAACTCATTAGAGGGAAAGTAATATTAACAGATCTACTCAAGAAAAACTCATTAGAGGGAAAGTAATATAAACAGATTTACTCAAGAAAAACTCATTAGAGGGAAAGTAATATAAACAGATCTACTGAACATAAACTCATTAGAGGGAAAGTAATATTAACAGATCTACTCAAGAAAAACTCATTAGAGGGAAAGTAATATAAACAGATCTACTCAACAAAAACTCAT
Organism: Cepaea hortensis; assembly: GCA_963921405.1. Lineage (NCBI taxonomy): Eukaryota > Metazoa > Mollusca > Gastropoda > Stylommatophora > Helicidae > Cepaea > Cepaea hortensis. Next base: position 25,686,129 of record OY992876.1, on the reverse strand, counting down.
TAGAGGGAAAGTAATATAAACAGATCTACTCAACATAAACTCATTAGAGGGAAAGTAATATTAACAGATCTACTCAAGAAAAACTCATTAGAGGGAAAGTAATATAAACAGATCTACTCAACATAAACTCATTAGAGGGAAAGTAATATTAACAGATTTACTCAAGAAAAACTCATTAGAGGGAAAGTAATATAAACAGATCTACTCAAGAAAAACTCATTAGAGGGAAAGTAATATAAACAGATCTACTGAACATAAACTCATTAGAGGGAAAGTAATATTAACAGATCTACTCAAGAAAAACTCATTAGAGGGAAAGTAATATAAACAGATTTACTCAAGAAAAACTCATTAGAGGGAAAGTAATATAAACAGATCTACTGAACAGAAACTCATTAGAGGGAAAGTAATATTAACAGATCTACTCAAGAAAAACTCATTAGAGGGAAAGTAATATAAACAGATCTACTCAACATAAACTCATTAGAGGGAAAGTAATATTAACAGATCTACTCAAGAAAAACTCATTAGAGGGAAAGTAATATAAACAGATTTACTCAAGAAAAACTCATTAGAGGGAAAGTAATATAAACAGATCTACTGAACATAAACTCATTAGAGGGAAAGTAATATTAACAGATCTACTCAAGAAAAACTCATTAGAGGGAAAGTAATATAAACAGATCTACTCAACAAAAACTCATTAGAGGGAAAGTAATATAAACAGATCTACTCAACATAAACTCATTAGAGGGAAAGTAATATTAACAGATCTACTCAAGAAAAACTCATTAGAGGGAAAGTAATATAAACAGATCTACTCAACATAAACTCATTAGAGGGAAAGTAATATTAACAGATTTACTCAAGAAAAACTCATTAGAGGGAAAGTAATATAAACAGATCTACTCAAGAAAAACTCATTAGAGGGAAAGTAATATAAACAGATCTACTGAACATAAACTCATTAGAGGGAAAGTAATATTAACAGATCTACTCAAGAAAAACTCATTAGAGGGAAAGTAATATAAACAGATCTACTCAACAAAAACTCATTAGAGGGAAAGTAATATAAACAGATCTACTCAACAAAAACTCATTAGAGGGAAAGTAATATAAACAGATCTACTCAACATAAACTCATTAGAGGGAAAGTAATATTAACAGATCTACTCAAGAAAAACTCATTAGAGGGAAAGTAATATAAACAGATCTACTCAACATAAACTCATTAGAGGGAAAGTAATATTAACAGATTTACTCAAGAAAAACTCATTAGAGGGAAAGTAATATAAACAGATCTACTCAAGAAAAACTCATTAGAGGGAAAGTAATATAAACAGATTTACTCAAGAAAAACTCATTAGAGGGAAAGTAATATAAACAGATCTACTCAAGAAAAACTCATTAGAGGGAAAGTAATGTAACCAGATCAACTCAACAAAAACGCATTAGAGGGAAAGTAATATAAATAGATTTACTCAAGAAAAACTAATTAGCGTGAAAGTAATATAAACAGACCAAATCAAATCAAATCAAATCAACTTTATTAGGGTAACAAATTGGGCGCGCAGGCCCGTCTTACATTCGGCCCTTCCAATCACTCGTCTTTCGTTCATCAAGAGCATTATACATTTACATAGGAAGAAAAATAAACATTGTGAAATGAATGTTGTAAACATAAACAAGGCTAAACATCGAGAAAAATGTGTACATAAAAAGTATGTGACGTAAAAGTAGTGATGCCAGCGCGTCCCACACACACACACACACACACACACACACACACACACACACACACACACACCACACACACTCTCTCTCTCTCTCTCTCACTCATTCACTCACACACACACACTCTCACTCATTCACTCTCCCGCTCACTCATTCACTCTCCCGTTCCCTCATTCATTCTCCCCGCTCACTCATTCACTCTCCCGCTCACTCATTCACTCTCACTCATTCTGTCTCTCCCGCTCACTCATTCACTCTCCCGCTCACTCATTCACTCTCCCGCTCACTCATTCACTCTCCCGTTCAATCATTCACTCTCCCGCTCACTCATTCACTCTCACGCTCACTCATTCACTCTCACTAATTCACTCTCCCGCTCACTCATTCACTCTCCCGCTCACTCATTCACTCTCCCGCTCACTCATTCACTCTCACGCTCACTCATTCACTCTCACGCTCACTCATTCACTCTCACTCATTCACTCACACTCATTCACTCCCACACACAGACACTCTCACTCATTCACTCTCCAGCTCACTCATTCGCTCTCACGCTCACTCATTCACTCTCCCGCTCACTCATTCATCCTCACGCTCACTCCTTCACTCTCACGCTCACTCATTCACTCTCCTGCTCAATCATTCACTCTCACTCATTCACTCTCCCGCTCACTCATTCACTCTCACGCTCAATCATTCACTCTCCCGCTCACTCATTCACTCTCACGCTCACTCATTCACTCTCACGCTCACTCATTCACTATCACGCTCACTCATTATGTCTCTCATTCACACTCACTCACTCTCTCACTCAAACTACAGTAATGAACATAAGTTTAGACCTACCCAACAAGCACTCATTAGAGGGAAAGTAATGTAAACTGAGCCGGCTTCTTGGCTTAGAGGTTAGCGACTTTTCTCCTTAATCTCGTATACTCTCCTAGGTAACGTGGTGTCGGTGAGAATCAGCAGTGTTTCGAATCGCATTGGTAACTTACGGGGTATGTAAGCAATGGCAAACTACTCAGCGTAATCTTGCCAAGAAATCAACATACAGCTGAAAGATGCTGGTGTTGACAGCGATGTCCTGTAAAGGATATGCAATATATATATATATATATATATATATATATATATATATATATATATATATATATATATATATATATATATATAAACTGATCACCGGTCTCTGTGGCTAAGGGCTTGCGAACGCGGTTTGTGAGCCCGTATACCCGGGTTCGAAACACAGCGGTGCTGGGTTTTTTCGAAAAAGGTATAGGGGCCGGTCGTTCAGAAAGCAATGGCAAACTACTGAACGTAACACTTGCCTAGTACATCAACAGCAGCTGAAAATGCTGGTGTTGACTGCAACGTCCCGTAAGCGATACGCAGCAAAATTAAAAATAAACTGATCTACTAAACAAAAACTCATATGAGTGAAAGTAATATAAATAGATCTACTCAACAGAAAGCTCATTACTAAAGAAGATTATTTATTAAGACAAACACAGATGTGGATAACTATTTTGGACACGTAAAAAGATATGAAAGTCTAGAAAAGATATCTAAGGAGGGAAGTGTACCGCACAGGCGGACAAAATGAACACCACAAAGTAGGTGGATGCAAGATGTGATAGATGCTTACACAAGGCAGCAAGAGAGGCACATCCGTGGTTTATGACAGAGAGACATTTGAACATACTCTTAAATCTTAATAGGACAAACTAACGGATGGTGTTGAAGAGTTAGTTAATTGCGTGTTCTTCTTTACAGGACGCTGCAATCAACCCCATCATTTATTGACTGTTTATGATTTTTTTACGTTTTGTAGTCTAACATTTACACTACTTGCTATTTGATTGTCATGTGCACCATGTTCAATCCAAACCTACTTTTGTTTTGTTTTGTTTGGTACTTATTCAGTTAAACAACAGTGCAGTGGATGAAGAATTAGAAAACGAAATAAGAACTGAATGACGTCTTAATCCACTACAGACAAACTCATCGTGTGTTGTGGTCAGATACGCTGCATTTGAAGATTACTCAAAATGTACAGGTAGTTCTCAAAACATTATCAAACAGAATGTGCTCAACTTCCACAGCAAGACAGTACCCGTAAACATCGAATACCTCGAAGTAATTATAGAATGAGGATTTTTAAAACATCATCTAAACGTGTCTACTCAATATCTACACCAAAACAGTACTCGGAAACAACGAATAGCTCGAAGTAATTAAAAAATGGCCGGTCTCCCTGGTGAAGGTGTTAAGGACGCTATTCGTAATCCCGTATGCTCACGCACGAAACACAGCTGCGCGAAATTCGGCAGAGGATCGGGTCGCGCTGGTTATTTAAGGAGGTATGTGAGCAGGTTGTTCAGAAAGCTATGGCAAACTACTGAACGTAAAACTTGCCAAGACATCAACAGCAACACAAAAATGCTGATGTTAACTTCAATGTCCTGTAAATAGGATATGCAAAACAAAAATAATAATAATAATAATAATAATAATTAAAGAATGAGGATTTATAAAACATCATCTAGACATATATACTCAATATCTACACCAAAACAGTACTCGGAAACATCGAATATCTCGAAGTTATTAAAGAATGAGGATTTATAAAACATTCTCTAAAGTCTAGACGGATCTACTCAATATCTACAGCAAAACAGTATTCCAAAACATCGAACATCTCGAAGTAATTAAAGTTTGAGAATTTGAAAACACCATCTACTTTGATTTACTCAACACCTACAGCAAAACAATACTTCGAAACATCGAATATCTCGAAGTATTTAAAGTACGAGGATATTAAAATATTATGAAACCAGTTAAAAGTTAATAGCATATCCTTTTCAGGACGTCGCAGTCAACACCGGCATGTTTTGCTGTTGTGATCTCTTGACAAGTTTACGTTCATTAGTTTGCCATTGCTTTCTGAACGACAGGCACCCATACTCTTTCGTTTAAAAAAAACCAATGGAAGGCGGTCTGCTGCCAAATCTCCCGCAGCTGTGTTTCGGGTATGTGAGATTACGAACTACGTCTGTAACTTCTACGCCACGGAGCCGGCCCTGAAACCAGATCAGCTCAAAATCTACAGAAAGACAGTACTCCGAAACATTGAATGTTTTGAAGTATTAGGGACGTTCATTTGAAACCCGTTCCAATGGCTTTATTATAAAAGCATGAGAGAAACATTATTAGGTGTGGTAGAATTAAACAAAGCATTCATTTTGAATGAATTATGCACCATGGGTTGGTCAGAAGAAGTCGCCGTAGGCATTCAGGCAAGCATCCCATTGCTTAGGTAGGCGGCGAATGCCGTCCGCAAAAACAGATTGTGGTTGCTCACTGAACCAAGTGTTTATCTCGTTCATCACGTCTGCATCTGCAGCTTTTTTTATAAAGGTCCGAACAAATGAAAATCACATGGTGACAAATCAGGACTATAGGCTGGATGTTGCAGAATTTCCCACTTCTTCCTTGCTTATGCTTCCTGTACAATCTTTGAGACTTGCGGACGAGCATTATTGTGCAACAAAATCACACAGCGAGAAAGTATACCGGGTCGTTTATTCTTGATGGCTTTTTGCAGCTTGTCTAGTGTTTGCAAGTAGTGGGTAGAGTTAATGTTGACACCAGATTCTTTAAAGTCGGCCAACAATAGCCCTTCCTGGTCAAAAAATGCGTTCAGCATAACCTTACCAGCGGAAACCTGTAACTTGAAGTTTTTGGTTTTTAGTGATCCAGCATGCTTCCATTGCATGCTCTCTCTTTTGCTGCTCGGCTCAAAGTGGTGACACCATGATTCATCGCCTACCACTATGCGGAAGAGAAATGCATCACCCCCACTCTGTGACGCAGCAAGTGGTTCAAACACCATCACATGCGTTCCTCTTTATGGTGGTCGGTCAACATCCGTGGTACCCACTATGAACACACCTTCCTATATTGCAGTTTCTTACGAACGACCTTTTGAATTGTCCCAAATGACAAATCAAATTCTTTCGCTAGCGAACGTATGTTTCGACAACGGTTCATCTGTACTGCTGCAACAATTTTGGCGATGTTTTATTTCTGTTGCAACAATATGCTCTTCACCCTGCCGTCGAAGATCTGTCGTGAACTGACGTCCTTTCTGAAACATTCGTGCCCAGTCTGTCACTGTTGTCTTCAACACACATTTGTTACCGTATGCTGCCTGCATTATTCGATGAATGTCCACTGGTCGACATCATTCAAATGAAAGAAACTGAATCACCACGCTTTGAGCTTTTTTGGACGGATTTTGGATCAACCCGGTCATTTTCTCAACGGTCAGAAACAGAACCTATGCACCATGGGACGATAAGCTCTTTTATTCATCGGTCAGTACTAATCACATGACTATGACATGATCATGTTCAACGTACGCAATTACGCGCAGTGTGGCAAGAACGGATTTCAAATGAACGCCCCTTATATTTAAAGTACGAGGACATTAAAATATCATGAAACCAGATCAACTCAAAATCTACAGCAGCACAGCACTCCAAAACATCGAATATCTTGAAGTAATTAAATTATCAGGATTTGAAAGCATCATCAAGCCGAACTTGCTCATCTACAACAAGACTACATTCCAAAACATCGAATGCCTAGAAGCAATTAACACTCGAGGATAAAATTATAATTGTTCCGTGATAAGCAGACAACCCGTTGTAATCGTGAACTGACTGTTTGAGTAACTAATCGATTCCGAGACCAGCTAAATCACGTTTGAAATTATCCATGAATTCTTCAATGTCGTTTGTAGTTTTTAAATGTCACATTAAGAGCTTCTCAGTTCAGTGTACGAACATCGTAGCCATGGTCCCGATGCGTGTTTGCCTTAATCATACACAGACTATACATATTCTGATCAAGGTTGATTTTTATTAAGTTTAGAATATATTCAAGGCAAAGGCTTATTGCTTCCAGTTCTTCACGATTACCATGGAAGGTAAGGCCTGGGCAACATACACACGACAAATCTCCATCCCGGTGGGGCTTTAAAAATGACCCGGGGGTCAACAAGTTCGCATATATAAGAGAACTGCTTCTAAAACTTTCGGTGTGCTGATACTGAGGTAGTGGGTTCAATCCCTACATCGGTCAGCTAGACTAAACAGTTGACTTCTCGTTTTTGACGTGGCGGCGTAAATTACAAGTACCTTTGAAGTCGGAGTGGGTTCGCCTGATAGGGAGGGACACTAATAATAAGAAAATCCTCACGCAACAATCAGTCCAATGCCCCGGTAACGGCAACTACTAGCAGTAGTAGCACGTGTATGGACTACGCTTGAGTTCAAAGCGAGAGACAGAAAAATGACCTGAACTCTCACATCGACCCAGCCTAAACATGGGGACCGGGAAATGTCCTGTGTGTAAAGGCGTATAGCTTCATATTGACCACGTCACACATCTAGTGCCGATTGATCTACTAAAATATCGGTGCTAGCAGATTATGCTCAACACGCTTCGAGGTCTGATTAAAGGTTACCTTTACTTAGGTGCATACAGTACAAGTTTACTTTTACTTACGTGCACACACGACATGTTTATCTTTACTTACTTGCACACAGGACACGTTTATCTTCACTTACTTGCACATAGGACAAGTTTATCTTTACTTACTTGCACACAGAACAAGTTTACCTTTACTTACGTGCACACACAAGTTTATCTTTACTTACGTGCACACAGGACAAGTTTATCTTTACTTACGTGCCCACACAACAAGTTTATCTTTATTTACTTGCACATAGAACACCTTTACCTTTACCTACTTGCACACAGGACACGTTTACCTTTACTTACGTGCACACACAACAAGTTTATCTTTACTTACGTGCACATACGACACAAGTTTATCTTTACTTACGTGCCCACGGGACAAGTTTATCTTTACTTACGTGCCCACGGGACAAGTTTATCTTTACTTACTTGCACACAGGACAAGTTTATCTTTACTTACGTGCACACAGGACAAGTTTACCTTTACTTACATGCACACAGGACAAGTTTATCTTTACTTACTTGCACACGGGACAAGTTTATCTTTACTTACTTGCACACAGGACAAGTTTATCTTTACTTACGTGCTCACATGACAAGTTTACCGTTACTTACATGCACACAGAACAAGTTTACCTTTACTTACGTGCACATAGGACAAGTTTATCTTTACTTACTTGCACACAGGACAAGTTTACCTTTACTTACATGCACACAGGACAAGTTTACCTTTACTTACTTGCATACAGGACAAGTTTATCTTTACTTACTTGCACACAGGACAAGTTTATCTTTACTTACTTGCACACAGGACAAGTTTATCTTTACTTACTTGCACACAGGACAAGTTTACCTTTACTTACTTGCACACAGGACAAGTTTATCTTTACTTACTTGCACACAGGACAAGTTTATCTTTACTTACGTGCACACACAACAAGTTTACCTTTACTTACGTGCACATAGAACAAGTTTACCTTTACTTACTTGCACATGGGACAAGTTTATCTTTACTTACTTGCACACGGGACAAGTTTACCTTTACTTACGTGCACATACGACAAGTTTACTCTTACTTCTTGCACACAGGACAAGTTTATCTTTACTTACGTGCACACACAACAAGTTTACCTTTACTTACGTGCACATAGAACAAGTTTACCTTTTCTTACTTGCACACGGGACAAGTTTATCTTTACTTACTTGCACACGGGACAAGTTTACCTTTACTTACGTGCACATACGACAAGTTTATTCTTACTTCTTGCACACGGGACAAGTTTATATGTACCTACTTGTACACGTGACAAGTTTACCTTTACTTAGAAGCAGAGTCATAAAGTAGTCTGTACACTATTTCAGGCAATGTAATACAATTTAACGAAAAGAAGAGTTTATCAACAAACTGGAATGCGTGGTACTCGTCTAGAACCTACACATTCGCAAAATAAAGTTTAAAGAGGACTGGTATAAAAATCAAAATAATAATGTAAAAAACAAATATTTTGTAGACAACACCACGAAAGAGGACAGAACGTTAGAAAGAAACGTTACAATATATAAGAGTTGACACTAAAATACGTCATCATCATCATCATCTTCCTCTTTTACCGCCAAGCATCGCAGGGATCAATAGTTGGTGTTCTAATAACTTCAGGAAAAACAAAAATATCACCAGAGGATTTAAAAATACCCAAGTACTAAAATTTTGTGTTCTGTGCTCCAGTGTGGGCGCCAAAGGTGGACAATGCATAAGTAAATGGTAACATTTCTGAATGATTTGGTATGTTTAGAATAATGTGTGGGGAATTTGGACTGAGAAGAAGGACACTCTGAGGAGTTCCAAGCTACATTTGTTAGTGGAACATTAGTATCAACAACGAAAAGAAATACAAACGAAATGCATGGGGCACATCGCTAGAAGAGGTGGAATGGAGGATTTATCTCTGCGTGATACGAGAAGATTGTAGGCATCTGAAGCAAAGGAACACAGAACATTGTAAATGTGTAATGGTTAAACAGATGTGCAACTAAAGCGGAGAGCGTTAGTGTAGTTGCTAGGGAGCTGCTTATGTCATGAACGTGGTCGGAGAAAGGTGCGACGCCTAGGTTCGTCATCTCGCTAAGTGAGGGAAAGACTGACCACCTATTCCTCTGTACACTCCGGCCTACACAATGTGGTGGTCCTATCACACCAAGGACCATAGCAGACTCTTATTTCTGGATATGTTGTTGTGGTTAGTTGTGCAACAAATAATAGCAACATCAGCCGTTATGGAATACCAGAAGACAGACTAGTGGGTCATAATGGCCAAGTTCTGTTTCAGACCAGGGGCTGTTGCTCTCTCTCTCTCTCTCTCTCTCTCTCTCTCTCTCTCTCTCTCTCTCTCTCTCTCTCTCTCTCTCTCTCTCTCTACCTGGCCACATTTTTCTTTAAGAATATTCTGAAAATGTAGTACTCATGTTACAGGAGTGAATCTATCACAGAGAACAAGTCGGACAAAATGATATCCTGATTAAGGGGAAAAGAACAAGGGAAGGCAGAGAAGTAGATACTTGGATGGCTTGGCCACGAGGTATGGTAGAGACAAGAGCACGGAGCTGATCCACGACTCTGGTGATCGAGTGAGATGGCGAATCATGACCGCCCACTCTGATCGGCATGGCATATGATGAATGAACAACATAAATTGGGGTGCTTACTTTCTTCTGGAGTGACGGACATACATCTTCATATCGGCTCTTCCTTTGCCGATGGATCCCTCTAGATTTCATCCTTTTATTTGTCACACAAAAAGAATGACACTAGAAAACTGTTCCTCTGTTATGCATGTCGCTAGTGGAGCAGCCATCTTTAGGTTTCCTCTGTGACGTCATTTTATTCGTCTGTACCATAAAGCCTCCTGCAGGGCACTCTTATCATCGTTACAAACAACACAGCCAACTTACATAACAATGACACGGTGTTCCGAATTTATATCACCCATTTCAGGCTTTCACTGGAAGCCCCCAATTTATTTTCTATATTTATAGCCATACAATTGTTGCCAGTCGCCTCTATGTACCCGACATCAAAACACCGCAGAATTGTAAGCGTATTCAAATGATCAAGCCCGCAACACAATAACGATTTGCGAGAAATGCGAGTTAGTGTCCGAGCACAGACATGGTACCTCTCATTAATCGATACCCAATCACTTGTTCTTATGCCGTTTTCACCAGCATTCGTGTAGCTTGAAAACATTCATAGACAAAACGAATTGTTATACCGTGGTGTGTCCCAAGCCCCTCACAAAACAATTCCCTGCTCACCCAGTGAACCGACAGCCTGTTAAGTCGTTTCATTGGAAATGTTGCACGGAAGTTTCCGTCCGTGTAATCTGCACGGTCTTCGCCAATTATTGCCGTAGATGTTGGCGGTTCTATCATTTTGTGTAGCGTATCTTGCTTGTGTCTGACGGGTAACTTACTGCCTGCGCTGTATTATATATTTCCGGCGTCAAATCTTTGTTTATGTTTTCACAGAGAGGAGCAGGAGCTTATTTTAACTGTGTTTTTCCCGCAGCGGATTGTTTCTCTTTGTTCTATATATGTTTAGCAAATCTGCGCAATTAATTGAGCCGTTAATTTCAATAGCAAGTACGTTTGTTTTTTAATTGTTAAGATTGTTTCTACTTAAAAATTGCAAATTTGCCAAAGTTTTGTTTACTTCAAAATCTCAAATTTGCAAATGTTTTTCCACAATAAGTGATGAGTAAAGCATTCCGTCTGGAATGGGTTGAACAAGGGACGATGCTTGGTGGCAATGTAAATTAGAGATGCATCAGGCGAAAGGGGGGCTAAGTTTTCTCTACCGACGTAGAAGTGGATCACCACAAGCTATTATAACCAGAACAAGTTACTTGCATTTTCTTTATAGGACGTTGTTATCAACCTCAACATTTATTGGCTGTTTATGAGTTACTAGGCAACTTTACTTTCAGTAGTTAGCCATTGCTTTCTGATCGGCCGATGTCTCGTACAATCGAAATCAACGCAAACTGATCTGCTTCCAAGCCTAAGCCAAATTCTATGGAAACTGGACATGTGTCGTTTCAATTTCTGCTCTGGTCATTACGGAGTTTGGAGATTGTTCTTAAAATTATCTCGCGTATGTGAGCTATCTTTCGGACACGCCATCTGGTTGTTTATTAGCATATTCAGAAGGTAGAGGTCACCTGGTTGCCAAAACTGCCTCTGGTTGGTTGGCTGATTGGTTGATTGGCTGGTTATATTGAATCCCCTACAAGGCGGTGGGTGTTAATACTTAAAAAGTCCGATGCTATAAAGCCGTCTGAACATTGTATAGGGCTTGTATCGATGGGAGTGAGGTTAAGGCACACGCTTCCCTCCCGACTCAGTTCTTGAGTAAAGTCTCTAAAGGACTCATTTACAAAGATCCCTTTTCCTTCTCTAAGTTCTAGACCAGCGGGGCGTGTAAGACCCTTATTGGTGCTTCACATCTTCAGAGAGTCATGTCGTTCCTTGGAACATTGGCCAAGCTGGGATCCAGCCCGTGAATAGGCCGAACCATAGAGAGGTGCCCCAAGGGCTTGGTCAGTGTGGGCCTAATGTTAGCCTTGTTAACCTCAGCGGCAAGGATAAGTGTTGCATATATGCTAGGTACAGCATCACGAGGTAAGGTGATCAGTTTATTTCCTCGTGGCCCCCTCCTTCCAAGACAATGTTCTGAATAATGTGAACATTATATAGTACCCGTTTAACAATAGAGAGTGGAGAGACAGAGAGACAGAGAGACAGAGAGACAAAGAGACAGATATATATATATATATATATATATATATATATATATATATATATATATATATATATATATATATATACAGAGAACAGAGAGAGACAGAAAAACAGAGAAAGTGACATAGAGAGGCAGAGAGAGAGACAGGGAGAGATACAAAGAGAGATACAGAGAGATACAGAGAGAGATACAGAAAGACAGTGAGAGACAGGGAAAGACCAGGAGAGACAGAGATACAGACAGAGACAGAGACTGACAGAGACAGACAGAGACAAGGACAGATAAATACCGTAGTGCAATGGCTAGCTTCCTTGCCTACCCACACTGTGGTAGTAGGTTCGAACTAACATTTCCACAGAGATGTTTTTGATTGACCTTGGTTCCCATGTGGTTAGTTAGTTGCATATCATTTACAGGACGTCGCAGTCAACACCAGCATGTTTTGGCTGTTTGTGATTTCTTGGCAAGTTTTCGTTTAGTAGTTTGCCAATACTTCCTGAATAACCAGCACTCATACCAGTATGAAACCAGCGCAAAGCACAGCTGTCATCGCTGTGTTTCGAACGCGGAATGCGGAATTGCGAATTGCGTCGGTAACCCCTTCGGTACAACCTTCGTTCTGTTGCATAATAACATTTCAAAGAATTGAATTAAATTTGCCACTTTATATTGGGATTGAGGATTATAAAAAGGCCTTTGACAGCATTGGTAGGGAACTTTTTCGGAGGGTGATGCTGCGCTATGGTATCTCAAAAACATCATTCACTTAATAAGGACAAAATAAGAAGTGATAAAATGCAGAGTTCTTTATGAGCGATAAATGACAGTTATCAATGAAATAAACACAAGAATGCGACAGGGATGTGTTTTGTCAGCAGTATTATTCTTACTGACCATAGACGGGATCAAGAAGACAACAATGACTATTCCGGAAATGGGGGATCATTAACAAGATTGTGTATCGGCAATTAAAATACTCCGGACATAGTAAGTATCAAGGTGACCTGGGAATGAACATTGATTTAAGGCTTGGTGTCTAGAAGTAGAGGAAAGGGTCAACCAACACGAAGACAGACATTGCAGACACCTTGGGCAAGAGGCTGCATGAGGCGGGAGACATGGCAAGAGGCAGTATGAGGTGACAGTGGGCCAAACTAGGAGGTGAGATCAATGATTTTTTACAGTGGGTCAAACTGGGAGGTGAGCTCAGTTATGTTTAAAAACACTGCATCTATGGGATCAATGAACCGACATGAAAGGGCGCTGGACAGTGAGTTACCATGACCCCCATGAGACTTGTACACTAGCATGACAAATACATTGACAGGCATTGATAGACACTCATAGGGAGGAAAGGAAAGACGTAGACATCAGAGGACACACTAGTTAACGATAATTACATGTCCCTTTACAGGACGTCGCAATCAACCGCATGATGTCTTCGTTTTTTCTGATTTACTAGGCAATGTTACCTTCAGTCGTTTGATATTGCTTTCTGAATTACCGACGATCATACCACTGTAAAAATCAACGCAAGACAGTTTACTTCTAGATCACCTGCGGTTGATTTCGAACCTGGTGTCTGGCATTGTGAAACTGCGTTAACTGTCCCTAAACCACAGATGTTGGTTGAGAACACACTTGACAATATAACAATGGGAATCTGTAAGCACAGTAGGATTCTAACAGTTGCCCCCTATGTGGCAATGCACTGGCTACGTTACGAAGTTGTTGGTGTAGTTTAGGACTGGCTACTTGACGAAGCGTTGTTGTAAATAGGGGTGGCAAGTTAGTTAGATAGTTAGTCGCAGTTCCAACTTCACAGCAACGGGTTGTCCCCATTATGCTCCGTTCCTGTGCCTGTGAATATCACACAAAACGCTCCCCACTGCCCAAGGTGAAAAGTGGAAAAGACAGGAGTCTCGACAAACAACTGTCCGCACAGATACACTGTGCATAATGCCGCCGCCAGAATGTCAACACAATAGTCCCCCACGAAACCCAGAGTTCATCTCTGACGGAATCAGCACTCATTTCCCCATCTGTATGTTTCCTAGATGTTCACCCACACAGTCCACGAAATACCGTTCATCGTCGATGGTAGTGGCAGTCAACCAGAAGCCCAGCAGCCACGCATTTCTGCATAAGGCAAAAACCGGTCAACTCTGGGACATAGCCATCTGCCATCGCTCCGAACATGCAGTCACGTTCCCAAAAACCTCGGGCAGATTCAAAAGCATTTCACACAAAACTCACAGCTCACAGTGTCGCACCACGCACTCATTCAGTAGCAGGGCGACGGAACCATCAAGCCTCCTTAGTCGCATCTTACGACATGCGTGGTAGGCTACAGTGTTGCTATTCTTTGCTTCCCTTATGGGCCGTTGATTTCAAGCATTAACACGATTGCACTCGGGGCATTATCAGACGTGCTCCTTCACCTTCTTCACTAGACAACGTAGAATTTCAATGCTGCTGGTGATACCAGTTGCAGTCTGTTTAAATTTCCGCTCGGACTTCCGTTCCAGTATGGCGGATAGGCGATCCGCTAAGGCCTTAGAGTGTTGTTTGCTAATGCACTTTTCTCATTGCGTTCCGTTGCCCAGCTACTGACCTAAGTACTTAGTTCGATACTGTGAGCTTTGGATTTAACGTGGAAAGCTTCTTCGGTATAATCGGTGCTTTGTTTTGTGAACTGCATGTTCAGATAAATGGCGGGTGACTGGTTGCTGAAATAGCTAGTTTTCTTTAAGCAGTAATGCGTGTGCAACTTCTGGTTTTCTAAAGACTGCTGCTTACCATCGTCAATGAACGAAAGTTTTAGCGGCAGACTATTGTGTTGGTATTCTGCCAGCAGTCTTGCGAATGCATATGCGTGTGCGTGGTGTTGGTTTTGTCGGGACTATTGTCAGTTTCACTTTTCACATGGGACAGTGAGGAGCATTGTCTGTGGTTTACGCTGGCATATGAACGGAGCAATTATGAGGTGACCCGTTGCTGTGAATTTGGGAACGCGACTGACTGACTGATTAACTAACTAACTAACTAACTAACTAACTAACTAACTAACTAACTAACTACTAACTAACTAACTAACTAACTAACTAACCAACCAACCAACCAACCAACTGACTGACTGTGAATTTGGGAACGCGACTGACTGACTGACTAACTAAGTAACTAACTAAGTAGCTAACTACCTAACAAACTAACTAACTAACTAACTAACTAACTAACTAACTAACTAACCAACCAGCCAACCAACCAACTGACTGACTGTGAATTTGGGAACGCGACTGACTGACTGACTAACTAAGTAACTAACTAAGTAGCTAACTACCTAACTAACTAACTAACTAACTAACTAACTAACCAACCAACCAAACAACCAACTGACTGACTGTGAATTTGGGAACGTGACTGACTGACTGACTAACTAAGTAACTAACTAAGTAGCTAACTGCCTAACAAACTAACTAACTAACTAACTAACTAACTAACTAACTAACTAACCAACCAACCAACCAACCAACTGACTGACTAACTAACTTATTCATTGACTGACGGACTGACTGACGGATTGGCTGACAAACTGACTAATTAATTTTTAGTTAATAATATTTTTAAAAAAAATAATTAAAAAATTTTCTCGCTATGCCCCATGCGTTGAGTGTCTTCCAGACCCTCTGCTTACTCCGAGCTGACTCAGCCTCTCGATTTGTGTATCATCTGTCTGTTTGTAGATGGTAGGTTCAAGCTCCAATCTACCTATAAATTTCAATGTTGTTATTGTCCAATGCATAAGGACAACACAAACATTGGTCATATCAAAGAAAAGGATACCACCTGTCAATAAACCCAAACATTTCGAGCATGAAGGTCGTGGATATATTTTCGGACTGCGTTTACAGACCACGACTGTAATTTTTCCGGAGATTCTCGAGGTCATCGCAGGAGCTAGAGTTCGAGCATTCTACGATGCTCTCGGCAGGCGTCTTGTCGTTGTGTGGAAATAAGCCGAGAAAGAATAGTTTACACCAGGTGATCCGATCCTCTCATCTTTAACACTTAAACTGTAACATAACTGTAGGAAAGAGACCAAATGTGTCCTCTCGTCATATGATGAGAACAGAGGCATTGGAGAACATCGTGACATCAGGAAAGATGAAGGTAAAAGAGACAGAGGCAGACCGTCTAACACGTGGTATGGGGGAATATCAACAACAGAACTGATGGAAAACACCAAAGATTGAGATCTGCCGTAGTCATGCACGCCTACACAACTGGGAAACACGCATGATAATGATGATCCTCTTGTCTGTACTCCTTTCCTTTGAGTGTCGATCAGCATTTGTGAGTTTATTTCTTCTGAACCGTAAAATCTGCTATGCTAATCACAAACAGCAAAAACATGCTGGGGTAGGGTTAGACGTCCTGTACAGGACATGCCACTAACTTTAACATCTGTTCCCAGTAAATGATTGTGGCTACGTACGGACAATTGTGTTGACGTGATTTATTCGCTCGTCGGCGATAATGACGTTTAGACGTCGTTTATCCTACCCTCCATTTATCGGCTATTTTCACGAAGATTGGTGAAAATACATCCTGGCTTTGGGTGCAGTTGATTTCCACGTCTGGTGTTTGGACAGTTCCGGGTAGACATACGAGTAGTTTATTCGCCTTTCTGTGAGTTCGGAGTTAATACACTTCGCACACATAACACACGTGTACTATTGATTGATAGTTCCGGGTAGACAGTTGTTCATTCGAATTTCTGTGAGTTCGGAGTTAATACACTTCGCACACATAACACATGTGTACTATTGATAGACAGTTCCGGGTAGACAGTTGTTCATTCGAATTTCTGTGATTTAGGAGTTAAAACAGTTCATATACATAACACACTTGTACTATTGATAGACAGTTCCGGATAGACAGTTCACTCGTCTTTCTGTGAGCTCAGAGTTAAGACTGTTCATATACATATCACGCGTGTGCTATTGATACGTCGGCAGCTGAGGTTACGTGTAGTGTGTGGGTTATTTTTGTGCCGCTGATGTGCAGATAATTTATGTTGTAGATACACTTATCTGGGAGCTGCGGTCGCGTAGTGGATAAACACTCGCTTGCCGACCAGGACGTCCTGGGTTCCAATCCGCGTTGGGACTGACATGTTTAAATTGACCTGTGCTTGCACGTCGATCCGGTCTAGAATATGTACCAGGAAATGATCTGGAAAGTAAAAGTGGCTGGCATGTCACATGACCCACCGAGAGCTGATTGGTCTAATCAAATATGGGTCCAGTACAGTATGCCCAACACGCCTTAGACATTTTACTTATTATAAAGTTATTTACATGTCCTTTACAAGACGTGGCACTCAACCTCGGAATGTTGTGACTGCTAGTGATTTACTAGGCAATTTTACATTCAGAAGTTTGCTATCGCTTTCTGAACGACCGACACCTCAGACCATCAAAATCACCGCAAAGCTGTCTACTTCCAAGTCTCCCACAGCTGATTTCGAACCGTCGACTCAGTGCGTAGGACAGCTGTGAAACGCGTTCGCTGCCCCCGATAAGCTTCAGCGCCGATACTTAGTTAGTCTTTCCTCTTGAGCCTAAGGCGGCGCATAGGGCAGAAGTCATGGCTCTCCATGTCCGGCGGTTCGCTGCTACCTGTTGTAGATCCTGGATGTTCACTTGACCGTTGAATGAGCCGATAATTACCATTTATTTATTTATTTATTTATTTATTTATTTATTACGTTTGACACATGTTTAGTGTTTCGACAATGGTTTAAGACTTCGCAGCTTTGTCTAATTTGATTATGTTGTTTGGTTGTGTAACTAGATCTATGTGATGACGTGTACACATGCTTGGATATGATATTGCGCAAACAATGAGCAGACAAGCTGAAAAACTTCTAATTTGGTGTTTATACAAAATCATTATCATATTTGTTTATTAGCCATTGTTCAAGTGTGGGATACAAACAATTGTTGATTACAAGTCATGTATTAACCATTCTGTGAAATGGATACACGGACAAACTCTTACGCGCATAACATTGTCTCCCTACTGTGCCGGTTACATTACGACAATTCCCGCTACATGAAGTGCATTCACCTTCATTCGGGATTAGTACTTGGACAATTTCGATTACAGTCAATGTACTCGCCCAGCTTTGACATTCGTTTATAGGGACGTTGTCTCAGCGATGTTCCGGGTGGGATCGTCCAGTGATATTTACGACAGCTATGATGGATCTGACGATTCCACAGTACCTTATTACACTTCAATTCTCAACGGACCTTACTTTGGAAATGGGCTTCAGTTTCTTATGGGACGAACTTTTGCAAAGGTGATCATGCGAGTCTGTATGGATGTGTTTATGTCTGTGTATGTGTGTCTTTCGCTGTTTGGCTTTATTCTAATTTGATTAT
Source organism: Cepaea hortensis (assembly GCA_963921405.1). Lineage (NCBI taxonomy): Eukaryota > Metazoa > Mollusca > Gastropoda > Stylommatophora > Helicidae > Cepaea > Cepaea hortensis. The sequence continues at coordinate 25,667,601 of OY992876.1, read as the reverse complement.
GATTTATTTTTGTTTTCTAACTAGATCCATGTGATGACGTGTACATATATATTTGGACATTATATTGTGTGCGTGTGTTTACATGACCATTTGTCGTTGTGTATATACTGCAGAAACTACTGAGCGTAATCTTGCCAAGAAATCAACATACAGCTGAAAGATGCTGGTGTTGACAGCGATGTCCTGTAAAGGATATGCTAACAAAAAAAATAAAATATACTGCAGACAATGAACAGGATCTGCAACATTTAGTAGATGCGGTTGTTGTAGACGGTGAACAAATAGGGTTATAATTAAATTGTAGGAAGACGGAGATTATGGTCGTCACTAGGAAGAAAGACATACCACATTGTAATATACGGGTAAATTGGAATATTCTTAAACAAGTGAATCGGTACAATTATTACGGAACAGTCATAACATTTGATGGGAGGTTGTTTTGAAGAGATTAGAACAAGAATCGCTCTTGCAAAAGTAGCCTTTTGCAAGATGGAAAACATACTGACTAATAAAAAGATGTCATTTGCAACGAGAAAAAGAGTTGGGGTGCTACATAGAACTTGTACACGGAGACTCCCACTAGTGTCTCAACTGGGAGCCGCGGGAGCGTAATGGATAGACTCTTGTCTGCCGGCCTGGTGGTCAGAGGTTCGAATTTTTTATCATGGCGGACTTTTACATTCTGTGTGGTCCCCACGTCGACCCAGCTTACAATGGCTACCAGGAAATGTCATGGGAAGAAAGGAAGCCAGCCTGTTATCGACTACATCAGCTCTCGAGTGCCGAGTAGTCTACATGGGAATAGCCCCATATCCAATACGCCGTTAGGCTTGTAGAAGGGTTTCTAACTTTATTCAGCTCATTTGAGTTGGTATATTGGACTTTTATGTGTATTTCTTTTTAGATTCGTTGTATTGCCAAATCATTATGTCACATATTTTTACCATCAGACAATAATGTTGTCGAAACATCGGTAACTGCTTTCCATTTTTTAAGATTTATCAGAACACCATTCATTCCGGCTGCGCTGTTATGTTTGGAATATAAAATAAAACAACAAGGTATTTTAGATTCTGCAAAGAAACAATAAAAGCAAACATACGTGTATACCTAACTAGAACCTCAGTTCAATCAACATAGGGAAAAATACTCGTAGATGGAAATAGTATAATAATATAATAAAAACAAATATGAGTAAAAGCAAGTATGAATAAACCACAACACAACTATCCGGCGCTTCGGTAGTTAAAAACCTTTGTCAAGTAAAGTACAAATATACATTTTGGAAAATTGGAAATGGGAAGATAAAGAACTAGTGCGTTACCTCTGTGGATAGAACAAATGCGGAGAAGTTTAAGTTTGAAATCGGGAATAATAGAACTAGGCCTGGATAATGTCAGACCGATGAAGAAGTAAAAGATGAACTATTATGTGGTCCTGACATGCCAAAGGTAACAGAAAACAAGAGGAACTAAGTTAAACAGAGGCATCCACAATAGAATTAATTCTCGCTGGATGGACGCATCCCATAATTGAATTAAGTGGCTCTCCATTTTCAGTCTGTCAGAACTGTCCGAATAATATTGCCTCATAGTAGTTACACGCGCATCGTCGAACTCCTTATGATATCGTCATCATCAAGTGCCATGCCAGCTGGCGTAGGCGTTCAGGCCTCTCCACATATCTCAGTCTTTGATGTTATGAATCAACTCTCCTGCTGATATTCCTCCATGCCACTGTCTCAATCCACCCAGCATCATTGCTCTTGGTCGGCCTCTGTCTCTCTTCCCCTCATCACATGACCAACGAAAGCTGTTTGTCTCTTTCGTGTTGTTGTATATAATGTTCTAGTTTAATTAGCCTCTTTCAGGCAATCGTCGTTCGTTACTCTGGCAGTCCAAGGAATTCGCAACATACGTCTTGGGAATCACATCTCTGTTGCTTCCAAGTTCTTTCTAATTTCATTTACATTCCAAGATTCAGTGACATACAGCAAAACAGGTTCTATATAGCACTACAATACTCTCTTTCTTACACTCAATTATAGTGACTTATTGCATAAGATATTTAGGCTTTTCTGAAATTCAGCTTTTGCTTGCACTATTCTGTTTTTAATCTCTGTTGTGCACCTTCCATCTGATGTTATAAAGGCTCCTAGGTATTTAAAATTATCCACTTGGTTAAGAATTGTCCCTTCTATTTCCATTTCTCATTTTGGTGTAACCTTTTTCTTTGATATCACCAGTGTTACTCTTTTCTTAATACGCAAGGATAGTCCTTTCTTTGTACTCCCTGTTACTGCAATGTCCAACAATTGTTGTAGATCTTTTGCATTATCCGCCACCAATACTGTGTCATCTGCATAGCGTATATTGTTTATTTTATAACCTCCGAATTCTCTTTGATCTCTCTCATTATTATTTTGCTATAGAGGGAGAAGTGATCCGGTGACAAAACACACCCCCCTATCGTACTCCTAGCTTTATTTTTTTCGTAATTTTCCTCTTTATTTCCCACTGTAATTGCTGCTACTTGGTTCCAATAAATATTTTTGATTATTCTGAGATCTTTCCTATCCATGTTGATATCTTCCAACATTTTAATCAGTTCATCATGTTTTACTGTATCAAATTCCTTGGTATAATCTATGAATTACAAATATATGTCTTTCTGTGTCTCTGTTGATCTTTCTATTAGCGTTCGTAATGTAAGCATTGCATTGTTTGTACCATTTCCTTCCACAAATCCATACTGTTCTTCACCAATTTCCATTTTTAGTTTCTTTCTTGATCTTTTCATTATAATTCTGAGTAGAAGCGTATAGGCATAGTTTATGAAATTAACTGTACCTAAGTCTTTGCATTCAATTGCACCTGGTCGTTTTGATATATCTATAAATACAGATTTCATCATTTCACTCGGTAAATATCCACTGCTTTAAATAGCATTGAATATGTTTGTTAATATACCTACTCCAAATAATCCCAGTACTTCTAATTCTCCTAATGTGATTCCATCTGGCTCAGCTGTTTTTCCTTTCTTCATAAGTTTGACAGCGTCCGCGACTATTTCTTTTACAATAGGTGACCTTCTAAGTTACTTTCTTCTGTTAATTGTTCCCTTTCTCCACCATATATTTACTCTTAATCCCCACCCCCCCCCCTCTCTTATAGTGAGCTCTCTGATTTGTCAGTGCATATTTTTTTTGTATCTTTAATATAATTTAATTCAATTTTCTTGCACTTCTCGTTTAACCAACTTTCTATTGCCTTCACATAGATATCTCTTAATTCTTTGTTTATCTTATCATACTCTTGTTTGTCATTTTTACTCTGTTTGCTTTTGCCCACCAACCTTATGATATAGAGAAGGGAAATTATTAGAAACATACTTGCAGAAGGGTTGTGTGATGTCTACCATTTGTTCAATAAATCGATTCACTATACGTATTTCATTCTGTCCCATATACCTCATGTCACATCTCTTACAAATAATTCTCCGATTACATTTCCAGTCGAGTTTGCCTTTCCTTGTTGTTTCTGCATCTTGCTGCTGTCAGTCTCCGGGCTTCTGTGTCCAGTTCTGCATTCCCGCTTGATGCTTCATCAGACTGTTTACATTGTTTGTTTGTGTGCAAATCTCTGGTGGTAGGTACGGAATTTACCAACATTGACATTCGATCATCGCTATCGTCTGATGCCTGCTTCTGTTATATATCTGGGTTACTTCTTTTTTTTTCCCGTGTGTGTGTGTGTATGTTTGTATATTTTGGTAAGTCGCGATATTTCCTATTCGAATGCTTCTTGTATGCTTGTCTCTGTCTTGCCTAATAATGTTGCTTGAATGATTGTCTCTATTATCAGTCTTTCTGTTTTATTTCCTTACAGCTTATCACCGTGTCTACATTCAGTTCCACAGGCGGCACCATACTCGGTTCTTTGTTTTCAGCAGAACTGCTTTCATCTCCTATATAATATCTTTGACATGTTTGTTTATTATGAAGACTTCCGGCTTCATAGCTCCACCAATCTCAAACCAAGATCTGATGCATCTGCGCTCTTTGGAATAGCTGTGTCTGGAGCCGAACAATCCAGGAGCCACTTGGTACTGTTCTCCTGCCTTCTCTATGATATATTTGGAGTTATTGCGATAGTCGTCGCTATTTATTTGGCGATGTTATATCATTTCAACAATTAAAATATCCATAACCAAGTGTGGATCGTAAGATTACCACGGAAGCATCACTACTCAGTGTAGACAAAACAAAACAAAACTATAGTAGCATTTTCAGGGCAAGTGATATGTTTTAAAAAGTGAGTAATTGACTCTTGTATACGCACATTAATGCGTGTTAGGCTTATAATGCTAGACCCATATTGTTTAAAAACAAATGGGAACTGGAGAGGTGACGTGGTCAAATCGCGCCCCAGCTTTCACTTTCCCAAAACATGTCCTGGTACTAATTAAAGCCTGGGTCGAGCTGGTAGCGCAGATCCGTTTTTAAAAAAATCTTCTCCGATGCAGATTCGAACCCATTTTCATTAGGCTGGCAGGAAAGCGTCTAAACACTACGCTATCGGGACTTTCAAAGTGATCTGTTTGGTGGCGCTAATCATCGTCATCATTATCATCATCTTCATCTTCATCGTCATCATCATCATCATCATCATCATCACATCATCATCATCATCATCAACATCATCATCATCATCATCATCATCATCATCATCATCATCATCATCACCGTCATGTGCCATGCCGACAATCGTGGGCGGCTGTGTTTCGCCATCTCCTACGATCACCGGTGTCGTGGACCAGCTTTGTGTACTTATCTCGCTCATACCACGCGGCCAAACCATCCAGGTATTTACTTCTCTGCCTTCCCCTAGTTCTTTTCCCCCTCAATCTTGCCAGATGTCACCAAGTTCTCCAACTTATTTCTTCTCATAACCTGTCCAAAAAATTGTCTGTAAGGCATACATGATCTAGGATTTGTTATATATATATAGGCTGCACGGAACATGGACTGCAGATGTCATACTGAGGCAGAGACAAGAATCATCAGGACCAAGTCTCTTTCATAAGAATATATAACATTAACAAATATTAAGTTAAATTTAGTTATCCTTTAGACATGTACTTTACAGAACGTCGCAATCACCTCCAGCATCTATTGGCTGTTTGTGTTTGTCTGGGCAATTGTATATTCAGTAGGGTGCTAATGCTTTCTGAATGACCGCCGCTCATACCACGGCGAAAATAAGAGCAACGCGATACGCTCCCCTCACGCCTGAGGGTAACATCGAAACTGGTATGTCGGAATTGTGAAACCGCGTTCACTAACCCTAAGCAACAAACAAAAGATCACACAACGAACAACAATCAGTTATATATACAATATACAATGTCATAAAAAGAACGGAAATATCAAGACAAGTACAAACCACGTTTAATGAAACGATATTTGTCGTCTGTGCCTCTCTATGACGACATCCAAAACATGTTACAAGCACACCGAATAACACTATCCAGTGCTGCCCATCGTGTACTGGAAAGTCTACTATTCCTCCTTACTACGCTTGACGGCAAAAGTGGTAGACGATGATTATGATGATGATAATGAACAAATTAGGAAGAGATTGGAAGCAACAGAGATGTGGTTCCTCAGACGAATGTTGCGAATTCCTTGGACTGCCAAAGTTACTAACAACGTCTGCCTGAATGAGGCTAAAGAAACTAAACCATTATATACAACAATAAGAAAGAGACAAACAGCTTTTTTGGGGTATGTGCTGAGAAGAGAGGCATTGGAGAACATTGTGACAACTGGAAAGATCGAGGGGCAGAGAGGCAGAGGAAGATCAAGAGAAATGATGCTGGATGGATTGCGACAGTGGCATGGAGGAATATCAACAGCGGAGTTGATCCAGAACACCAAAGACCGAGATCTATGGAGAGCCTTGCGCGCCAACCAGCATGGCACCTGATGATGATAATGGTGATAATGATGATCTGCCTCATCATGCAGTTGTACCCCACCCATCAGTTCAGATCCAGCCAATCTGTCGGCGTGCTCGTTTCCCAACACACCATCATGTCCTGTGGAAAGATCTGCCGTATGGTCACTAGTTCTGGATTTTGAACTAAGGCATGCCACTCTGCACGAGAATAGGTGTAATTGAGTACTAGGCCTTACAAGAGAAAACACCAGAAAACTGAAGCAATGAAAAACACAGAAAATATATATGCAAAACATGAGCAGTTGGACAACCAACTACAATATACGTAATATTAACTTCATGTAGAAATAAGATCATAATGTCTGCTGACACCTTAAGAAGAAAATAGCCGTCAAGGCGTATTGGTTTTTCAAAGGCTTGATCGATCTGCTATCTTCTTCAGAGATTGCAGGTTAATTGTAGGTTACTGAACGTGTTAATTAGTTCCACACAGTAGTCACGGTGATTTTCCTATCCCGATTGGTTTGTCTATGGCAAACGTCAGGAGCCCTGCAAGGGTATATTTTCCTACATGTAATCTACAGGCAAATTCAGAGTATTGGCTTGCCAAACATGAGGTAATCTTCTTACAAAGATTCAATAATTTGAAAGGACAACATAAAATTCGTGCATGACCTTCATTTGCCTTGAAAAGTGGTGAAGGCGTGTTGATCCTCCAGATCTGGGCTCTCGGTGTTCTAGATCAGTTCCGTTGATATTCCTCCATGTCATCATTTTAAACTTACAAACATCATGTCTATGGGTGTGCCTTTGCTACTGCTGTTATTGCTTGTCGTCACGATGTCCTTCAATGCATGTCTTCTCATTATATGTCCAAAGAACACATCGTGTCTCTTTCTTAACGGATTCATTGCCAAACAAAAAGTAGGTTTGGACCAAACATGGCGCACAATCAAATGAACAAGTGTTATAATGTAAATTGCCGTTCACTGAGCATTAAAATTGCGAAAGATATCACGAAACAAACACGCATCACGATCATCCTAGCATGGAAATATATCGTCGTTCTGTCCAAAAGTAAGGCCACATTTGGCGACCTATGAATCAATTCATCAAATAAAGTCCCGTAGAAAGAACCAGCTGTGGTTATGTGAAGTGTTAGGACCATCACATGTTTTAAACTCTGAGTGCTCCGAAGAACAGGTGATCATTCTTTCCGTCCCGTAACAAACGTCTAGAGATGGCATTGAGCCATCGACCCACCTATGTCATTGCTAGCTTAACTTTCCAGACGCTACACTAACCCTTGTCTCTCTTTTTATAGCTGTGTACAATGCTCTGTTTTGATTAACCACTTCCAGATAATACGTTACAACTCAAAATAGCAACCATTCTCTTCAGATAATTACTGCTGAGTGCTGGGTGTATTCTATAGAGGGAGTGGCGGTAGCGTAGTGGCTAGACGCTCGCCTACCGGCCCTATGTTCATGGGTCCGATACCCATCGTGGCGGATTAGAATTATTAAAATCGACCCAGCCTAAAATGGGAAGTGAAGGCGATCTGCGAGATACTGACCACATCACCCACGGAGTACCGATTGGTCATATACAAATGTGCGTCCAGCACCATAGGCCCATTGCGCCTAAAGGAGGTAGAAGGCTCGGTTACTTTACTTGTGCTTACTTTGTAGCGTTTGTAATCGAAAGATATATTCCAAAAGAGGGCTGACATTGACAGTAAAAATTAATCTCACGATATGTAAACGTGGAGATCAGACCAGGTAAAAGTTTCACATTGATAACGAACGAACGAACAATCTTTATTTTCAAAGGGTTGAGAATTGGGCACGCAGGCCCGTCTGACATTCTGCCCTTCTTCTCTAATTCCTCTCACACATTATTTCATTCAACATCACTTATGAAGCTAATCTTAGACAACAAAAGAACACTAAGCATTAATACGCATGAAATATAATCAATAATACATGACTCACTGAGGCAATGTTTACCATGAACATGATAAATACTTAAGGCAGGTGTAACGTGCCATATATATGGAAATGTTTATTACTAGTTGTCGTTTGAGATAATTTACCATTATTATTTTTAGGGGGCATGTAGTCTGTACTGAGGTAGTGTTCAAACAGGTTCCGACTGTATGTATAATGACTGGTGGTGTCTTTGATTTCTTGTGGAAGATTGTTCCTCAACTGAGCGGCAGAGTATGCTAAGCTTGTTTTATATAAGTCTATCCTAGGTTTAGGGTCATGAAGTATATTTAGCCGTTCGCTATGTCTTGCGTTATATTTTGACAATGGCCAAAGGTAGCTTGGAGCATTTTGAAATAGGATTTGGTGAATTAGTTTAGCCTTATTAAAAAGTAGGTGTTTGTGGAGTGGCAGTAACTGAAGACGTTCATGTAGGTTAGAATTGTCTGTAAGCTTATCACCATTGTTTAAACGCACTGCCCTTTTCTGGAGCGAATAAAGGCGTTTTGTTACTGATTTGGAGCATTCATCCCAGATTGTGGAGCAATAATCAATATGTTTTTGTATGTGGGAAGTATAGCATATCTTTCTTGTGTTTTCGTCGAGGAAATTTTTAATTGTGGCAAGTTGATATACTGTTTTGGCTATTTGTTTAACTAGAGCATGAACATGGGAATTAAAGGTTAGATTTTGATCTATGATAAGACCCAGTGCCTTGTGATCGGCTAAACTTTCTATAGGCGTGCTACGAATGTGCAGCTGAAGAGTTCTCTGCAAGTTTAGAGTGTGAAGTCTTTGCCTAGTTGCTATTAACAAAGATTTTGTTTTAGAAATGTTAATTTGCATGCGGTTTGCATGACTCCAGTTAACTACACTATTTATTTCCTGCTGGAATGATAATTCTAGCACATTACATTCAATAGTGTTTGTATATACTGTGAAGTCGTCTGCAAATAAATCGCAGGACGACAGCAGATATAATGGAAGCTCATTTATATAAATGGCAACTAACAGAGGGCCAAGTATAGACCCATGAGGTACTCTAAGAAAAAGACAATGATAATGTACAGAGAGCCGTATAGAATGTACACGAAGGTGGAGGCACAGCTGATAGAAATGATGCAGTAACACCAACACCACCCTGGTTCCACTGTCCTTTGAACCCGCCATTCTGTGATGAACCATTGCTGGTACTGCTAAAGCCATTTTGTGCCTTGAATCCACCATTGTTGTAGCTGCTCTGAGAGCTGCCGTAGCTGTTGGGATTGAATCCACCATTGCTGTAACTGTCGCAGCTGCTGCTGCCGTAATTGAAAGAATACCGTAGGCTTTATTTATTCTTTGTTCAACTATTATTTCGTAACTCCGAGATTAGATTTTCTCATTAGTATCATCTTCTTATCTGTTAACTGATTTCCTGTGTCGATAACCATCCCAGGCAGATGTCTTCATCTTTCATTTCACCTTCTTTATTGGTATCACTGTCAGTATAGCCATCTTCTTCTTCAATGTACCTGGAATGGCGCATACATTGGCGATCATGACTCTCCAATCATCTCTGCAACCTGATATTTGTATGGACCTGGTTTTGCTTATATTATTATTTATTGTCCAGTTGTTTAAGTTTTCCACATACACATTTCTCTATTGTCCGCTGCCTCTTTTGCTTATTTCCCAGAGTATAGTTATTTTATATATTCAAAATAATGTTTTCCCGTAGTGAAGTTGAGCAATGAAGACACAACCAAAGGCTGCACAATTTTGTTGTCCAGCATATTTAGTTGAATTGTTATTGTTGTGCAAACAGAAAACATGATAGTTTAAATTACCGTAGGAACTATGTTTAATGTATATATCGGCTTGAAGGATTCGCTGTTTGTGTCCCTGTCGCATTCCACGCCGGATGTCATTGTGTAGCCAAGATACTGAAAACGGTTGTCGTCTTTGATTTTTACACCCTGACTATCAATAGAGCGCATTAGAATGTTTGCTGTTTTGGAAAATACCGGGCATTCGGTGTTGCTAACGTAAATTAATAATTCCATCTTTTTTGCTGTCCTCCACAACCTTGTCTAAAATGGAGTGCATGTATTGACATATTTCGGATAGTTTTTCAATCACAAAGTATGTGTGTGTAAGTGTGTGTGTGTGCGTGCGCGCGCGTGCGTGCATGCGTGTGGGGGGGGGGGGGGGTACAAAACACTTGGTAGCACGTTTGAAGCTATAGTATGATGTTTTGTGTTTGTCCATGTGAATGTGTGTCGACAGCATCTACAGTCGAGTATGTAGTCTGTGTGTAAAGAGATGAATATATAATTACATCAGATCACATGTTTTGTGTTTGTCCATGTTGAGTGTGTGTGTGTGTGCGCGCGCGTGCGTGCGTGCGTGCGTGCGTGTATGTGTGTGTGTGTTTGTGTGTGTGCACACATGCATGTAAGTGTGTGTGTAAAGTTATGAACATACAAAGACATCAGACTACGTTTGTTGAGATGTTTACGTTGTTTACAAAGAATGTGCATAACTATTTTCTTTATAGACATTCACAAGGGCTCTCAAACTCTGTGAGTGGCACATTCTATCGAGACTCGAAATCTTGACATGTGTTAAAAACGGAAATGCTTATTTTCGTTGATCACTATTCACATTTTCTGATTTGTATATCGATTATAAACGTTGCATTACTATGTACTGATTTATTAGTATTATAAAATGAATTTCATTCAGTGGACAAGTGGGTTCATTTAATTCGTCAGGTTACTAATAGGATCGGAGTCTCATCTCATCATCTCATCATGTTCCTCTTGTTTCTTGCGGTGCCGAGGTGAAGTATAAACTTCGTGAGAGTGCCCGATTATGGGCTTCGTATATCGACATTCCCATGGATGCTGCTATTCCCTCCGTCCAACGTTTACGTGGTCGGCCTCTTCCTCTGTTTCCATCTGGTCTGTACATCATTGCTTGTTGTCGCATGCTGTTGACTGGTAACCTACTTGCATAGCCAAACCATTTGAATTGCTGCTTTCTAATAAAATCTAGTGCTGCTTTAACCCCCACGTTAGTCCTGATTTCTTCATTTCTGATCTTATCTCTTCTTGATACGTTGAGTATTCTTCTCAGAAATCTCATTTCTGTTGTTGTGATTTTTCTTTTCTCTTTTTCTGTCATTGTCCAGGTTTGACATTGGTAGCACAAAGTTGGTAGGAAGATTGTGTTGTAAAGTGCTTTCTTAGTAGTTATTGATACATGTTTGTTCTTTAGTATTGATGCCATTTGTCCAATGAGTTGATTTGCCTTATTGCACCTATTTTCGATCTCGTCTTCTGATCTGCCATTTGATGATATTATACTTCCTAGGTACTTGAAACTCTTTACTTGTTTCAAGAGATATTCGTTTAGGTGAATTGTTGTTGTTTGTTCTTCTTTAGTTATAGCCATTACCTCTGTTTTGCTTGTGCTAATTTTCATGTTATGTTCCCTACACATTTCGTTTAGACTATTCATGTGGTCTTGTAATTCAGCTTCTGATTTTGCTATTAGCGCTTGGTCGTCCGCAAACAGGAGTTCTCTAATGGTTAGATTTGCAGATGGTTCTTCTTCTGTGTTCTCGTCATGCGGTATTCTTGCTGTCTCTGCTTGGCTGGTTTCTTTACATATGTTATCTATATATGTTATGAACAAGAGAGGGGACAGGACACAACCTGTCGCACTCCAGGATCGGAGTGTTTGAGCAAATTACCAATGGAGGATGTAGTGGTCATCAGATTACGAACGGGATGTGAAGACTTTATCAAATTACTCAGAGGATCCGTAAATTTAATTAGATGATCTACAGAATCTGCACTCGTCATCGGGTTGTCAGTGGGATCTTTAGGTTTCATCATGGTGCCAATGGTATCTGTAGACTTCATCATTGTACCAAGGGGATGTGTAGATTTCATCAGATCACCAAGGGGATGTGTAGATTACCAAAGTGATCAGTAGACTTCATAAGATTATCAACTGAGTGTGCATACTTCATCAGATTGACAGTGGTTTCTGTAGATTTCGCCATATTACCGCAACGATCAGTTAGCTCCATAAGATTACTAATGGTATCCGTAGGCGTCATCAGTTTGCTATTGGAAACCGTAGATTTCAACAGATTATGAATTCAAATCTTAGACTTCAGATTACCAAGAGATCAACTGGTTTCATCAGACTACCAGGATCATCTGTAGATTTGATAAGGTTACGAAGGAAATTTTTAAGCTTCATGACGTTACCAAGGAAGCTTCCAGTCTTCTCTGTGTGTCCAACGAAACTGTGGACTTTAGCATAATACTGTAGCGGGCTTTAACCCTCTAGTTGTTGGTAGTTTTGACCATGGATGTTCATTCCATTAAACTGGATTGTGATCGTGTTATTATTGAACGATGATACCATTTATATTTTTCTGGATGACAGAAATGTCTTGGTCATGGATTTGTTTATAAAGATGTTTGACGCCAATTTAACTCGTTTGATACGTAGTGTTTTTTCCTTTGTCTGTCTTTTTACGGCAATATTCTTAAAACTATGTCATATATATATATATATATATATATATATATATATATATATATATATATATATATATATATATATGTGTGTGTGTGTGTGTGTGTGCGTGCGTGCGTGCGTGCGTGCGTTCGTGTGTGTGTGTGTGTGTGTATATAAAGTCTGTACAGGATTGTGACAGAAAATATTTGCTAAAACCCTCCTGGCTTGGTCATTCTCTAAGGTGCTATAAATACGAAGAATGTAAATGAGGGCACAATACTAGAGAACAGATGAGAGTAAACGAAGAACACAATTGATAAAACTGACATGTATGGATCTGTTAATGCAGACATTTTAGAACTAAGGAGAGACAGACACACACACACACACACACACACAGAGAGAGAGAGAGAGAGAGAGAGAGAGAGAGAGAGAGAGAGAGAGAGAGAGAGAGAGAGAGAGAGAGCAAGAAAACTATGCAATCGAATGATCAGAAAGCTTCACAACCAGCTCAACAGGATGAAATACTTGATGATCACAATGTGAAGAGAGGCATAGCAGTCCTTGCAACTTTAGTCAGACTGAGGACCCATTGTATGAATAGGACACTCTGAAGAGATGCCCCAACGTCATAGGCTTTGAAATCTTTACTTATGTTGCGACCTAAATTGCCCTGCATCTGTGTGAATATAAAACATCAACTTGTAACTATGAGTTAACAAATCTCCACCGTGATACTTAAACATTGCTAAAGAAGACAGTTGAGATGTCGCCGCGATACCTGCAGTTTTTTCTTATTTTTTTGCTCTCTCTCTCTCGCTTTAAACTCAAGCGTAGTCCATATACACTACTATCCAGCAGTGCTGGACTGAATTTTACCAGTGGATTAGCATTTACCTATTAACAGTGTCCCTCGTCATCAGGCGAACCCACTCCGACTTCAGAGGTACTTGTAATTTACGTACCCAAGTCAAGGACGACAGGTCAACATTTTTGTTCAACTGTCAAGTGTAGGGGTTGAATCCTAACCTCGACTTCAGCATATCGGATGTTTAAGAACCCTCGTTCTTATCCTTTCGACCATGCTGACCTGCTCGTGCAGTTTAACCACGGATGTCATGGTAGTAATGTAGGCAATGCTGGCAATAGCATGGCTGGAGACACGGACGTTAACCCATGCTTGTTTTCTCCTTAATTCAATGAGTTTGCTAAGGAAGATCGAGATGAGCTAGACGAGATGACAATATCAGAGGAGGACAAGGCTGACTAACATATGTTTCATTTTCATGTAATGACAGGCGGGTGGGAGGGGGAACGAACAAGCAGATAAGTTAGCTGGTGAGCGGAAGAGCAATGGACCAGGATGACATCCCGAACTCCTTCAGGAAGACCGAAATAGTAAATAATTCAAGGAATGGAAATGATTCTAAACCTTTGACCAGAATGCAAGAACACGAAGTCAAAGGGGGTCATGTTTTTTGGGGAGGGAGTCCGAACACTTATCGACTAATAGTTCGATGTGCAGTGAGCATGATCTGTAGACAAACTAACTTAAAAAATTGCTTATTGTATGAGCTAAATAACAAACATAAATGAATATATGTTACTAGTATATATCTATGGGGAGCGGCTGGCCGAGTGGCCACAACGCCGGGTTTTCCTTCGAGAGACCCGAGTTCGAATCCTCGGTAAGGTGTGGAGTTTAATTTTTTCTGTGGGGGAAAAAAGAAAACTCTAACCTGCATAGTCCGCATCAACTGCACTAGCAAGGCAGCCTTAATCCCTGACTCATGACACCCCCCCCCCCTCTCTGCCATACACCGCAAGGTGTAAATTTGGCAGTAAATGACAGATATATGTCTTCTTATGTCATTATTTTCATGAACATTAATGAATACCATGAATATAGTGTTGTCTAATATCTTTATATGTTTCTTCCTACCCCTTCCCACGGACTCAATCCGACAGCTCACCGATGAAGAGCGAGTGTTCCTCAACGCAGCTTACCTTGGAGATGTTGGTATTGTTCGCCAGTCCCTGGAGGACTCTGCGGAGAGCTCGCTCAACGTAAACTGCGTGGATTACATGGGTCGCAACGCCCTACACCTAGCTATAGACTCGGAGAAGCTAGACATTATCGAGATCCTCCTGGATAACCTTAGTTTCAACTGTATCGAGGAGGCTCTCCTGCATGCCATCTCCAAGGGCGCCACCAAGATTGTCAAGCTGATCATTGAACATCCCAACTTCATGGCCGGGGAGGATAAACTCAGAAGGATGGGCGGTGGGGACGCCTTTTTCAGACTCGAAGAGAAGAGTCAGTTTCCGCCTGACATTACGCCGTTAATTTTAGCAGCTCACTACAACAACCACGAGATCATTCAGATGTTTCTGTCCAGGAACCACACCATCGAAAAACCTCATCCCATCTCCTGCAAGTGCCAAGACTGCGTCACCAAGCAGAACTATGACTCTTTAAAGAGATCCAGATCGCGGTTAAATGCCTATCGGGCTCTAGCGAGTCCCGCCTACATGGCCTTGTCCAGCCCTGACCCCATCATGACGACCTTTGAACTCAGGCAGGAAATGATGAAGCTTGCCGAAGTGGAGAAAGAGTTTAAGGTCAGTTACGAATGTCGGAAATATATGTTATTAATGTCAGTGTAAACTTGTCTGTCTTGTCTGTATGGTTTACAGGTCAAATTCCCCTTTATTGTTTTCAGGTGTGTACCCAAGTAAATGTCGTTCTTGTATTTTGAAATTAATGTCCCTTTTATTATTTTAATTTTTGGGTGAATGGTCCTTTTATGATTTTCACTTTCAAGTGAATGTCCATTTTATGTTTTCCATTTTCAGGTTAATGTCACTTTTTTATTTTCATTTTCAAGTTAATGTCCCTGTTATGATTTTCCTTTTTGGGTGAACGACCCTTTTTATGATTTTCATTTTCAAGTGAATGTCCCTTTTATGATTTTCATTTTCAGGCTACTACCCCTGTTATGATTTTCATATGTTGTTGGTATGGTTGTCATGTGAATTACCCTTTTATGTTGTTCATTTGAAAATCCTTGGTATGGTTTTCATGCGAATGTCCTAGATATGGTTTTCAAGCAAATACAGCTTTTATGTTGTTTCGTATGAATGTCCTTGGTATTATTTTCAAATGAATGTCCCTATTATGTTTCTAAATGAAAGTGCCATGCATGACTTTGAGGTAAAGGTCCTTTTTATAGCTTCCAGATGACATGTCCAAATATGATTTCACGATACGTGATGGTTAGGTGAGTGTTCCTATTATGATTTCCAGTTGAATGGCCCATACATGGTTTACAGATGAATTCTCCCTATATAATTGTTGGTTAGGTGGCTCATATATAAGTTGAGGTCTAGTGTCCACTTTTAAGGTGCCAATTCCAATTCCAATTTTCGAGGGGGAAAAAATTCCAAATTCGGTCTCGTCTAACCTGCTTCCTGAGCGGTGGTTATTTTCGAGAGCCGTGGTTTCTGTGGGTTCATTCACCCTGATTCTTGTCTTGTGCGCTCTTACGAGTGAGTCCTATCTCGGACTGTTTAGTTTGGTTTGTATCTGTGACGTCAGCTAGGGGATCGGTCAGCGGCTATCCTTTGTTCCCGTCTCCTCTGATTTCATATTTGGTAACTGAAGTCTCCTGGCTTGACTGGTTGCAGTCGTTATAAGGACTTTTTATTTGGTCTTTTTGCCTCCTTTTTTTGTGTATTTTCTGTATCAGATTTTCGATGTTTTCATTGTCTTCCTTGTGTCTGTTTTCACTGTCGAGTTCGAGTTGTTGTTGCCTTTCGATTTCTTCCTTTGTGGTCAGCCATGGGACGATTTCTCCGTCATCTATATAGTATTGCCATGGGTGTTCGTCATCCTCGTATAAATGTGGTTCTTCAGCGATACGGCAGGGCATTGGTTTCTCCTTGAATTTCTTGTGCTTCTTTGTCTTTTCTTCAATGCGCTTTCTGTATTCCTTGCACTTGAGTTCGTATGTCCTCTTTATCTCTGCGATTTCTTCATCGGTAAATATTGGCGGTATTGGGGCGTCCTCTCTGCCGTCGTCAGGGTACTCATCTCCGTTTTCTTCGGATGTCTGGCGGGATATTGGCTTCCCTTTGACTGTTTCGGGCGTCGTGGTTGGGCTGCTGGCGGTTTTAGCTTGCGGTTCAGGTTCGGTCTATTGTTGCTTTTCATCTTGCGGTTTCTCTGTGAGTTCTCGTATGGCTTCTGTTGGTTTGTTTTTGAGAAGTTCCATTTCGGCTTTATGTAGTTCTCGCTCTGATTTAATAATTTGTAGGAGTTTTTCGTTTTCCTTCTTTAACCGCGCCATAGTTCCACTTCTTGCTTGATGTTTTGCTGGATCTCCTTCATCTCAGCGAGCAGCTTTTCATTGTCGCTGGTCGGCGCCATCGTCTGAAGCAGCTTGATTTGCTTCTTTAGCTCATCTATCTGGTCTTGCAGTTGAGCTTTTTCCGCTTGTAAGATGCCGTGGCTGTCTCGCACCAATTCCCAAATCCAATTTTCAAACACAAATTCAAAATTCGGCCTCGTTCAACTTGTCTCTTAAGCTGTGGTTATTGTTGAGATCCGTGGCTTTTGTGGGTTTATCCACCCTTATTCTTGTCTTGTGCTCTCTTACGAGTGAGTCCTTTCTCTGAATGGTTATGTAAGCGTTTGTGTCTGTGGCGTCAGCTTGAGAGATGGTCGACGGTTGTCTTTTGTTCCCGTCTCTGGCGGTTTCTTTTGTTAGTGAAGGCTCCTGGCTCGTTTGGCTTGACTGGTTGTTGTCCTTAAAAGGACTTTTTTTTTTTTTTTTTTTTTTGGCCTCCTTTTTATGTATTTTCTGTAGGAGCTTTTCTATGTTTCCATTTTCCTCCTTGCGCCTGTTTTCTTCTTCGAGTTTGAGCTTCTGTTGCCATTCGATTTTTTCCTCTGCGGTCATCCACGGGATCATCTCTCCGTCTTCTATATAGTACGTGTAGTCGGGTCCATCCTCGAAGTCAACATACCTATCTGGGTATACTACCGGTCTCCTGCGTTTCTTGGGCTCCTTTTCTCTTTCATCCCAGAGCCTTTTGAATTCCTGGTGCCTGCGTTCCTCCAATTTTATTGATTCTAGACACTCCTCCAGGGAGAGTCCAGGTGGGTATACTGTTTGCGGTTCTGGCTCTGTCTTTTGTAGGGTATCCTCTTGCGGCTTGTCTGCGTTCTCTTGCATAGCTTCCGTTGGTTTGTTTCGAATTACTTCCATTTCAGCTTTCTGCAGCGGTCTCTCCCCTTTAATGGTGCATAGCATTTCTTCGTTTTCTTTCTTCATCTCCGCCATATGTTCCACTTCTTTCTTGATGTTTTGCTGATCTCCTTTATTTCAGCAAGCAGTTTTTCATTGTCGCTGGTCGGTATCGGTGTTTGAAGCAGGTTGATTTGCTCCTTTAGCTCATCTATCTGGTCTTGCAGTTGAGCCTTTTCCGCTTGTGAGATGTTCGTGGCTGTCTCGCACCCCAGCCTAGCTTCGGTGTATGGTGTCTTTGTGTTGATTTCAAACTTTAAGACGTCTCTGTGTCGTTGCAAGTACGGACAGCCCAAGTATCTTGCTCCATG
The DNA here is from genome assembly GCA_963921405.1 of Cepaea hortensis. Lineage (NCBI taxonomy): Eukaryota > Metazoa > Mollusca > Gastropoda > Stylommatophora > Helicidae > Cepaea > Cepaea hortensis. The sequence continues at coordinate 25,649,512 of OY992876.1, read as the reverse complement.
CGTGCCCAGGCTGTTGGCGCACTTTGTTTTGTTGTTGAGTGCTCGAAAGTCCGTGTCCAGCTTGACCAGCGGACACTCCTTGAAGACGTGGTGATCGGCGCAGTACCGGCAGATTTCCGTCTTACTGCGACATGCTGCTCTGCTTTGGCCGGCCCCCTGACATCTGGAACATTGATTGATTCTTGGGAATAATCTCTCTGGTGATGTATTTTCTTGTTGACTGAAACTGTGGTCGGCATTTCGCTGCCCTCCGTCGTCACCACTGCCAAGGTTGTAGGTATCTTGGAGTAGGTGAGGAGCCACTCCGCCTTCAGGAATAGGATGTTAAAATTCTCTTCTCGTAGCTGCTTCAGGATTTCTTCGTCTGAAAGCTCCACTTGAATACGCTTGACAACCCACTTGCTTGTCGGTAAGTCGGTGTTTCCGACTTTGGTGTCTTTCTCCTCTCTCTGTTTCTCAGTAGGTTTGGCTCTTGTCTGTTGTGGACTGAGGCTTCAGTAGTGGCTGTAGTTCAGGTTCTCTGTTACAGCTCGCCGACAGGCTCTCCACGTTCTTCTTCTTGTCGGCTCCCACGCTGAACATCTTGGTTGCCACGTGTCTTTTGGTATTCTTGGAACGTGCCATTTTCCCCCGTATCAGGCTGCTTGACTTGTTCAGGCGATTTGTCTTGATAGCGCTCGCAGTGCGAATGCGACGACGACACGTCCGCTTTGCGCCCTTATATGAAGTCTCTGTGGTGATGGCTAACTTTAAGACGTCTCTGTGTCTTTGAAGGTACGGACAGCCCAAGTATCTTGCTCCATGCATGCCCAGGCAGTTGGCGCGTTTTCTTTTGTGTTGGGTGCTTGGAAGTCCGTATCCAGCTTGGCTAGGGGACACTCCTTGAAGGCGTGGTGATCGGCGCAGTACCGGCAGATTTCCGTCTTACTACGACATGCTGCTCTGCTGTGGCTGACCCTCTGACATCTTGAAAATTGATTGATTCTTGGGATGAATCTCTCTGGTTGTTGTATTTTCTTGTTGATTGATACTGTGGTCGGCATCTCGCTGCCCTCTGTCGTCACCACCGCCAGCGTCGTAGGGATCTTTGAGTACGTCAGGATCCGCTCAACCTTCAAGATTCGGATGTTGGGATTCTCTTCTTGTAACTGCTTTGTGATTTGTCCGTCTGACAGCTCCACTTGAATACGCTTGACAACCCATCTGACTGTTTTTAAGTCGGTGTTTCCGACTCTGGTGTCTTTCTCCTCCTTCTCAGCTGTGTTGGCTCTTGTCTGTGGTGAATTGTCGTCGATCTTCTTCGTGGTGACTTCAGTAGTGACTGTAGTTTCAGGTTCTTTGTTGCAGCTCACATGAAAGTTCTCTCCGCCCGTCTTCTTTACGGCTTTGTCGGCTCCCGCGCTGCACATCTTGGTTGCCACGTGTCTTTCGGTGTTCTTGAAACGTGCCATTTCCCCCCGTATCAGGTTTCTTGACTTGTTCAGGTGACTTGTCTTGATAGTGCTCGCAGTTGCGAATGATGCGTGTCTAGTTTAAGGTGCCCAGTTTAAGGTTCCATATATAGTCAACGCCTGCTCCGTGGCGAAGGAGTTACGGGCCCAGCTTGTAATCCCGCATACCCGCGTTCGAAACACGGATGTGGGCGATTTATCAGGAGACCGCATACGTTTTTTTTTTTAATGAAATGGTACGGGTGCCGATCATTTAGAAAGCAATAGCAAACTACTGAATGTAAACTTGCCCAGGAATCACGATCAGCCAAAACATGCTGGGGTTGACTACTACGTCCTGTAAAGGATATGCAACTAACTATATGGTCGACTGATTTTTGTCCCTTTTATGTTTCCCAACTGAGTGGCCCCTCTGTTGTTTCCTGGTGGACTTCCTGTGCGTAATTCCCAGGTGAATGTTTTTCTTTTACGGCTTTTAGGTGAATGCGTCATGTATTGTTTCAAGGCACATGTCTCTTTAATGTTTTCCAGGTGATTGGTCCATGTATATCTTCAAGGTAATGTCCCTTTGATTGTTTCCAGTTTAATGTCCCGTATATGTCTATAGATTTTGTCCCTTCTACGACTTCTAGTTGAGCGTTCCATGCATAATTTTGCAGGTGGGTGTCCTCTGTATGATTAGCATGGGAATGTCCCTGTTATGGTATCTAGGCGAATGTCGTTATCATTTCCATCTGAGCGGCTCCTCATCTTTAGTCTATGACACACTTCCGATTGCACAAGAGAGGTGGATTCCAAAACTCCAGATCGCAAGTTTCGCAATATACTTCTCCCTTATCTGATTCTCTACATGTCTTTTAATTGTTTTATTTGCTGGCGTTTTTATGGTATCTGCTATGTGTGATTTCCCGAGTGGTTCTTCATTTAACATCTGTGGACTTGTTTGATCGGTACTGTCTTGCCAGCTCTTCAACCATTCGTGTGTTGTAGCGTGTTCATTTAACTGTTGGTTTCTGTTTATATTGTTAACTGTTTCATTCTCTCCCCGCTGGCTGTTGTCAAAGGTATCGAGCACAAAGCACGTACTCCGTTACTGATAGGCTAGCAGGGAGGGAACCTCTTGGTGGTATTTTGCCTATGGACAAGGGGGAGGTGGTCGTGCGCTTGTGGGACCAGGTGGAGAAGGCGGAGGAACAGATTGAGAACCCATATGTGGAAAGAATGAGATTGCGGGGATCGGCAGGGGTTCTAGAAGAATATCAAAACTTTGAGGGAAGACCAGGAGAACTTTCAATCAGATAGCGGTGGGAACGATTAGTAGTATGACTCTTCGCTGGCTTTGAACGAGGGGACGGAGCACGTATGGGAATGTCCTGAGTGCAGTGATGTCGGTTCTTAACTCAACTCAACTCAACAACTGTTACCTGTTGTGTGTGTGTTTGTGTATTTGTTTGTGTGAGTTCTTTCATATATTCTGCTTAATCATTTGGCTGATTTAATCTGTAATTTTAATTTAAAAAACGCAATCCACATTTATGTTTCTTCAAATATCCTGGCTCTTTCTCGCCAATCTGGCCTGAAATGCAAAGCCACCCAGTCGTATAACACAGATGGCAGAGCTCTCTTCATCGTGGGTAAAAGAGACGTTTCTTTAAACTGTGGCTTTATATGCGAATTCCAGACCAAACACACACACACGTAATCATTATCTGAATTCTAGATGAGTTGGTTTTGATGTTTTCATGGCCTGTATTAATGAATCTTTGGCGACTCCACATTTTATTTAACTCTAGCATATAGCTTCGTTTTCTTATAGTTCCTGCCGCGTGGTGTGAGTGATCTTGTCTATTCACAGCTCTCTGTCACGTGTGCTGTCAATCATTTCTAATACCGATGTTCCTCCATGCCATGATGTCAAACTGTCCAGTTTCTTCTCTTTGTGTCCAACCCCCTTGCCTCTTTTACCCTCCAGATTTCTCGCTGTCACGACTTACTTCAGCTTTCCCCTTCTCATAAAATTTCAAAAGAACGCGTACTGTCTTCTTCTAATGCGAGTAACTGACTCTCTTGGTGAGTTAACTTCTATCAAGATGTCATCAATGCTCATTCTATCAGCCCATGATGTTTTCATCATACTTCTATAAAACCAGCTTCTCCACAGCCTCCAAATAATTTCCCCCTTATCTGTTCATTGGCCATGAATCGCTTCCATATATCAGGATTGACTCAACATAGCTCGGAAGAAGACCTGGGTTGAAAACATAAATTACAGGAAATATTCTTCCTGTAGTTAAATGCTACCTTTGCTTGGCTCAAGTTAAATGCTACTTTGCTTGGCTCAAGTTAAATGCTACATTTGCTTGGCTCTAGTTAAATGCTACCTTTGCTTGGCTCTAGTTAAATGCTACCTTTGCTTGGCTCTAGTTAAATGATACCTTTGCTTGGCTCTAGTTAAATGATACCTTTGCTTGGACTATTCTACTTTTAATGGGATCGAGATTGTCTTGACACGAATGTGAAAGCTAACAGTCCAGGAAATACATGAATGAGCGGCAACAGTTATAGCCCTTGTTCAATAGCCATATGTCATATTTGAAGCACAGAAGCAATAAACAATAGGTTGCACGTTGCATTGCCTGGCATATTTCACTGCCTCTCGCCAGGTGCATACTGCGGAATCGTATATCATATGAAGTCACTTTTCTAAACTATCGGTTGCACATCCTTTACAAGACGTTGCAATCAACCCCGGCTTTTATTGGCTGTTTGTGATTTATTAGCAGTTTTAGTTCATTAGCTTACAATTGCTTTCTGAACAGCACACGCTTCATACCAGTAACATCAACGAAAAGCGTTCTGCTTCCAAATCACTCACGGCTGGTGTCGAACCCTCTACGGGGTATGCCAGCGAATTGTAGAGCGCAGTTTTACTATCACCCAAGCCACAGTGCGGGAGTAGATACACGAGACGTTGGCTGGCCTACGTAACAAACAGCCACTGATACTGTTCGAATGTCGAGCATTTGGTATTTCCACGGTAATCACAGATTCACTATAAACTCCTTCTGTCAGCACAACATTGGTTTTAAATACCTAATGGCTTAGGCCTTGTGCAACCTGTTGCTTCATTGTTTAAACAAAATCGCAACATTCCTGGTTCGAAGTCAGGCTCAAGCGATTTAGCAGCAGATCTTTTTTTGCGTTGATTTTCACATTGAATCAATGAGAAACTAGAGAACGTAAACTTTCCTAGAAAATCACAAACAGCCAACAAAAGCTGGTGTTAATTACGACGTCATGTAAAAGGGCATGAGGCCATTTTTTTTTTTTAAAACAGCCTAAAGGAATGCATCCAGGACAAGAGCATGTCGTCCTATATCTGCCAACTATGAAAACATGTGTATACTCTGTTATCTCTTTAGCCCTTCTTCGCTTAGGCCGTAGTCAGCCATGCTTTCCCGAAAACATACCTACAATTATTAGCATTTAAAGTAAGCTGCAAATTATTCTGAACGGTTGACTGACTCTATTACTATTGCAATAAACGCAAAGCGATATCAGATCATTATACTGTTAATGTGTCCAAATACTTCAATCTTAAAAGTGCTGTAGTGCTAACAGGGCAATTATCATTGATGATTAGTGTTTTCAGTGCTTCATAGTTTGTCTTTCCTTCTATCCAAGATCAGCTTTGGTGTAGTTTACAAATGACTTCTTTCATCACACACGGATATCGAACTAAGTGCTAAGTCCTTTATACCACACATGGGGAAGCTATTGATAATGCACGATATCCGTAGCACCGGCAAACATTACAATGCGTGTAATGTCAAACCTTGGTTATCGTCGATAATACATACGAAAACAATCGGCGAAATCCGAAATCGACGAAAACCAAGGCAATTATTTCCATATGAATTCCATATAAATCCAATTAATTCGTTCGTTCTAGCACTCGTACCAGGCATTTCCTTAATGAGATCGACATGCAACAATCTGGCCTATTAACATACGACTGCCTCCAAACAGAATCGCCATCTATCTACTTTTCATTTATCCAGATTAATAACAAATATTCCACATCTTCAATTGTTTGCGATCTTTGTTACGTTAGCACATTCACGCCTTTCGCTACATTAGCTTCTTTATTGCTTTCTGTTTCACCACAATGAAACTTATCGTGGATGACGAATTCCCGTACATGCGGCTGATGTCAGCAATCTTAATACCTCTCTCGTATTTTTGTTATTAGCAAGTGAGGCTCACACAACGAAAAACAACACCAAACTGAGCAGAAGAACACGTGGGTCCCTTCGTTTTCGCAAAAATAGCAACAAGGTCACGTGGGCACGCCGACGAAATCCGAGGCAACCGACGAAAACTGAAACATATTTTTTCGGGGGGGGGGGGGGGTGACGAAAACCGAAAGTGACTAAAATCGAAGGCAACGAAAACCCATGTTTGACTGTATATTGAAATGAGTGAAATAGTTCTCAAGTGCTATATAGAGTCTTTATTGTTGTACGGAAGCGAATCATGAACAAAAAAGCAAACAGGTGAAGAACTATGTGGAAGCTGCAGAGATGTGGCTTTATAGAATAATAATGCAAACACCGTGGACATATGGAACAATAAAAAAAATGTTGCATATCCTTTACAGGACATCGCTGTCAACATCAGCATCTTTCAGCTGATTGTTGATCTCTTGGCAAGATTACGCTCAGTAGTTTGCCATTGCTTTCAAAGCGGCTGGGTCACATACCCCGTAAGTTACCGATGCGATTCAAACCACTGCTGATTCTCACCATCGTCACGTTACTTACGATAGTATACGAGATTACGGAGAAAAGTAGCTAACCTCTAGGTCAGGAAGCCGCCATGTGGAACAAGCAATGAAGATATTTTGAAAGAAATGAACTCAGAAAGAGAACTGGTTACTCACAACAGAAGAAGATAGTCCACATTCTTTGGGCATGTACAGAGAAAGGGAAAGCTGAAATATATCGCCTCAACGGGAAAGTTGGAGGTGTGGAGAGGTAGGGAAGACCAAGAGAGATGATGCTGGACAGTTTGACATAATTGCATGGAGAAACATCGGCATTAGAAATGATTGGCAGTACACGAGGCAGAATGCTGTAGAAAGACATTATTACCGACCTCGCACTTGTGCATTACAAAAATTAATATATTTTTCGCAATTTGTCTGGGTATAGATAATTAAGGCAGAAATTTGGATTGCAAATAAAGGGTGTATTTTTAATGACTGCAGTTTTTAAAATTATTGCTGTTCCAAGTTTTGTATTTACCTATTGTGGAGTTCATGCTACACAATGCAACATAATAGGTAAATACAATATTAGACCGGCAATATTTTGCAAACTACTCAGACATTAAAAATACACCCTATATGATCACGAATACCTTAACTGATTCGGTGCCGAAAGATAATATATCGCCAAATGTGACCTCCAATTTAGCCAGAAGGACGATATATCACCATCTTAGGGTCATCGTCTTGTTTGTTTGTTGTTTTTTTTCCCTCGTATCTTCTGCAGTTTAAATGCTCAGCGATTGGAAATTTACATAATACTTGTTGATTTCATTGTGTGCCAGATTTGGTAAGAACCTACTTTTTTGTTTGGCACTTAATCAGTTAATTAACTCAGTGCTCAACGTCATTTAGACGTCGTCAGCAATGTGTGAAGCAAAGCACTTTGGCAGTTCTAGCCTGGGTTTGTAACTTTAGTTTCCAGTGCTTTAAAAGTTACACTACTTAGGTCAATACTCATCAGACCAGTCAGTTTCCAATGTTCTGCATACACTAAAATGGAGAAATTTAAATATCACAAGTTTTCCTTTTATGGGCGCGGGGGGGGGGGGGGGGTAGTGAGAGTTGAGGTGAGTTAAGAACCGACATCTCTGAGCTCAGGATATTCCCAGACGTGCTCCGTCCCCTCATTCAACAGCCAGCAAAGAGTCATACAACTAATCGTTCCGACCGCTATCTGATTGAAAGTTCTCCTGGTCTTTCCTTTCAGTTTTGAGATTCTTCCAGAAGCCCGCCGATCTCCCGCAATCTCATTTTTTCCTCATACGGGTTGCCAATCTGTTCCCCCGCCTTCTCTACCTGGTCCCACAAGCGTATGACTTACCTCCCCCTTGTCCTAAGGTAATCTACCACCATGAGGTGAATTCCCTGGCAGCTATCAGCCTTTCATTCCCCCAGCTCCCCAGCATGGCCAGAGCAAAATATCCATACAGTTCTCACAATTTGTGACCTCTGAAGCGACGATAGCCATTCCGAACGAAACATCCCTTTCTTCACCTCACTAAGCATACTCTTTGAAACCGTAATGAATACAATGTGTGTTGCAGTAGTCTCCTCAAACCAATGGAATGCTGCTGTCACTGCCTCCACCTCCTTTATCATGCTGGAGATCGTAGTCTCATATGGGTAGTGAGAACGGTTATGGAGATCGTAGTCTCATATGGGTAGTGAGAACGGTTACGTAGCATTCTTCTTCTTCTTCTTCTTCTTCTTCTTCTTCTTCTTCTTCTTCTTCTTCTTCTTCTTCTTCTTCTTCTTCTTCTTCTTCTTCTTCTTCTTCTTCTTCGTCTTCTTCTTCTCCTCCTCCCCCTCCTCTCCCTCCTCCTTCTTCTTCTTCTTCTTCTTCTTCTTCTTCTTCTTCTTCTTCTTCTTCTTCTTCTCCTTCTTCTCCTCCTCCTCTGTCTTCTTCTTCTTCTTCTTCTTCTTCTTCTTCTTCTTCTTCTTCTTCTTCTTCTTCTTCTTCTTCTTCTTCTTCTTCTTCTTCTTCTTCTTCTTCTTCTTCTTCTTAGTTCGGCTGCTTTTGCCGTGAAGCGTCGCAAAGAAGAATGATATGTAACTATGTAACTTCCTGTTTTCGCTTGTCTCTTTTACTCCATCTGGTAAACTCTTCCTTGGTTGTTCTTTGGCCTTGTATCCCGATGTTTGCATGTAAACCACTCTAGCTCTCTCTGGTTGATCTTGTTTTATTCTATCTATATGTGTGCATTTTTAATTCTTTGATGTTTTATGAAGTCGATAGTTCAGTTCAGTTCAGTCGCGGTTCCAACATCACAGCAACGGGTCGTCCCCATTATGCTCCGTTCCTGTGCCAGTGAATATCACATAAAATGTTCCTTACTGTCCCATGTTAGCCACGCCATTTTATCTCCTAAATGCAGTTCACGCAAGAAAACAATTCGATATGAAGTCGATAATCGGTGTTATATCTACACTCGTGTTTAATTTCTCATTTATCTATCTCTTCTTGTTTTTCCAGGTGCGTGTCATATGTTTCTACCTTACATGGCGTGATGTTACACCAATGTATTTCTATGACTTCCATGTCTAGCGTTGGTAACACAGTGAAGGGATGAATAAACACATCTATCAGTTTCTTGTTTGTATGCATGTTGATATTTGTGGCTGCTATTTGACAGTTGGTGTTTGCTTTATATATGCTCGTTTCTATTTCTCTATCTAGACTTCCATTCTTTGTGAACACACTGCCCAGATACGTGTATCGTCTAACATGTGTGATTGGATTTCTTTACGTATATTTACGTTATATTGCAACGCTGTTCGTCGAATTGTCATACATTCTGTATTTTCGATGTTAATCTTCATAAAAAGATTCTGACAGAAATTGCCAAGGAAATTTATGAGGTGCTGGAGATTCGCATAAATCTTATATTGTAAACTCCGGTCGTCTCTGGTAGTGAATTCTCTCCTTTAGTAATCTTATCCATATAGGAGATAAACAAAAGAGGCGATAAAACACACCTTTGTCTGACGCCTTATGTTACTTGGAGCCAGTTTTCCATGCCGGCTTTGTTCTTACCTCACATTCGCTGTTTTTTGGTACATGGACCTGATGTTATCCAACGGCTGCCCAGTTACATTGTATTTTTCTATCACTTTTCACACCTTGTTCATATTTACTCGGTCACAAACTTTTTCTTGATCTATCCGTAACAGCCACACTTAGTTCCCTGTTATATTTTATTTCACTGATCTGTTTTAAGGCATCGTTTCATCCTCTTTCTTTGCTAAAGCCAAACTGCGCATCACTTTGAAGACGTTTTTTATCTTGTTTAAAAACTGTCTGTCATTTACTGCCAATATAGTACCTTGCGGTGTACGGCTGATTGTTCTTTATTCTAAAAATTTTTGCATAGATGTTTCCTACATGGTTAAGTATAGACATGCGTATGTATGTATTACGCTTCTTTTTTAATATTTAGCTACCCTTGTTCTTCCCGAGGGGTACAAACAAAACTCTTTGCCAATCTTCTGCCTGTCTTATCATGCTCGGCTAAATATGTTTGTTAGCCATGTTATCCTTACCTCCCGTCATGCTTTGATAACTTCAATCGAGATATTTATTCTCAATGCTTTCAGCTTTTTTGTTGGGTTTTTAAAAAAAAAATGTTTGCTCCACTCATTTCCTGTTTTAAGATACTTGGTTCATGATGTTCTATATAGATATAATTGAATGGAATCGCTACTGTATTTGTTGTTCGTGGATTTAGTAGTCCTTCAACAGTATCTCCTATTGCGCTTTCATTTCAGCAGCATTAGGTATTTGTGTGACATTCTCAAGATTTACTTTTGTTGAGGTAGTGATGCACTGGTCTTTCATGCACAAAACTTCAATACTTTTGAAGAACTGCCCTAGATATTTTTCAAGAGTTCATTTAAAATATATGGTGCTAGACCACCCTTCACTCCTGGGATGATGTGATCAGTATCACGGCAGTCGCCTTGACTTCCCAGGACAAGTCCTTGTTCCCATGTTAGGCTGATGCAACCTGGGAGACACACGTCAATTTTAAAAACAGCCTCGATGTGAGTTCGAACTCATGACCACTGGGCCGGCGGGTAAGCGTGCTAGTCACTGCGCCACTACCCTAGCTCTCTGTGGCATATTGGATGTGTGCTGTTCGTCATCTCTTGGGGTTGGTGTGTTGGGGTGTTGCTTTAGCCTCATTGTGACACACAGACATGTTATTCTGGGGTAGGTTTCCCTACATGTCGACTAGTTTATCTCCTAGTAAAATGTTAACAGCCAGGTAAAGTTGATGCAGTAATTGGGGAGAACCTGAGGCCGTCCAAGGTATGAAACTATTAAACGTGAAGGAATCGAATTGTATTCACATAATATTAGAGATAAGACTTAGTATGAAACTACTAAATGTAAAAGAGTCGAATTGTACTCACAGAATATTATAGATAAGACTTAGTATGAAACTACTAAATTAGAGATAAGACTTAGTGTGAAACTACTAAATGTGGAGGAGTCGAGTTGTACTCACAGAATATTAGAGATAAGATTTAGTATGAAATTACTAAATTAGAGATAAGACTTAGTATGAAACTACTAAATGTAAAGGAATCGAGTTGTACTCACAGAATATTAGAGGTAAGACTTAGTATGAAACTACTAAATTAGAGATAAGACTTAGTATGAAACTGCTAAATGTGGAGGAGTCGAGTTGTACTCACAGAATATTAGAGATAAGATTTAGTATGAAATTAGTAAATTAGAGATAAGACTTAGTATGAAACTACTAAATGTGAAGGAGTCGAGTTGTACTCACAGAGTATTAGAGATAGAACGTAGTCCCGGTTAATATTTCTGACCCTTTCTTTTCAATGATTATTCATCAATACGCGGATATTTATTTTACATTTTATTTCTGCTTTCAATATCAAACTACTGAATTACAAATTGCCTAATCAATCACAAGCAGATGGTAAATGTTGGGGTTGATTGCAAAGTCATGTAAAGGACATGCAAATAATTTGTTTCCGTGTAATAGTGGAGGTCAAAAGGCATTTCCGGGGCAGACATTGCTGTAGAAGGATGAGGGGTGATAGCCCGAGTGTCTACAATGTCATAGCATTATAATATTGGGGTAACTAGTGCTTTTCCTCATCTTTTATTTCCCCAATAAATTATATAGATAATTATAATATTGGGGTAACTAGTGCTTTTCCTCATCTTTTATTTCCCCAATAAATTATATGGTGAAAGGTTGGGTAGACACAGGAGCAGTACTGGTAACTAAAACTACAACCGAGTTCTCAATCAATCAGTCGGGTATTCAGTTCTACAGTGACTTAATCAATTTGTCAATCAATCAATCAAGTGCCATATCCACATTGAAGATCTTCTATAAAGAGTCTCCAACATCCTTTGCCCTGTGTCTTCATTGGGCACTCATATAATCATCTATTATATCTCATTATGTTGTCCACTCACCTAAAACGTTGTCTTCCACTTCTGTTTGTACCACCAGCACATCCTTTCTCGATTTCGATTCCACCATTACCCCTACCCCGTTCAACCTCAAGGAAAAGTTATAATAAGGCCCATCACCGGCTCAGAATGATAGTCCTGTGATTGAGTCAGCCACCAAAGCAGCTGCCCACGGTTTTATCATCACAGGCTTATTAATCCGAAGGTAATTGTTGTCCCAGGACTGTCGTCTCTTTATGTGGCCAAAGTGCTTTAATTATCGGACCCTGGCATCATTCAGTTTTGTTTCATTAAAACCCGAGTTGGTAATATTTACTTCGTTGTGTGTATTCTCCTCCTGGTATGACATTCTGGCTATTTGTCTATATAACCACACTTTGAAAACTTCAGTCCTGCTCTTACATTGTGTACACGTTGTATTTGTTTCTGCATCATCCTGGTACTACTGGAACCGAAATCCGGAATATTATGCCAATGGATTACATATCGCCAAATGTGTTCTTCCATTTGGACAGAAGGACGATATATCGCCATACTAGGATCGTCCTGTTATTTGTTTCGTTTTGTGATACCTTCCGCAATTTTAATACTCTGGCACCTTGCTGTATCGACAGACGATAGTTTGTAAAATGGAGTTATACCTCTCCATAACACAAAGCCTAGACTAAAGTTAGAGACCATGTGTTGCCCATGCAGCATGATCCCTCTCTCGATCTGTCTAGTTGACTCCAGAGGAAAGGTAACACCGATACTTCTGGAATAAGACAAGGTGCAGAAGCTGCCGGATCAGCAAAGCAATACTCTGACTGTCCGCCTGTCGGAGCTTCGATCCTAGACCAGCTGTCAACCCAGGCTTAGGGCCTGATCTGCCCTGCCATGACATTTAGTCTTTGGGTTGCATTTCCTCGCATCAGGATAAGGTTTGTACCCTCCCAATCACGCTCCTACGCCCGAAGCCGCTGGCACAATGTGGGGTGTCGGGTTTCGTAAGCGCCGCAGGTTTGAAATTCTCATTGAGTGTAAATTTACAGTATACTTATTCATTTGATTGTGCACTATGTTTGGTCCAAATGTACTGAATCAGTTAAATCAGTGGTCGTAGCTCTTCCCTACCACATTTCTCAATCTTACGTTTCAAAAGGTAATCCATTGCTAAATGCTGTCGTATATTTACTCAGTGTTAGATCTTCACATAACGCCGTGGATAGATAAAAAGAGCAATGCAGATATGGAAGAAGTCAACTCAAAAAGAGAAAAGGTTACTCACATAAGAAGAAGACAGTTCACAATCTTTGGGCATGTCATGAGAAAAGGAACGCTGAAGTATGTCGTCACAGCGGGAAAGCTGGACGGGAAGAGAGGCAGGGAGGGACTAAAAGAGAAGATGCTGGATAGTTTGACATTCAGGCATGGAGTAACGTCTGTATTCGAAATGATAGGCAGCACACGAAACAGAGGGCAGTGGACGGACATGATTACCAACGCCACACAGCGTGAACTATCAGAAGAAGTAGTCTTCACGCATAGTAAGTTAGGTCACGGCGTAATAGGACATGATTACCAACGCCACACAGCGTGAACTATCAGAAGAAGTAGTCTTCACGCATAGTAAGTTAGGTCACGGCGTAATAGGACATGATTACCAACGCCACACAGCGTGAACTATCAGAAGAAGTAGTCTTCACGCATAGTAAGTTAGGTCACGGCGTAATAGGGAGAATAAGAAAAGATCACTCTTCTTCCTTTTTATTTCCTAGAACAGTTGCTCTATCTCTCTCTCTCTCTCTCTCTCTCTCTCTCTCTCTCTCTCTCTCTCTCTCTCTCTCTCTCTCTCTCTCTCTCTCTCTCTCTCTCATCGGTAGCCTTAACTGTGATGTCGGTTCCTAAATCAATCAATCAATCGGTAGCCTTAACGAGATTTTGAGTTATAGCCATTTACATATACGCGGCTGCATGTTACCAGTTTCCCATTTGGGAAGTAAAGAATCGTAATAATATAAAACACCATGAATGCCGAAAGAGGCAAATAAGGAGGGTTGGTTTCCGACTGGCTATATCATCCCGAAGAAACAGTTAGCTACCAAATCCATATAATTATACACAAGTCTTACACAGCCACAGCCGCAGCAGATTTGTACATGTGCACGATCAAAGCCTTATGGCGTAAATTAATCATCAACATTCCTTGCCTGCACTTTATTCCATGGGTCGGCCCTAAAACAAGATAGTTATGGCAACACCCCAATGCTGTCACCACTAGCGATTGAACTAAGGATCATTGTGTTCACAAGCAAACCCGCTAACCACATGCGCTGCCACACATTCCAAATTACACAGTAGATGATCATATAAATTGGTGACCGAATCTCATTACATCCAGACAGGTTCATTACAGTGAGTGGGAGACAACAGTGATGGATAACAGTTACGAAAGATGTGGCTGCCAGATTCCGATCTTAAATGTTATGCCAAACTGCGGCTACAGCCCATGAGTGGCAAAGTAATGAACCAGCACGTGTTTTTTGGCCATCAAATCTCAGAGAATATTAGAGAAACAATCTGGCAAAGGGTGATATCAGTGCCTGTCTCATATTGCAGCAGCTAGGACAGAGAGACAATCAAATCGCCGGTGACCAGATTGAGCAGTTAATACAAAAATCGTTCTCACATAATTTAAAGGGATTAGAACGCGTGCTAAGGGTAACGCTCGTGAAAATTGTCAGAGACAATGATGGTATCCATTATTTACAGCTCTTGGTTAACATCGATTTCGTGTTATTTTCCTGGACATCTTTTGAACTATCATTACAGGAAATGGCTACTTTTTTCCAGTGATGTTTTCCATTTTTTGGGGTTTCGTAAAGCGATCGCTTTTAGTGGGATATACAACCGTTATTTATTTAGTTTTTGTTCTTGTTATCTTCATTCAGCTTTCGCTGTTATGTCTTTCACCGTCAGGTTATGAAGTGCTATCAGATTAGAGCCTTGTCCGCGGGCTCATAATATACAGAATGTTGGTTGCTTCTTCTGTTGCTACTGACATTACACTTGCGGGCATGTCTCATGCCGAGATTTCACTGTATCTAAATGTTAATGCTGTTTGTGGTATGCTGTTTGTGAATACTTGCTTGCATGACCGAACAACATGATTCGCTGTCTTTAAATAAAATATATTGATGATATTGCGCTCATTTGCTTCATATCTCATTATTTATGACCTAGTCTGGTTTTGACACTTTGGGTACTTATCGCAGGAATTGCATTTCTCTTGTTTGCAATTCCTTTCCCCCCATAAGCCGTGATTATCTAGTTCTGCTACTGCTGTTGTAACTGTTAACAGTTTATAGTTAGTTTTGGCCTGCTTTGCTACTTTGCTATCATTGTCTAATTTTGCACTGGTATTGCGCTTGCTAACGTTTTACAATTAGTTTCGTTTCCTTATGCAGTACTGTGTGGCTGCTGGTATTTTAGTGACTGCTGCTTCCATCGACGATGAACTGTATTTTTCGTGGCGGACTTTTGTGTTGGCATTCTGGCAGCAGCATTATGCATAGTTATCCTGTGTGGGCTGTTGACTTGTCGAGACTCCTGTCTGTTCCACTTTTCACATGGGGCAGTGAGGGGCATTTTGTGTGATATTCCCTGGCACAGGACCGGAGCATAATGGGGCGTACCTTTGCCGTGAAGTTGAAACAGCGACTGACTAACTAGTTGGTTTCGTTTCTCTTGTTGTCATTTGCTAGTTCTGACATGGGATATCATGTAATAGTTGTCTCGGAGACCCTGGGTGTCGTAGCTTAAGCTACAGAATTCGTGCCGTGTGCGACGATGCGATGATTTCAGCAAGCCACTTCTGCGGAAAGAAGACAGAGCCGTTTGGGATACAACCAGGTGTAATGACGTCGATCTTCGTATATTTAACCCCTTAATTGATACGGTGTGGTATGTTTGATTTATGATGAGTTAAGTGCGCATTTGGTGTGAAGTATTTAGTTTAGAGTTTTTAAAAGAAACTGTCATTTACTGCCTATATAGTACATTGCGGAGTGGCATGGAGGTTCTTTGAGCCTGAGGAATTAAGGCCACCTGGCTAGTACAGTCGCCGAACTGTACAGGTTAGGATTTTCTTTTTGCCCCAAACAGAAAAAAATCCCGCACCTTATCGAAGATTCGAAACCGGGTCTTCTGAAGGAGAATCGGCCAGAGGCTCCTCAATTTGTTTAGAATGCGTTCAGAAAACCGGTGGTGTATGGTCAAGTGCAAACGTAGCTCTTTAAGATACGGTAATTTATTTGGGCTGGTCTCCGTGGCGAAGACGTTACAGACGCGATTCGCAAGCCCGCGTACCCGCGTTCGAAAAACATCGGTGACAGATTTGGCAGCAGACCGCTTTGCGCTGGGTTTTAACGAATTGGTATGGGAGCCAGTCGTTCAGAAAGCAATGGCAAACTACTGAACGTAAACTTACCAAGACATCAACAACCGCAGTAAAATGATGGTGTTGACAGCGATGTCCTGTAAATAGGATATGCAACAACAACAACAACAACAACAACAACAACAAACATTTATTTGGAGGAAACTGTGGTAGCGTAGTTGATAGTGCAACTTGATTGCCGGCATTTTGGCCAGGGAATCGAACGCACATAGAGGCTAGTTGCGGATATTGCAGCTGACCGGGAATCACAGGTCGACCCAGCATAAACTGGACACCAGGACTGTCATGAGAAGTAAAGACGTCTGGCGTGATATATACCATATCACAGTTAAAGACAGTTAAAGTAGTGATAACTTATCATTGAGTCATGTAACTTCAACTCATTTTAGTGATAATGACTGAGAAACCACGTGTGATCATAAAATGACATTAGATTGTCTTCATCAGACATGAAGAACAGAGTGTCTTCATCTAACATGTAGAACAGATTGTCTTCATCTAATATGTAGAACAGATTGTCTTCATCTAACATGTAGAAGAGATTGTCTTCATCTAATATGTAGATCAGATTGTCTTCATCTAACATGTAGAACAGATTGTCTTCATCTAACATGTAGAACAGATTGTCTTCATCTAACATGTAGAACAGATTGTCTTCATCTAACATGTAGAACATATTGTCTTCATCTAACATGTAGAACAGATTGTCTTCATCTAACACGTAGAACAGAGTGTCTTCATCTAACTTGTAGATCATAGTGTCTTCATCTAACATGTACAACAGCGGGTGAGTTAGTGAAGTTGAGAAGAAACTACCCAGGTAATGTCATGAGCACGGTCGGGCGAGGGTTCGACCCCTGAACACCTCGCCTGCTAAAGTAAGGTAAAGACTGACCGCCTATTCCCCCGTGCATCAAAGCCTTCAAGCTGTGATAGCCTTATCATATCACAGGCCCGTAGCAGTAAACTGCTTATGTACACTTTGTTACATGTAGACCACATAATAATATCTGAGGGACCCATTGTTACATGTAGAATACCCACTAATATCTGAGGGACCCATTGTTACATGTAAACCACCCACTAATATCTGAGGGACCCATTGTTACATGTAGAACACCCACTAGTATCTGAGGGACCCATTGTTACATGTAGAACACCCACTAATATCTGCGGGAATCATTGTTACATGTAGACCACCCACTAATATCTGAGGGACCCATTGTTACATGTAGAACACCCACTAATATCTGAGGGACCCATTGTTATATGTAGAACACCCACTAATATCTTCGGGACCCATTGTTACATGTAGATCACCCACTAATATCTGCGGGACCCATTGTTACATGTAGACCACCCACTAATATCTGCGGGACCCATTGTTACACGTAGAACACCCACAGATATCGACTCAGAGCCAGACAGGCGTCAGTGAGCGAGCACCTGTCAGTATTACCGTGCCCATTCACAAACACATAAATCAGTCTTGCTCTACTTGCATCTAGTCCGAGGTACTCATTCATCGATTTGAAATAAACATATATTGATGAGGCTGTTTTTAATTTCCGTTTGTCCCAGTCTCAGCTCTTCTACACAGTTTCATCTCACTTGCTGCTGCTCGCAGTTTATGAATGTCTGTTTTTGTGCGGTCCCAGGAGTGCCCTCAAGTTTGTACTGCAGGGGCCCTAAAGGGAAGCATGGAATATGATCACTGTAACCTTGGGATTACGAATCCAATGCTGGTTGTTCCGAAAGTAATGGCAAACTACTGAACGTAAACTTGCCAGGAAATCACGAACAGCAATAGAAATTAAAGGGTTGACTGCGACATCCAGTAAACGATATGCAACTATTTAACACACCTTACAAGTTGTAAGAAGCGACTAGGGAGTTTTTAACCCGTATTGCAAACACTGTTGCACACACACAAATGAGGCAAGTGAAATATTTCGGCCACGTGAAAAGACATAAGGTAAAAGTTAGTTGCATATCTATACCAATTTACATTTTACAAGTAAATATTTTGTCATTTCGTGAGACAGGGGCGCACCATAGTTACACAAAACAATACCGGGGCGGGGCATATCTTTTACAGGACGTCGCAGTCAACACCAGAATTTTTTGAATGTTCGTAAATTCTTGACAAGTTTACGTTCAGTAGTTTGCCGTTGATTTCTGAACGACCATCACTAACGCTTTTGAATGGGTCGCAAGGCAAGGTGTTCTGCTGCCAAATCTCCTGCAGCTGTGTTTTGCAACAATGATACCATACAGTACATTAAAACCTCGGTTTTCTTTGCCTTCGGTTATAGTCGGTTTCGGTTTTCGTTGATTTTTTCTGCGAAAAGTTTTTGTCGGTTTTCATTGGTTGCCTCGGATTTCGTCGGCGTACCCACATGACCTCGCTGCTAATTTTGCGAAAATAAAGGGACCCACGTATTCGTCTGCTCAGTTTGGCGTTGTTTTCGATGTGCGAGCATCACTTGCTAACAATAAAATACCTGAGAGGAATTAAGATTGCTGAAATCGACCGCATGTACGGGAAGTCGCTATCCACGATAAGTTCCATTGTGGCGAAAAAGGAAGCACTAAAAGAGCCTAATGTAGCGAAAGGCATGAATGTGCTAACGAAACAGAGATAGCAAACCATTTAAGAGGTAGAGCAATTGTTATTAATTTTGATAAATCAAAAAGTTAGATGGCGATACTGGCGATTCAAACTACTGAACGTAAGCTTGCCAAGGAATCACAAACAGCCAAAAAAATGCTGGAGTTGACTGCGACGTCCTGTAAAAGAATATGCAACTCATCATCACAAGTGCCCTGCCAGCTGGCGTAGGCGTTCATGCCTCTCCACAGATCTCGTTCTTTGGTGTTCTGAATCAACTCTGCTGACGATTTTCCTCCATGCCACCGTCTCAATCCATCCAGCATCATTTATCTTAGTATGCTTCTGCCTCCCTTCCCCTTGATCTTTCCAGTTATTACAATGTTCTCCGATGCCTCTTTTCTCATCACATAACCAAAGAAAGCTGTTTGTCTAATTTGTTTTGTTGAATATAATGTTCTAGTCTCATTAGCCTCTTTCAGGCAGTCGTTGTTAGTTACTCTGGCAGCCCAAGACATTCACAACATTCGTCTCAGGAACCACATATCTGATTCTTCTAAATTCTTCCTAATTTGTTCATTTACATTCCAAAATTCACGCCATACAGTAAAACAGGTTCTATACAGCATTTCAGCATTCTATTTCTTACATTCAATGAAAGTGGCTTATTGCAGAAAACACTGTTCATTTTCTGAAATGCAGCTTTTGCCTACTGTTCTTAATCTCTGTTGTGGATCTTCCATCTGATGAAACAAAGCCCATAGGTGTATACAACAAACTTCTTTTATAATAATTATTATTATTACTGTTATTATTATTATTATTATTATTATTATTATTATTATTATTATTATATCTAGCTAACGTATAATACTAAATAATAGATGCTTCAGCTTCTTTTAATTCTCCGATAAAGTGATCTTTAAGAAAGTAAGAAAAGACATCATTGTTAAATAAAATACATTTTACAAGTAAATATTTTGTCATTTCGTGAGACAGGGGCGCACCATAGTTACACAAAACAATACCGGGGCGGGGCTCTGGTGCGCCCTGGCTCGACCACACCACCTCCCTCATCCCCCTCCCCACCCCCACTGCCTCGTCTCTATTGTCTACGTACAAATTATTGATTCGCGCTGTCGTGTGTTCTCCCCAGAGCGAGTACCTGAACATGGTTGAGCAGTGCATGAATTTCGCGTGCGAGTTGATGGATCTGTGCCGGGGGACTCAGGAGGTGGAGGCTGTGCTGAGCGAGAGCGACGAGGGCACAGACAGGGACCCCCTCGCCAGGTTGAAAATGGCCATACGGTACATGGAGAAAAAGGTAACGACATTATTAATGCTCTAGGTCTGAATGACATTAGTTGAACTGCTGGGGAAATTGAACAGTATATACATACCGGTCTCCGTGGCGAAGGTGTTATGGGCGTGGTTCGTAATCCCGCTTACCCGCGTTCAAAACACAGCTACGCGCGATTTGGCAGCAGACCGTGTTGCGCTGGGTTTTAACGAATTGGTATGGGAGCCGGTCGTTCAGAAAGCAATGGAAAACTACTGAACGTAAACTTGCCAAGACATCAACAACAATAATAAATGCTGGTGTTGACAGTGATGTCCTGTGAAATTGATATGCAAAAAAAGTCATCATGGTGGAATGGAGAAGAGCTCTCGCTCTTAAACATCCGGTGTGCTGATGCCGAGGTAGAGGGTTTAACACCTACACCGGTCAGATGAAGTAAAATGTTAACTTCTCGTCCTTCACTTGGGGATGTACATTTCAAGTACCTCTGACGTCGAAGTTGGTTCGCCTGCTGGCGAGGGACACTGGTAATACAGAAAGCTAATCCACACACAGAAATCAGTTAACTGCACTACAAGTAGTAGCACGTGTGTGGACGACGACGCTTGAGTTTACAGCGAGCGAAGGAAAAGAATAATAAACGGTATAAACGAACACAAAGTAATGCAGCTTGACACAACATAATTAGGTAAACAAAGGACTTTGTAAATGTTTTTTTTAAATGTCTTATTCACAGTTTTAATGGGTTTTATTTCAACTTTTAATTATACTCGTTCGATTATTGACTGGCACTTTGTCGTCTTGACAGACGATAGCTTGTAAAATGGAGTTTTCTCTCTGTAACACAAAGCCTGGGCTGAATTTAGAGACCATGCAGCATGATCTCTCTCTCT
Source organism: Cepaea hortensis (assembly GCA_963921405.1). Classification (NCBI taxonomy): domain Eukaryota; kingdom Metazoa; phylum Mollusca; class Gastropoda; order Stylommatophora; family Helicidae; genus Cepaea; species Cepaea hortensis. The sequence goes on along the minus strand of OY992876.1, from coordinate 25,628,533 downwards.
CTCGGCCTGTCTAGTGTACTCCAGAGGAAAGGTAACACCAATACGTCTGGAACAAGACAAGCTGCAGAAGCTGTCAGATCAGCAAAGCAATACTCTAACTGACCGCCTGTCGGAGCTTCGATCCTCGACCAGTTGCCAACCAAGGCTTAGGGCCTGGTCTCTCCTGCCATGACATTTAGTCTTTAGGTTGCATTTCCTCACACCAGGATAAGGCTTGTACCCTCCCAATCTCGCTTCTCCGCCCGAAGCAGTTGGCACAATGTGGGGTGTCGGGTTTGGTGATCGCCACCCAACATTCGGCGCTAACAGAAGCAGGCAGGTACCGAATACGTAGCTCAGTCACATCTGACTAAGACCTGACAACACGTTCTGTTAGTTTGCCTTAATGTACAGGGTGTATTTTTAATGACTGCAGTATTTGAAAATATTGCCGGTCCAAGTTTTGTATTTACCTATTATGTTGCATGAACTTTACAGAGAGTGAATACAAAACTTGGACCGACAATAGTTTAAAATACTGCACAGTTATTAAACATACACCCTATATTTATTTTAATGTCTTCACTGTGTTAATATGGTGAATTATTATGTGTTTATTTTTGACTGATGAAGGCTTGTTGCACCAACGTCTTTTGTGTTTAGTTATTGTGTTTTGTAAAACTGCATTTTCTCTAGGGACATTTAATAAGGTCACTCAGGTCAACTCAGCCTAAAACAGGTACCCAATAATTTCATGGGAAGTAAAAAGCGGTTGAAACGGTGTCTGCTTGTCAATGCCGCATACTGCGTTAGAAACCAGCTGCACTCAATTTGGAAACAGACTAACTTGTGTTGATTTTTAACAATGGTGTGAGCGTTGGTCATTCAGAAAGCAATGGCAAGCTGTTGCAAGTAAATTTGCCTAGTAAATCAAACACAGCTAAAGATCATGGGATTGTCTGCGACGTCCTTAAAGGACATGCAACTAACTTTGTTAAAGCGTTCTAGCGGGTGAGTTGGTGACGTTGGTACAGAACTGCGCGAATATTGTCACAAGCACAGTCGGGTGCGGGTTCGCCGCCTGGGCTCATCCTCTGCGAAAGTGAGGAACATATTTGCTACCTGGGTCTGTGTGCATTCAGGCCTACAAATTGTGTTGATGCTATCATATCACAGGCCCATATCAGGAAATTGGTTCTGGACAAATTATTTTTAACGTAAAATCTGTTGGCGTGATGGTTACTACACTACCCACCCAGTGCTGCTTGCTATACAAATACAGGTCGAGCTCCATATATCCAGTGGCAGCAGCGATAGCGTAATGGCCAGCGTACTTGCCTAGCGACCGGGTGGCCAAGTGTTCGAATACCCCCCTGATGCTGGCTGGGCTTCCAGATCGATGCAACCTGTGGGACCAGGTGGATAAAGCGATGGAACAGACTGAGCATCCGTATGTGGAGAGAATTGGTGTATTTTTAATGACTGCACTTTTTGAAAATATTGCCGTTCCATGTTTTGTGTTTACCTATTCTGTTGCATGAACTTTACAGGGGACGAATAAAAACCTTGGAAAGGCAATATTTTCAAAAACTGCACAGTAATTAAAAATACACCCTCTATGACGGAAGATCAGCAGGGATTCTGGATGAGTCTCGAAATTGAAAGGAAAACTTTTAATCAGATGGCAGTTTTATCTATTAGCAGTATGACTCTTTGCTGGCTGTTAAACGAAAGGACGAAGAGCGTGTGGGAATGTCCTGAGTGCAGTGATGTCGTTTCTTAGCTTAAGCTCAATTCAGCTCAGCTCCAACCTACACTGGTCAATAATTTTCTGGAAAGTAATGAAGCCGGATTCATATTGACCACATCCGTCATCGACTGGTTATTGGTCTATACAAATATGGCACTAGAACCATATATCAGATACGACTGTTGCCATGGCAAAGGATTTTTTAATACCAAATAACCAATACGTAGCATGGAGTGAGAAAATACCCTTTGTTTCTTTCTTGTGTGTTAAAAACCATATGACCACCTAAGATCTCTTTATGCTGCTGTCAATGATATGAGTGTCGATCGTTCATAAAGTAATGGCAAACTACTGAATGTAAAATAGCCTAGTAAATCACAGGAGTCAATAAATGCTGGTATTGATTGCAACATCATGTAAAAACGACACGCAATTAATTTTTGTTTTAAAATACCCAGTTCACGTCCTGGCGTGAAACGGAGTTCTTGTCTTGACTGTAATTATGTACGATTCAAGGTAGATGCAGAAGATGCTATACATATGTTGTATTCACTTAGACTCGTGTGACGTAGTCAGTAGATGGTACGGGGAGCCGCGGTGGCGTAGTGGCTACACGCTCGCCTGCCGGCCCGGAGGTCGTGGGTTGGTTCCACATCGGAGTGGATTAGGATTTTATAAGATTAACCTGGGCTCCCAGGTCGATCCACTCTAAGATGGGTACCAAGAAATGTCTTGGGGGAGTTGCCATGGCCGACATGATACTGACCATATCACCCAGCGAGTGACCATTGGTCTCAGATCTATGGGTCTGGTACCATTTGCCACTGTGCCTTAAGGCGTAATCAACTTTATCTTTTAAAACTAGTACAGAGTCCACGGTAATGGAGAACAACGGTGCACTTGTAATTCGCTCACTTAGGGGCATTTTGTTTAAACAACACGCAGGATCTACGTTACATACTCCACATTCGTTCACTAAGGGAATTTCACACACTTTGGACATGGGTATTCTAAAGAAATATACTGTAATCTAGAACATGTTTGGTTCTTAAGAGTTTAAAGTAGTAACTGTTAGAATAGAGAGGGTATTTATAACAATTTGATTTGACTTGATTTGATTTTAAAATGGTAACAAATTGGGCACGCAGGCTCGTCTTACATTCGGCTCTTCCAATCACTCATCTTTCATTCATCAGTAGTGCATGATACATAGGAAACAAAACATTGTCAAATGAATACTGTAAACATAAACAATGCATATTACAATGTTATGAGACACATTCCCCACCCACCACATCCAACCCACACATCCAACCAACCACCCCCAGGCACACATAAATTTCCCCACCCACCCATCCCCACATACTCATTCCCACATACACATTCCCCCATCCACACACACACGTACACACATATCCCTCACCCACATACACATCCTCCACCCACACACACCCACTCATCATCCACCCACACCTCCCCCCAAACACCACACACATCCCTCACACACACATCCCCTCCCACACACACATCCCCCAACCACACATACATCTCCCCACACACATCTCCCCACCACACACACATACTCACACGCACACACATCCCCCACCCACCCATTCACCCACCACCCACAACCAAACACATCTCCCCACCAACCCACACATTCCCCATCCACCCTTAAACATCTATCACCCACACATACCCCCACAACCCACACATACATAGAACCCCTCACTTTCACACACACCACACCCACACCCCCTTCCCATATACACACATCCCGCAAACCCCTACACACACTTCTACATTCATATATCCACCACTCACACATGCATACCTCATCCACCCATCCACACATTGGTCCACCTACACATACCTCACCCACCAACACTCACACACCCCACCCACCCACAAAAACATCCCTCACCCACAAATATATCCCCACCAATCCACACACCTACCTCCAATACAAACACCCTCAGACACACATAATACCCCTAACACCAATCTACCCACCCATCCCCTACCCACACGCATCCCTCCACCCACGCACATGTCCCCACCCACACACCATCCCCCAGTCCACACACATACACCCACAACACATCCTACACCCACCCATCCACCTTTACCCACACACCCCCATCCATCCAGCCAAACACACATCTACCAACGACACACATCCCCCTACCAGTCCACACATCCCACAGCCACTCACACCTCCCCCACCCATCCACACAAATCCCTTTCCCCCACTTACCTATGCCCCCCCCACATACGCACCCACCACTCACATACATCTCCCACTCTCAAATGCATCGCCCAACCCACCCACACATTCCCCCATTCACCACACATTTCCCACCCAAATACACACACTACGACACACATACATCTCCGACCACCCACCCCTACATCTCCCACACACCCCCATATCCCCCACTCGCACACACATATCGCCCATCCACACGCACACACATATCGCCCATCCACACACACACACACACACACACACACTCATCACCAATAAACACATCCCCCACCCTTCTCCCAACCCACACACACACATCCACCACACCCCTTCACACACCCACCCACACATCCCCCTCCCATCAACACCCACATCTACCGACCCAAACACACAGCCCTCACCCACACATCCTTCACCCACACACACCCCCATACATTCATACATACCTCACCCACACACACATCTCTCCACCCACCCACACATCCCCCATCCACCCACAGACACCCACAAACATCCCCCGACCACCTTCCCCCACCCACCCATCCCCCACCAACCCACACACCACCTACCCACACACACACATACCTCCACATCCATCCACCAAAACAAACACACACATCCACCACACACCCTGCACACACCCCCACACACCCACTCATACATCACCCACCCACCCACCTTCCCACACATCCCCACCAACACCCACCCACCAACACCCACCCACGTAAACACAATCTCTCACCTACACATCCCTCGCTCACACACACATCTCCCACCATCACCCCACGCACACACGCATCCCTCCCCCACAAACACATCTCCCCATCCACCCACATACCTCCACATCCATCCACCAAAACAAACACACACATCCACCACACACCCTGCACACACCTCCACACACCCACTGATACATCACCCACCCACCCACCTTCCCACACATCCCCACCAACACCCACCCACCAACACCCACCCACGTAAACACAATCTCTCACCTACACATCCCTCGCTCACACACACATCTCCCACCATCACCCCACGCACACACGCATCCCTCCCCCACAAACACATCTCCCCATCCACCCACATATCTCCCATTCACACATGCATCCCCCACCCACATACACATCCCTCACACACAATTATCTCCCCATCCACACACACACATCCATACACACATCCCCACACACGTCCTCCACCCATACACCTATCCCCCAACCCACACACACATTCCACCACGCACACACATTCCTCCCCTCACACACATACACATCCTCACATCTAGACACATACATAATGTCTCACATAATCACCGAAACTAATATGAACAAACTCCCACACTTTGCACACGCATGCATTGACGACTATCATGAGCATCCTCCCAACAATTGTCTAGGGCAGATCCCACCGACGCTTGACGGCAAAAGTGGAAGAGGATGATGATGACGAAGAAGAAGATGATGTCTTGGGCAGAATGAGCTATAGTTAAGAAAAGGATGAAGGTAGAAAGAAAGAAACATATCGTGAGTTATTTGGTAAAGTAACAAGGTAGACGATCCCTTTCCATGTCGTGAGGCGTATTGACTAAATGCTACCAGCTCCATATCTGTATAGACCAATCGGCACTCTCGGTGGTGGTCACTATCAAACCGGTTCCCTTTACGGATAGAACTAGAGCGCAGGACAATTATGTTTTAGAAAACCCTGCCCAGTGTGGGGTTCGAACACATGACCCCCGGGCCTAGAAGCAAGAGTGCAAGCCACTGAGCTAGTGTGTCTCCAGAGCTGTTTGGTCTTCTAATATCTCAATGTTAACTTTTCATGTACGCATTTTGCCTTTTGTTTTACAAAATTATTTCAGTATTTTGTTTCACAAGATCATTTTTGGATTATACTTCTGGTCGGCTCGTGGCTAAGAGGTTACGAAAATCATACCACGCTCGAAACACAGCTGCGTGCGATTTCGAAGCAGGCCACCTTGCGTTGGTTTCTATACAATGGTATGATTGTCTGTCGTTCAGAAAGCAATGGCAAACTGCCGAACGTAAACTTTCCTAGGAATCATAAACAGCAAAAAAAAAAAAAATTCTGGAGTTGACTGCTACGTCCTGTTAAGGATATACACTAACTAAACTTCAGGTCATCACCTGTATTAGGTCCTTTGCAGTCACTTTTGTCTTCCAAGTAAATATAGTTCGTTTGTAGTAAGTGTGATTAAATATACCTAAGACGTCTGTGTTGTGAAAATAATGTATTTATGCTAACTTTCATATTGGTATGTCTGATATCTCTCAGTTTGTAGCACACCCGAACTGTCAGCAGCACATGACCTCAATCTGGTACGGGTCTGAGATGGGCTTCCTCCAATCACTCAACGGTCTCATGCAGTTTATTTATCTGATTCTCTTCCTTCCGGCCATTCCCTTCATGTGTGTTCTGTACATCATCGCACCAGGCAGCAAGGTCAGTTGACGTATCTACTTATATACCAGAACAGAAAACACAAAGAGACGCATACAGCCTCATATACTCCACACATAGACCTTGACAATGCACTCAGAAACACACCACACACACACACGCACGCACACACACACACGCACGCACACACACACCCCAGCACATGAGACAGAACTACAGCAAGAACAAAGAAACAACACATACATAACCGCGCCGGCCAAACCCCCATACAATAAACCTGTTGCAACAGCGAGAAAGCTGAACGACGCAGAAGTTATCAAGAAAACTGCAAAGACAACTGATATATATAATATATATAAATATATCCTAGGCAGCGACGGCGAGTTGAACGAGGTCAAATACTTTGTTTCCCTACAGCTGAATTGAACTTAATCCAACACATAAACATAAAATCACTGTGCACTCACTAGTAGTAGAAACTTTTAGTAGTAGCAGCACGTGTGTGGTGTACGCTCGAGTTTAAAGCTAACTAAAATAAAAATACACACACACACGCAAACTGGCATACTATACATACACGATATACACACGCTCATATACATCACCGTGCAGTCGTTAAAATGTTAAAGTAATCATTGATGTAAAAGTTAACTAAGACTTCCATAGATTGTGTCCCAATTAAAGTGCACCTTAACAAGACACACCCACAGGTAAGGGTTCTGAGACCTGGCTGACATTACTTCAATCTGACCAGTAGTATAGAGGATGGATGGGTAGTTGGTCATTTAGTTGTCAGTCCTCTGGAAGACCGTCAGCTGCAAACTTCCTTTCACAAGGGAGCATTTCAAGGACTGGCACCTAGAGAGATAGAAATGTGTATGAACTGGAAAAGACAACATAAATGGCGTATGAAATGAAACGTTATAAGATTAGCATTTTGGAATAGTACGAAAACATGGATGGAAGATAACAGACAAACAACTTCTTAACGCAGCAGTATTGGTCTTAGAACACACAAAAACAAAAACTGCCCCTCACGCTATTTAAAAAAGCAGAGAAAACGCTAATAGAGTGGGAAGTGAGTTCTAGAATAATAACCGCAACATTAGGAATTATAAACAAGATAATAAACATGAATCTGATTCTGTACTACGCACCAACATATCATAGAGATGAATCAGTTACAGAGGAATGTATTTAAAACTTCTAAGTTCTAGAGGTGATGAAAAGAAAAAACGCGCAATCAAATTATTGGCATCTAAATGCCAAGAATGGACCGGATTACACAGGTTATAAAAATATCGTGTTAAAATCCGGTCTTGTGGTAATGAAAGACAATGGGGAATTATTCGTGACTTTTTTGCGAGGTGAATCAGAATGACATTGGAGTGTTTTCCCATATAAAATATCACATAAATCAGTGTGGGTATCACAAGGTCACATTGCAGAAAATCACATTCTTAATATGTGTATTGACAAGAAATCTGTTTCATCTCTTTACGGTCTAAACAGCTTAAGCTGAAGCTCAAGAGATAGGTAACTCCTTATAAACATAGAAATCAATACGATGCAGTATATATAAGAAATAAAGAAACTAAGGAGCAATCGTCATGTGACAGTGTGAAACATGACGAAGTAATAAAATTACTAAAGCAACTGAACAGTGACGGCAAAGATTTGCGAATAATACAGAACATATATTGGCAACAAACAGCAGCCATAAGAATCAACAACCTTGTAGGAACATTTCAGTGTATAAAGAAGCGCGTTAGACCAGGTTGAGTATTGCCTCATGATTTGTTCTTATTGTACAGTGAATATATAATGAAATCTACAGAACATATGTCAGGGGCCCTGGCTGATGGAATAATATAAATAACTTACGTTGTGAAATGTTAGAACCTGTGTCCCACTGGAACATAACAGGATAGAACAAACGCTGTGGTATAGTTAGAACCTGAGGTCCACTGGAACATATAGGATAGGACAAACGATGTGGTATGTTAGAACCTGAGGTCCATGGAACATAAAGAGTTGCTTGCTTGCTTGTGTTCGTTGGCTTGAGCTCCAACGCGAAGTCCTGTATTTCCCATGAAGGCATCCTGTTGTCCAACTCAGTGTGATGTCATACAGGATCTGAGGTTTGCATGAGTATCCGTTGTCCCATGTCTGGCTTATTGGTGTGCAGACTGGTGGTTCCTCGCCGTACAGGCAGACACTCTCCGACTTCGGAGGAATCGGCAATTCTACTGACTTTAGCCAGGACCCCGAAGGGATCTGTTACCCAGGACGCTCGACGAGGACGCGTCAATAGGTCTTGGCCAGTATATAACCCGGCCCTGGTGCCTTGGAAACACCTCTGCGTCCCAACATAAAGAGTGAAATGCAGGGTATGGCATGTTAGGTCCTTTACTCCACTGGAAGACAAACGATAGAACAAATGATGTGACACGTTAGAGCCTGAACTCCACTAGACAACAAACGATGGAACAAATCATGTGCCATGTTAGCGCCTTAACTCCACTAGACAACAAACGATGGAACAAATCATGTAACATGTTAGAGCCTGAACTCTACTGGAAGATAAAAGATAGAACAAATAGTGTGACATGTTAGAGCCTGAACTCTACTGGAAAACAAAAGATAGAACAAATCGCGTAAAATGTTAGAGCTTGAACTCCACTGGAAACTAAAAGATAGAATTAACGTTTTAGCCTGTACCACTGTAAAATGAAATATAGAGCCAACGGTACTGTAGGTTACAATCTGTACAGACTTAAAGACACTAGATAAAACAAACGCTACGGCATGTTAGAAGATCCTGTACTCGAGTTAAAAATAATATATAGAACAAGCGGTACTGTATCTTACAGTCTTTAGTCCACTTGAAGATAAAATATAGAACAAACAGTAAAGTATATTAGATTTTGATCTCCACTTGACGATAAAAGACAGAACAAACGCTGTGGCATTTTACAGCCCGCAGACCAATGGAAGCTAAAGCATAGAACACGAAGATTATGATAACAACATTGATTTGATTACTATAATTTCATGTTAACAACCAGGCTGGTTTTCTTCTCCACAGTTCGGCGCCGTCATGCGCTGCCCAGTGACAAAATTCATCACCCATACAGCTTCCCATATGTGCTTCCTCATTCTTCTATCCGCTGCTACTTTCCGCATAACAGAGTCTAGTTTTGCTATTACAAAAACAGGTAAAGTCGATTTTTGATTCCACAGTAATCAGTAATTTATTAGCCTATTGTACTGAATGTACCTATTCGCTTGGTTTAATTATAATAACTAGTTTTACATAGTTTTATGTAAAGTATAGTATGTGTTTAACTTCAATAACTTTTGATTAAATTGCGGAAGATGTGCGTATTCTTGGTTTATCCATAATCACTACCTATAATAAAATTGATCAAGCTGTCTGTCTTGCGTTCGGAAGATTGTAGGTTTGGTTTAGGACTTTAAATTCACGAGTACATTTTTCTCAGAGCCGTGCGGTAGATTTTCTCAGTATGATGCGGATTCTTTTTCGGGACACCCGGGTTCAAATCATCGGTAAGGTGTGGTGGGTTTTTTTTCTGTCAGAGCCAAAAAAGAAAACTCTTAACCTGCAGAGTTCGCGGCGACTGCAATAGCCAAGCGGCCTTAATTCCTCAGGCTCAATACCCCCTTCCCCCCCACCCCTCCCTCTTGCCATTCACCGCAAGGTATTTTATTGGCAGTAAATGACAGATTTTGACAGATGCACGTCTTCTTAATGCCAATAACTTTTATATATATTCAATGTCTCACCAAAGGTCACTTCCCATCAGCCTTTAAAATCGCTAAAGTGTATCGTCATTTAAAAGCTGGTTCATAAGACGATCGTCTCAAGAGTAACTGTAGGTCATTTCCATATTATCCTCAGTATCCAACCCGCTAAAAAGCACAGTCACAAAACAACATTAGAGCACTTTTTTTCGCCGCCACAAACTAATAGTTGACAGTCAGGATTTTGGCCAAAATATTCTTGTCATGCGGCCCTAACAAACATGATAGAAAACTGACATCAAAATATTTACAACAATACTCTATGTGGAGCGATGGCTTTAGAAAAGCATTCGATATGATAGATCATACAATTCTAATTAAAAAACTAGAAACAATGAAAGTAAGCTTTAATATAGTGACATTAATAAAAATCAGTTTTATTAGACAGAAAACAAGTAGTATTACACAATACATCTTTATCGTAAGCCATTACATTTAATATTGGAGTAGGGACCTACACGTGGCCCTCTGTTATTTGCCATTTACATAAATAATCTTCCCTTATTCTTTCGTCGTCTTGCGATCTATGTGTAGACGACTGAACAGTATATACAAACGCTAATAATTGTAATGTGCTAGAATCATCATTGCAACAGGAAATAAATTGTGTAGTTAACTGCTCCAAGCTACCTTTGGCCATTGTTAAAATATAACGTAAGACATATCGAACGACTTAATATACTTCATGTTCCTAAACCTAGAATAGACTTATATAAAACAGGCTAAGCATAATCTGCCACTCAGTTGTGGAACAATCTTCTACAAGAAATCAAAGACACCACCAATCACTATACATACAGTCGCAACATGTTTGAACACTACCTCAATACGGACTACATGTCCCCCTAAATAAAAATTTAAAAAAGAAAACACACACACACACACACACAATAATAATGGACAATTATCACAAACGATAACCAGCCAATAAACATTCCCATATGTATGACACGTTACACCTTCCTTAGGTATTTATAATGTCCGTGTTAAACATTGCCTCAGTGGGTCATGTAAGTGTTGGGATGACGATCACACGTTTTCCGGAGACCCATGTGAGTCATTGCTGGAGCTACAGACTTCGTACGTAGTGGGATAATAATAATAATAATAATAAGTCTTTATTTTCAAAGGGTTAAGAATTGGGTTGCTTTCGGCAGGACGCCCTGTGGAAAGAGACCGCGCCATATGGGATAAAACCAAGTGCAATGAAATCGATCCTCTGGCCTTTTAACGGCTTTTAAGCATTTCGAAAAATGCATTGGATGTGAACATGGCGGTACCAAACAGAAGGACTCTCACGAGGATACCCGTTTTCTCTTCCATAATCAAGTGACTCTTCCATGTGAACATGGCGGTACCAAACAGAAGGACTCTCACGAGGATACCCGTTTTCTCTTCCATAATCAAGTCTCTTCCATGTGAACAGGGCGGTACCCAACAGAAGGACTCTCACGAGGATACCCGTTTTCTCTTCCATAATCAAGTGACTCTTCCATGTGAACAGACTATGTCTACTACAATCTCATTATACCTACATATGAACACATTATGTCTATTAACACATGATACCAACTTAAAATTTTCTATTTTATCTTCGTTTTCTCCTAAAAACTTTCGAATAAGCAGAAATATCGCAGAAGCAACGATGTTAATACTATGTCGGCGATTCTTTATGCAGATCAAGATGAAGTCAGTTTAGTAATAAGGGATGTATACACGAGAAAAAGGTTTCGAATCTCTTGTCTTCTGCTAATTGTGTGTCTGTTTCATTTGCAGATGATCTGAACCATCCTCGCTACAATCATTTAACATACGAGGAGAAGGTGCAGAGTTTGTTGAAAGAGACGTTACGGCCAGCGTCTCCGCTTGTCACAAATGTGCAGATATGCATTGTTTTCTGGGTGTTAGGTAAGACAGGACCGAGGTTAGCAATACCGTAGTTGTGATGGGGAGTGTGGTAGTGTGATATCACCGATGTCAATGATGGCATGAAGTGTGGTAGATGTAAGCAGCAATATGATTGTTGGCATGAAGTGTGGTAGATGTGAGCAGCAATATGATTGTTGGCATGAAGTGTGGTAGATGTGAGCAATATGATTGTTGGCATGAAGTGTGGTAGATGTGAGCAGCAATATGATTGTTGGCATGAAGTGTGGTAGATGTGAGCAGCAATATGATTGTTGGCATGAAGTGTGGTAGATGTGAGCAGCAATATGATTGTTGGCATGAAGTGTGGTAGATGTGAGCAGCAATATGATTGTTGGCATGAAGTGTGGGAGATGTGAGCAGCAATATGATTGTTGGCATGAAGTGTGGGAGATGTGAGCAGCAATATGATTGTTGGCATGAAGTGTGGTAGATGTGAGCAGCAATATGATTGTTGGCATGAAGTGTGGTAGATGTGAGCAATATGATTGTTGGCATGAAGTGTGGGAGATGTGAGCAGCAATATGATTGTTGGCATGAAGTGTGGGAGATGTGAGCAGCAATATGATTGTTGGCATGAAGTGTGGTAGATGTGAGCAGCAATATGATTGTTGGCATGAAGTGTGGTAGATGTGAGCAGCAATATGATTGTTGGCATGAAGTGTGGTAGATGTGAGCAGCTGTATGATTGTTGGCATGAAGTGTGGTAGATGTGAGCAATATGATTGTTGGCATGAAGTGTGGTAGATGTGAGCAATATGATTGTTGGCATGAAGTGTAGTAGATGTGAGCAGCAATATGATTGTTGGCATGAAGTGTGGGAGATGTGAGCAGCAGTATGATTGTTGGCATGAAGTGTGGTAGATGTGAGCAATATGATTGTTGGCATGAAGTGTGGTAGATGTGAGCAGCAGTATGATTGTTGGATTGAAGTGTGGTAGATGTGAGCAGCAATATGATTGTTGGCATGAAGTGTGGTAGATGTGAGCAATATGATTGTTGGCATGAAGTGTGGTAGATGTGAGCAGCAGTATGATTGTTGGCATGAAGTGTGGTAGATGTGAGCAGCAATATGATTGTTGGCATGAAGTGTGGTAGATGTGAGCAATATGATTGTTGGCATGAAGTGTGGTAGATGTGAGCAGCAGTATGATTGTTGGATTGAAGTGTGGTAGATGTGAGCAGCAGTATGATTGTTGGATTGAAGTGTGGTAGATGTGAGCAGCAGTATGATTGTTGGATTGAAGTGTGGTAGATGTGAGCAGCAATATGATTGTTGGCATGAAGTGTGGTAGATGTGAGCAATATGATTGTTGGCATGAAGTGTGGTAGATGTGAGCAGCAATATGATTGTTGGCATGAAGTGTGGTAGATGTGAGCAGCAGTATGATTGTTGGCATGAAGTGTGGTAGATGTGAGCAGCAATATGATTGTTGGCATGAAGTGTGGTAGATGTGAGCAGCAATATGATTGTTGGCATGAAGTGTGGGAGATGTGAGCAGCAATATGATTGTTGGCATGAAGTGTGGTAGATGTGAGCAGCAATATGATTGTTGGCATGAAGTGTGGTAGATGTGAGCAGCAATATGATTATTGGCATGAAGTGTGGTAGATGTGAGCAATATGATTGTTGGCATGAAGTGTGGTAGATGTGAGCAGCAGTATGATTGTTGGCATGAAGTGTGGTAGATGTGAGCAGCAATATGATTGTTGGCATGAAGTGTGGTAGATGTGAGCAGCAATATGATTGTTGGCATGAAGTGTGGTAGATGTGAGCAATATGATTGTTGGCATGAAGTGTGGTAGATGTGAGCAGCAGTATGATTGTTGGCATGAAGTGTGGTAGATGTGAGCAGCAATATGATTGTTGGCATGAAGTGTGGTAGATGTGAGCAGCAGTATGATTGTTGGCATGAAGTGTGGTAGATGTGAGCAATATGATTGTTGGCATGAAGTGTGGTAGATGTGAGCAGCAGTATGATTGTTGGCATGAAGTGTGGTAGATGTGAGCAGCAATATGATTGTTGGCATGAAGTGTGGTAGATGTGAGCAGCAGTATGATTGTTGGCATGAAGTGTGGTAGATGTGAGCAGCAGTATGATTGTTGGCATGAAGTGTGGTAGATGTGAGCAATATGATTGTTGGCATGAAGTGTGGTAGATGTGAGCAGCAATATGATTGTTGGCATGAAGTGTGGTAGATGTGAGCAGCAGTATGATTGTTGGCATGAAGTGTGGTAGATGTGAGCAGCAGTATGATTGGTGACATGAAGTGTGGTAGATGTGAGCAGCAATATGATTGTTGGCATGAAGTGTGGTAGATGTGAGCAGCAGTATGATTGTTGGCATGAAGTGTGGTAGATGTGAGCAGCAATATGATTGTTGGCATAAAGTGTGGTAGATGTGAGCAGCAATATGATTGTTGGTATGAAGTGTGGTAGATGTGAGCAGCAATATGATTGTTGGCATGAAGTGTGGTAGATGTGAGCAGCAGTATGATTGGTGGCATGAAGTGTGGTAGATGTGAGCAGCAATATGATTGTTGGCATGAAGTGTGGGAGATGTGAGCAATATGATTGTTGGCATGAAGTGTGGTAGATGTGAGCAGCAGTATGATTGTTGGCATGAAGTGTGGTAGATGTGAGCAGCAGTATGATTGTTGGCATGAAGTGTGGTAGATGTGAGCAGCAGTATGATTGGTGACATGAAGTGTGGTAGATGTGAGCAGCAATATGATTGTTGGCATGAAGTGTGGTAGATGTGAGCAGCAGTATGATTGTTGGCATGAAGTGTGGTAGATGTGAGCAGCAATATGATTGTTGGCATAAAGTGTGGTAGATGTGAGCAGCAATATGATTGTTGGTATGAAGTGTGGTAGATGTGAGCAGCAATATGATTGTTGGCATGAAGTGTGGTAGATGTGAGCAGCAGTATGATTGGTGGCATGAAGTGTGGTAGATGTGAGCAGCAATATGATTGTTGGCATGAAGTGTGGTAGATGTGAGCAGCAATATGATTGTTGGCATGAAGTGTGGTAGATGTGAGCAGCAATATGATTGTTGGCATGAAGTGTAGTAGATGTGAGCAGCAATATGATTGTTGGCATGAAGTGTGGTAGATGTGAGCAGCAGTATGATTGTTGGCATGAAGTGTGGTAGATGTGAGCAGCAGTATGATTGTTGGCATGAAGTGTGGTAGATGTGAGCAGCAGTATGATTGTTGGCATGAAGTGTGGTAGATGTGAGCAGCAGTATGATTGGTGGCATGAAGTGTGATAGCTGTGAACAGCAGTATGATTGGTGACATGAAGTGTGGTAGATGTGAGCAGCAGTATGATTGGTGGCATGAAGTGTGGTAGCTGTGAGCAGCAGTATGATTGTTGGCATGAAGTGTGGTAGATGTGAACAGCAGTATGATTGGTGACATGAAGTGTGGTAGATGTGAGAAGCAGTATGATTGGTGACATGAAGTGTGGTAGATGTGAACAGCAATATGATTGTTGGCATGAAGTGTGGTAGATGTGAGCAGCAGTATGATTGGTGACATGAAGTGTGGTAGATGTGAACAGCAATATGATTGTTGGCATGAAGTGTGGTAGATGTGAACAGCAGTATGATTGGTGACATGAAGTGTGGTAGATGTGAGCAGCAGTATGATTTTTGGCATGAAGTGTGGGAGATGTGAGCAGCAATATGATTGTTGGCATGAAGTGTGGTAGATGTGAGCAGCAATATGATTGTTGGCATGAAGTGTGGTAGATGTGAGCAGCAGTATGATTGTTGGCATGAAGTGTGGTAGATGTGAGCAGCAGTATGATTGTTGGCATGAAGTGTGGTAGATGTGAGGAGCAATATGATTGTTGGCATGAAGTGTGGTAGATGTGAGCAGCAATATGATTGTTGGCATGAAGTGTGGTAGATGTGAGCAGCAGTATGATTGTTGGCATGAAGTGTGGTAGATGTGAGCAGCAGTATGATTGGTGACATGAAGTGTGGTAGATGTGAGCAATATGATTGTTGGCATGAAGTGTGGTAGATGTGAGCAATATGATTGTTGGCATGAAGTGTGGTAGATGTGAGCAATATGATTGTTGGCATGAAGTGTGGTAGATGTGAGCAATATGATTGTTGGCATGAAGTGTGGTAGATGTGAGCAGCAGTATGATTGTTGGCATGAAGTGTGGTAGATGTGAGCAGCAGTATGATTGTTGGCATGAAGTGTGGGAAATGTGAGGAGCAATATGATTGTTGGCATGAAGTGTGGTAGATGTGAGCAATATGATTGTTGGCATGAAGTGTGGTAGATGTGAGCAATATGATTGTTGGCATGAAGTGTGGGAGATGTGAGCAATATGATTGTTGGCATGAAGTGTGGTAGATGTGAGCAATATGATTGTTGGCATGAAGTGTGGTAGATGTGAGCAATATGATTGTTGGCATGAAGTGTGGGAGATGTGAGCAGCAATATGATTGTTGGCATGAATTGTGGTAGATGTGAGCAGCAGTATGATTGTTGGCATGAAGTGTGGTAGATGTGAGCAGCAGTATGATTGTTGGCATGAAGTGTGGTAGATGTGAGCAGCAATATGATTGTTGGCATGAAGTGTGGTAGATGTGAGCAATATGATTGTTGGCATGAAGTGTGGTAGATGTGAGCAATATGATTGTTGGCATGAAGTGTGGGAGATGTGAGCAGCAATATGATTGTTGGCATGAATTGTGGTAGATGTGAGCAGCAGTATGATTGTTGGCATGAAGTGTGGTAGATGTGAGCAGCAGTATGATTGTTGGCATGAAGTGTGGGAAATGTGAGGAGCAATATGATTGTTGGCATGAAGTGTGGTAGATGTGAGCAGCAATATGATTGTTGGCATGAAGTGTGGTAGATGTGAGCAATATGATTGTTGGCATGAAGTGTGGTAGATGTGAGCAGCAATATGATTGTTGGCATGAAGTGTGGTAGATGTGAGCAGCAATATGATTGTTGGCATGAAGTGTGGTAGATGTGAGCAGCAGTATGATTGTTGGCATGAAGTGTGGTAGATGTGAGCAGCAATATGATTGTTGGCATGAAGTGTGGTAGATGTGAGCAATATGATTGTTGGCATGAAGTGTGGTAGATGTGAGCAGCAGTATGATTGTTGGCATGAAGTGTGGTAGATGTGAGCAGCAGTATGATTGTTGGCATGAAGTGTGGTAGATGTGAGCAATATGATTGTTGGCATGAAGTGTGGGAGATGTGAGCAGCAGTATGATTGTTGGCATGAAGTGTGGTAGATGTGAGCAGCAGTATGATTGTTGGCATGAAGTGTGGTAGATGTGAGCAATATGATTGTTGGCATGAAGTGTGGGAGATGTGAGCAGCAGTATGATTGTTGGCATGAAGTGTGGTAGATGTGAGCAGCAATATGATTGTTGGCATGAAGTGTGGGAGATGTGAGCAGCAGTATGATTGTTGGCATGAAGTGTGCTAGATGTGAGCAATATGATTGTTGGCATGAAGTGTGGTAGATGTGAGCAGCAATATGATTGTTGGCATGAAGTGTGGTAGATGTGAGCAGCAATATGATTGTTGGCATGAAGTGTGGTAGATGTGAGCAGCAATATGATTGTTGGCATGAAGTGTGGTAGATGTGAGCAGCAGTATGATTGTTGGCATGAAGTGTGGTAGATGTGAGCAGCAATATGATTGTTGGCATGAAGTGTGGTAGATGTGAGCAATATGATTGTTGGCATGAAGTGTGGGAGATGTGAGCAGCAATATGATTGTTGGCATGAAGTGTGGTAGATGTGAGCAGCAGTATGATTGTTGGCATGAAGTGTGGTAGATGTGAGCAGCAATATGATTGTTGGCATGAAGTGTGGTAGATGTGAGCAGCAGTATGATTGTTGGCATGAAGTGTGGGAAATGTGAGGAGCAATATGATTGTTGGCATGAAGTATGGTAGATGTGAGCAGCAATATGATTATTGGCATGAAGTGTGGTAGATGTGAGCAGCAGTATGATTGTTGGCATGAAGTGTGGTGTGGTAGCTGTGAGCAGCAATATGATTGTTGGCATGAAGTGTGGTAGATGTGAGCAGCAATATGATTGTTGGCATGAAGTGTGGTAGATGTGAGCAGCAGTATGATTGTTGGCATGAAGTGTGGTAGATGTGAGCAGCAGTATGATTGTTGGCATGAAGTGTGGTAGATGTGAGCAGCAGTATGATTGTTGGCATGAAGTGTGGTAGATGTGAGCAATATGATTGTTGGCATGAAGTGTGGTAGATGTGAGCAGCAGTATGATTGTTGGATTGAAGTGTGGTAGATGTGAGCAGCAATATGATTGTTGGCATGAAGTGTGGTAGATGTGAGCAATATGATTGTTGGCATGAAGTGTGGTAGATGTGAGCAGCAGTATGATTGTTGGCATGAAGTGTGGTAGATGTGAGCAGCAATATGATTGTTGGCATGAAGTGTGGTAGATGTGAGCAATATGATTGTTGGCATGAAGTGTGGTAGATGTGAGCAGCAGTATGATTGTTGGATTGAAGTGTGGTAGATGTGAGCAGCAATATGATTGTTGGCATGAAGTGTGGTAGATGTGAGCAATATGATTGTTGGCATGAAGTGTGGTAGATGTGAGCAGCAATATGATTGTTGGCATGAAGTGTGGTAGATGTGAGCAGCAATATGATTGTTGGCATGAAGTGTGGTAGATGTGAGCAGCAGTATGATTGTTGGCATGAAGTGTGGTAGATGTGAGCAGCAATATGATTGTTGGCATGAAGTGTGGTAGATGTGAGCAGCAATATGATTGTTGGCATGAAGTGTGGGAGATGTGAGCAGCAATATGATTGTTGGCATGAAGTGTGGTAGATGTGAGCAGCAATATGATTGTTGGCATGAAGTGTGGTAGATGTGAGCAGCAATATGATTGTTGGCATGAAGTGTGGTAGATGTGAGCAGCAGTATGATTGTTGGCATGAAGTGTGGTAGATGTGAGCAGCAGTATGATTGTTGGCATGAAGTGTGGTAGATGTGAGCAATATGATTGTTGGCATGAAGTGTGGTAGATGTGAGCAGCAATATGATTGTTGGCATGAAGTGTGGTAGATGTGAGCAGCAGTATGATTGTTGGCATGAAGTGTGGTAGATGTGAGCAGCAGTATGATTGGTGACATGAAGTGTGGTAGATGTGAGCAGCAATATGATTGTTGGCATGAAGTGTGGTAGATGTGAGCAGCAGTATGATTGTTGGCATGAAGTGTGGTAGATGTGAGCAGCAATATGATTGTTGGCATAAAGTGTGGTAGATGTGAGCAGCAATATGATTGTTGGTATGAAGTGTGGTAGATGTGAGCAGCAATATGATTGTTGGCATGAAGTGTGGTAGATGTGAGCAGCAGTATGATTGGTGGCATGAAGTGTGGTAGATGTGAGCAGCAATATGATTGTTGGCATGAAGTGTGGGAGATGTGAGCAATATGATTGTTGGCATGAAGTGTGGTAGATGTGAGCAGCAGTATGATTGTTGGCATGAAGTGTGGTAGATGTGAGCAGCAGTATGATTGTTGGCATGAAGTGTGGTAGATGTGAGCAGCAGTATGATTGGTGACATGAAGTGTGGTAGATGTGAGCAGCAATATGATTGTTGGCATGAAGTGTGGTAGATGTGAGCAGCAGTATGATTGTTGGCATGAAGTGTGGTAGATGTGAGCAGCAATATGATTGTTGGCATAAAGTGTGGTAGATGTGAGCAGCAATATGATTGTTGGTATGAAGTGTGGTAGATGTGAGCAGCAATATGATTGTTGGCATGAAGTGTGGTAGATGTGAGCAGCAGTATGATTGGTGGCATGAAGTGTGGTAGATGTGAGCAGCAATATGATTGTTGGCATGAAGTGTGGTAGATGTGAGCAGCAATATGATTGTTGGCATGAAGTGTGGTAGATGTGAGCAGCAATATGATTGTTGGCATGAAGTGTAGTAGATGTGAGCAGCAATATGATTGTTGGCATGAAGTGTGGTAGATGTGAGCAGCAGTATGATTGTTGGCATGAAGTGTGGTAGATGTGAGCAGCAGTATGATTGTTGGCATGAAGTGTGGTAGATGTGAGCAGCAGTATGATTGTTGGCATGAAGTGTGGTAGATGTGAGCAGCAGTATGATTGGTGGCATGAAGTGTGATAGCTGTGAACAGCAGTATGATTGGTGACATGAAGTGTGGTAGATGTGAGCAGCAGTATGATTGGTGGCATGAAGTGTGGTAGCTGTGAGCAGCAGTATGATTGTTGGCATGAAGTGTGGTAGATGTGAACAGCAGTATGATTGGTGACATGAAGTGTGGTAGATGTGAGAAGCAGTATGATTGGTGACATGAAGTGTGGTAGATGTGAACAGCAATATGATTGTTGGCATGAAGTGTGGTAGATGTGAGCAGCAGTATGATTGGTGACATGAAGTGTGGTAGATGTGAACAGCAATATGATTGTTGGCATGAAGTGTGGTAGATGTGAACAGCAGTATGATTGGTGACATGAAGTGTGGTAGATGTGAGCAGCAGTATGATTGGTGACATGAAGTGTGGTAGATGTGAACAGCAGTATGATTGGTGGCATGAAGTGTGGTAGATGTGAACAGCAGTATGATTGGTGGCATGAAGTGTGGTAGATGTGAGCAGCAGTATGATTGGTGACATGAAGTGTGGTAGATGTGAGCAGCAGTATGATTGGTTGCATGAAGTGTGGTAGATGTGAACAGCAGTATGATTGTTGGCATGAAGTGTGGTAGATGTGAGCAGCAGTATGATTGTTGGCATGAAGTGTGGGAGATGTGAGCAGCAATATGATTGTTGGCATGAAGTGTGGTAGATGTGAGCAGCAGTATGATTTGTGGCTTGACGTGTTGTAGATGTGAGCTGCAGTATAATTGGTGGCATGAAGTGTGGTAGCTGTGAGCAGCAGTATGATTGTTGGCATGAATTGTGGTAGATGTGAGCAGCAGAATGATTGTTGGCATGAATTGTGGTAGATGTGAGCAGCAGTATGATTGGTGGCGTGAAGTGTGGTAGATGTGAGCAGCAGTATGATTGGTGACATGAAGTGTGGTAGATGTGAGCTGCAGTATGATTGGTGACATGAAGTGTGGTAGATGTGAGCAGCAGTATGATTGGTGGCATGAAGTGTGGTAGATGTGAGCAGCAGTATGATTGGTGGCATGAAGTGTGGTAGATGTGAGCAGCAGTATGATTGTTGGCATGAAGAGTGGTAGATGTGAGCAGCAGTATGATTGGTGACATGAAGTGTGGTAGATGTGAGCAGCAATATGATTGTTGGCATGAAGTGTGGTAGATGTGAGCAGCAGTATGATTGGTGGCATGAAGTGTGGGAGATGTGAGCAGCAGTATGATTGGTGGCATGAAGTGTGGGAGATGTGAGCAGCAATATGATTGTTGGCATGAAGTGTGGTAGATGTGAGCAGCAGTATGATTGGTGGCATGAAGTGTGGGAGATGTGAGCAGCAATATGATTGTTGGCATGAAGTGTGGTAGATGTGAGCAGCAGTATGATTGGTGACATGAAGTGTGGTAGATGTGAGCAGCAGTATGATTGTTGGCATGAAGTGTGGTCGATATGAGCAGCAGTATGATTGGTGGCATGAAGTGTGGTCGATATGAGCAGCAGTATGATTGGTGGCATGAAGTGTGGTAGATGTGAGCAGCAATATGATTGTTGGCATGAAGTGTGGTCGATATGAGCAGCAGTATGATTGTTGGCATGAAGTGTGGTCGATATGAGCAGCAATATGATTGGTGGCATGAAGTGTGGTAGATGTGAGCAGCAATATGATTGTTGGCATGAAGTGTGGTAGCTGTGAGCAGCAATATGATTGTTGGCATGAAGTGTGGTAGATGTGAGCTGCAGTATGATTATTGGCATGAAGTGTGGTCGATATGAGCAGCAGTATGATTGGTGGCATGAAGTGTGGTAGCTGTGAGCAGCAATATGATTGGTGGCATGAAGTGTGGTAGATATGAGCAGCTGTATGATTGGTGGCATGAAGTGTGGTAGATGTGAGCAGCAGTATGATTGTTGGCATGAAGTGTGGTAGATATGAGCAGCTGTATGATTATTGGTATGAAGTGTGGTAGCTGTGAGCAGCAATATGATTATTGGCATGAAGTGTGGTAGATGTGAGCAGCAATATGATTGTTGGCATGAAGTGTGGTAGATGTGAGCAGCAATATGATTGTTGGCATGAAGTGTGGTAGATGTGAGCAGCAGTATGATTGTTGGCATGAAGTGTGGTAGATGTGAGCAGCAGTATGATTGTTGGCATGAAGTGTGGGAAATGTGAGGAGCAATATGATTGTTGGCATGAAGTGTGGTAGATGTGAGCAGCAATATGATTGTTGGCATGAAGTGTGGTAGATGTGAGCAGCAGTATGATTGTTGGCATGAAGTGTGGTAGATGTGAGCAGCAGTATGATTGTTGTATTGAAGTGTGGTAGATGTGAGCAGCAATATGATTGTTGGCATGAAGTGTGGTAGATGTGAGCAATATGATTGTTGGCATGAAGTGTGGTAGATGTGAGCAGCAATATGATTGTTGGCATGAAGTGTTGTAGATGTGAGCAGCAATATGATTGTTGGCATGAAGTGAGGTAGATGTGAGCAGCAGTATGATTGTTGGATTGAAGTGTGGTAGATGTGAGCAATATGATTGTTGGCATGAAGTGTGGTAGATGTGAGCAGCAATATGATTGTTGGCATGAAGTGTAGTAGATGTGAGCAGCAATATGATTGTTGGCATGAAGTGTGGTAGATGTGAGCAGCAGTATGATTGTTGGCATGAAGTGTGGTAGATGTGAGCAGCAATATGATTGTTGGCATGAAGTGTTGTAGATGTGAGCAGCAATATGATTGTTGGCATGAAGTGTGGTAGATGTGAGCAGCAATATGATTGTTGGCATGAAGTGTGGTAGATGTGAGCAGCAGTATGATTGTTGGCATGAAGTGTGGTAGATGTGAGCAGCAGTATGATTGTTGGCATGAAGTGTGGTAGATGTGAGCAGCAGTATGATTGTTGGCATGAAGTGTGGTAGATGTGAGCAGCAGTATGATTGTTGGCATGAAGTGTGGTAGATGTGAGCAGCAATATGATTGTTGGCATGAAGTGTGGTAGATGTGAGCAGCAGTATGA
Source organism: Cepaea hortensis (assembly GCA_963921405.1). Classification (NCBI taxonomy): domain Eukaryota; kingdom Metazoa; phylum Mollusca; class Gastropoda; order Stylommatophora; family Helicidae; genus Cepaea; species Cepaea hortensis. The sequence continues at coordinate 25,605,199 of OY992876.1, read as the reverse complement.
TTGTTGGCATGAAGTGTGGTAGATGTGAGCAGCAGTATGATTGTTGGCATGAAGTGTGGTAGATGTGAGCAGCAGTATGATTGTTGGCATGAAGTGTGGTAGATGTGAGCAGCAATATGATTGTTGGCATGAAGTGTGGTAGATGTGAGCAGCAGTATGATTGTTGGCATGAAGTGTGGTAGATGTGAGCAGCAGTATGATTGTTGGCATGAAGTGTGGTAGATGTGAGCAGCAGTATGATTGTTGGCATGAAGTGTGGTAGATGTGAGCAGCAGTATGATTGGTGGCATGAAGTGTGATAGCTGTGAACAGCAGTATGATTGGTGACATGAAGTGTGGTAGATGTGAGCAGCAGTATGATTGGTGGCATGAAGTGTGGTAGCTGTGAGCAGCAGTATGATTGTTGGCATGAAGTGTGGTAGATGTGAACAGCAGTATGATTGGTGACATGAAGTGTGGTAGATGTGAGAAGCAGTATGATTGGTGACATGAAGTGTGGTAGATGTGAACAGCAATATGATTGTTGGCATGAAGTGTGGTAGATGTGAGCAGCAGTATGATTGGTGACATGAAGTGTGGTAGATGTGAACAGCAATATGATTGTTGGCATGAAGTGTGGTAGATGTGAACAGCAGTATGATTGGTGACATGAAGTGTGGTAGATGTGAGCAGCAGTATGATTGGTGACATGAAGTGTGGTAGATGTGAACAGCAGTATGATTGGTGGCATGAAGTGTGGTAGATGTGAACAGCAGTATGATTGGTGGCATGAAGTGTGGTAGATGTGAGCAGCAGTATGATTGGTGACATGAAGTGTGGTAGATGTGAGCAGCAGTATGATTGGTTGCATGAAGTGTGGTAGATGTGAACAGCAGTATGATTGTTGGCATGAAGTGTGGTAGATGTGAGCAGCAGTATGATTGTTGGCATGAAGTGTGGGAGATGTGAGCAGCAATATGATTGTTGGCATGAAGTGTGGTAGATGTGAGCAGCAGTATGATTTGTGGCTTGACGTGTTGTAGATGTGAGCTGCAGTATAATTGGTGGCATGAAGTGTGGTAGCTGTGAGCAGCAGTATGATTGTTGGCATGAATTGTGGTAGATGTGAGCAGCAGAATGATTGTTGGCATGAATTGTGGTAGATGTGAGCAGCAGTATGATTGGTGGCGTGAAGTGTGGTAGATGTGAGCAGCAGTATGATTGGTGACATGAAGTGTGGTAGATGTGAGCTGCAGTATGATTGGTGACATGAAGTGTGGTAGATGTGAGCAGCAGTATGATTGGTGGCATGAAGTGTGGTAGATGTGAGCAGCAGTATGGTTGGTGGCATGAAGTGTGGTAGATGTGAGCAGCAGTATGATTGTTGGCATGAAGAGTGGTAGATGTGAGCAGCAGTATGATTGGTGACATGAAGTGTGGTAGATGTGAGCAGCAATATGATTGGTGGCATGAAGTGTGGGAGATGTGAGCAGCAGTATGATTGGTGGCATGAAGTGTGGGAGATGTGAGCAGCAATATGATTGTTGGCATGAAGTGTGGTAGATGTGAGCAGCAGTATGATTGGTGGCATGAAGTGTGGGAGATGTGAGCAGCAATATGATTGTTGGCATGAAGTGTGGTAGATGTGAGCAGCAGTATGATTGGTGACATGAAGTGTGGTAGATGTGAGCAGCAGTATGATTGTTGGCATGAAGTGTGGTCGATATGAGCAGCAGTATGATTGGTGGCATGAAGTGTGGTCGATATGAGCAGCAGTATGATTGGTGGCATGAAGTGTGGTAGATGTGAGCAGCAATATGATTGTTGGCATGAAGTGTGGTCGATATGAGCAGCAGTATGATTGTTGGCATGAAGTGTGGTCGATATGAGCAGCAATATGATTGGTGGCATGAAGTGTGGTAGATGTGAGCAGCAATATGATTGTTGGCATGAAGTGTGGTAGCTGTGAGCAGCAATATGATTGTTGGCATGAAGTGTGGTAGATGTGAGCTGCAGTATGATTATTGGCATGAAGTGTGGTCGATATGAGCAGCAGTATGATTGGTGGCATGAAGTGTGGTAGCTGTGAGCAGCAATATGATTGGTGGCATGAAGTGTGGTAGATATGAGCAGCTGTATGATTGGTGGCATGAAGTGTGGTAGATGTGAGCAGCAATATGATTGTTGGCATGAAGTGTGGTAGATGTGAGCAGCAGTATGATTGTTGGCATGAAGTGTGGTAGATGTGAGCAGCAGTATGATTGTTGGCATGAAGTGTGGGAAATGTGAGGAGCAATATGATTGTTGGCATGAAGTGTGGTAGATGTGAGCAGCAATATGATTGTTGGCATGAAGTGTGGTAGATGTGAGCAGCAGTATGATTGTTGGCATGAAGTGTGGTAGATGTGAGCAGCAGTATGATTGTTGGATTGAAGTGTGGTAGATGTGAGCAGCAATATGATTGTTGGCATGAAGTGTGGTAGATGTGAGCAATATGATTGTTGGCATGAAGTGTGGTAGATGTGAGCAGCAATATGATTGTTGGCATGAAGTGTTGTAGATGTGAGCAGCAATATGATTGTTGGCATGAAGTGAGGTAGATGTGAGCAGCAGTATGATTGTTGGATTGAAGTGTGGTAGATGTGAGCAATATGATTGTTGGCATGAAGTGTGGTAGATGTGAGCAGCAATATGATTGTTGGCATGAAGTGTAGTAGATGTGAGCAGCAATATGATTGTTGGCATGAAGTGTGGTAGATGTGAGCAGCAGTATGATTGTTGGCATGAAGTGTGGTAGATGTGAGCAGCAATATGATTGTTGGCATGAAGTGTTGTAGATGTGAGCAGCAATATGATTGTTGGCATGAAGTGTGGTAGATGTGAGCAGCAATATGATTGTTGGCATGAAGTGTGGTAGATGTGAGCAGCAGTATGATTGTTGGCATGAAGTGTGGTAGATGTGAGCAGCAGTATGATTGTTGGCATGAAGTGTGGTAGATGTGAGCAGCAGTATGATTGTTGGCATGAAGTGTGGTAGATGTGAGCAGCAGTATGATTGTTGGCATGAAGTGTGGTAGATGTGAGCAGCAATATGATTGTTGGCATGAAGTGTGGTAGATGTGAGCAGCAGTATGATTGTTGGCATGAAGTGTGGTAGATGTGAGCAGCAGTATGATTGTTGGCATGAAGTGTGGTAGATGTGAGCAGCAGTATGATTGTTGGCATGAAGTGTGGTAGATGTGAGCAGCAATATGATTGTTGGCATGAAGTGTGGTAGATGTGAGCTGCAGTATGATTATTGGCATGAAGTGTGGTCGATATGAGCAGCAGTATGATTGGTGGCATGAAGTGTGGTAGCTGTGAGCAGCAATATGATTGTTGGCATGAAGTGTGGTAGATGTGAGCAGCAATATGATTGTTGGCATGAAGTGTGGTAGATGTGAGCTGCAGTATGATTATTGGCATGAAGTGTGGTCGATATGAGCAGCAGTATGATTGGTGGCATGAAGTGTGGTAGCTGTGAGCAGCAATATGATTGGTGGCATGAAGTGTGGTAGATATGAGCAGCTGTATGATTGGTGGCATGAAGTGTGGTAGATGTGAGCAGCAGTATGATTGTTGGCATGAAGTGTGGTAGACATGAGCAGCTGTATGATTATTGGTATGAAGTGTGGTAGCTGTGAGCAGCAATATGATTGTTGGCATGAAGTGTGGTAGATGTGAGCTGCAGTATGATTATTGGCATGAAGTGTGGTCGATATGAGCAGCAGTATGATTGGTGGCATGAAGTGTGGTAGCTGTGAGCAGCAATATGATTGGTGGCATGAAGTGTGGTAGATATGAGCAGCTGTATGATTGGTGGCATGAAGTGTGGTAGATGTGAGCAGCAATATGATTGTTGGTATGAAGTGTGGTAGATGTGAGCAGCAATATGATTATTGGTATGAAGTGTGGTAGATGTGAGCAGCAATATGATTATTGGCATGAAGTGTGGTAGATATGAGCAGCAGTATGATTGGTGGCATGAAGTGTGGTAGATATATGAGCAGCTGTATGATTATTGGTATGAAGTGTGGTAGCTGTGAGCAGCAATATAATTGTTGGCATGAAGTGTGGTAGATATGAGCAGCAGTATGATTGGTGGCATGAAGTGTGGTAGATATGAGCAGCAGTAAGATTGGTGGCATGAAGTGTGGTAGGATTGAGCAGCAATATAATTGTTGGCATGAAGTGTGGTAGATATGAGCAGCTGTATGATAAACGGTACCATAAGTACTTGGTGTGATGAAGCTGGGGCAAAGGACAACCCAACAAAGGCAACAGTGACTTGGTTCTCGTTGAATAATCATATTGTCAACACTCCAACACCAACTGTAATGCTGTGATCAGAGACGGTGGAAAGAACGCAGGCAATGAATTACCCGGGGATACGGTTTGATCGAAGCCTTGCTTATAATGTGCACATAGACCAGGTGATAACAAAGGCCATGCGGGGTTTGGCAGCGATGCGGGTGATGGCGGCAGCAAACTGTGAGCAGCGCCATCTATGTCTTCTGTACGAGGGGTTGGTCATGTCTGTTTTGGAGTATGCAATGGCAATCCTGACTCTCAGCCATAAGCAGATAGAAAGGATGGAAAGGATACAGAATGAAGCTATGCGCATTATTCTTGGATGTACAAGAGATACAGCATGCAGGGCGATGCGCTACCTTCTTGGTTTTCCAACCATTGAAGAGAGAATACAAGGTTGCAGGGCACGCGCCTACCTCAGAATTAACGCAAACACACAACATCCACTGCATAGTGAAATTAGGAAGGTGAAGGGCAGCAGGTTAAAAAGAGGACGGTCGTGGATGGGTCAAGCCGAAGACATTCTTCAACAGGTGTGTTCACTTGAGGACTTAGAACCTGGCGAGGAGTGGGTGCAAGTGCCAACAGACTTCTGCACATCCTTTTCAGTTTGCATCCAACTAGATAGAAAATGCAGACAAGAAAATACGGCTGCTGTTGAGGCTGAAGTACAAGCGTTGATTTTCGAGAATTCGCTAGACGGTGACGCGGTCATCTACACAGATGGGTCGGTCGTCCGACATGTGAGAAGCTCATGGGCCTTTACAGCTCGGGCCGGAGGGAGAATTGTGAAGGAGGACTCTGGTGCTTTCACTGAAACCACAAGTAGCCTGACCATGGAATTCATGGCAGTAAGTAAAGCAATAACATGGCTCGAGACACAATAGACTCCGCCTCCTTCAGACATGTGCCGAACATGATCTCCTGATTACGAACACAATTTTCCGTCTCCCCATGAGAAATAAGACATCGTGGATGCACCCTCGCTCGAAACACTGGCACCTCATTGACTATGTCATCGTCAGGAGGAGTGACAGACAAGACGTTCGAGTGACAAAATCCATGTGTGGTGCCGAATGTTGGACAGACCATCGTCTCATTGTCTCGAAAATGAACATCCACATCAGGCCACCACGGCGTCCTCAAGGGGGGCGAAAATGCAAAAAAAGCTAAATGTCACCCGCCTAAACAGCAAGAAAATGCAGCTGTCGTTTGAAAATATGCTGGAAGACCGCCTCAAGCCCAATGCTGAAGCTAAACAGGATACAGAAACAGAATGGAGAGCCCTAAAGGACATAATTTACAACACTGCTATGGAAATCCTGTGTCCAGCCCCCCGAAAGCATAAAGACTGGTTTGATGAATATTCCGAAGACATCAACCAATTGCTGGCCTAGAAACATCTTCTCCTCAAGGCACATTTGAATGACCCAAAGTCAACATAAAAAAAAAGATGCTTTCAAGAACATTCAGAGAGTAGTGCAGCAGAAACTTCGGCACATGCGGGACTCCTGGCTGAGCAGCAAAGCTGATGAAATTCAGGGCTTTGCTGACAGACATGATATGAAAAACTTCTACGACTCACTGAAAGCGGTCTATGGTCCTTCATCACCAGGCATAGTTCCCCTCCTCAGTGCAGATGGGGGAACATTGGTCACCGATAAGAAAGAAATCCTTCAACGCTGGGCAGAGCATTTCAGCAAAATCTTAAATGCAACTTCCTTCTTCGATGATGAAACCATCAACTGCCTTCCTCAAGTTCCCACCAATGAGACACTTGATGACCTGCCAACCATAGTGGAAGTAAACAAAGCCATCCAGCAACTCTCCAGCGGCAAGGCACCTGGTCCTGACTCCATCCCAGCAGAGATATTCAAGGCAGGTGGGCCGGTCCTAACAGAGCAGCTTCACCAAGTCTTCACAAACATATGGATGAACGAGACCACACATACACATTGGCACCTTGCCGTCTTGACAGACGATAGTTTGTGCTTTAAAAAGGCATAATAACTTTTAACTATGGCGGTAGCGAGTGTGACTGATAAGGCCAATTTGCGCTGTAAATGTCCGTTCACAGTGGGTGCATGTGAACACGTGGTCATTTCCACCATCATGCACCATCTTACGTCTCAAACGCTTGGTGTGTGACTTTTCTGCAATAATTTTCTCCTTTGACTTTATTCCATTTCTGATATTTGCCCTCCATGCAACACGTTCAGCGGCGACTTGCTCCCAATGTGCATTATCAATGCCTGTATCAATCATGTCCCGCTTACACACATCTTTGTATCGTAGAAGAGGTCGACCCTGAGATCTCTTACCCATCTGTAATTCACCAAAAAAGATATCCTTTGGTATTCTACCATCATCCATCCTCCTAAGATGTCCTATCCATCTAAGTCTACGAAGACTGAGCATGGAATAAACTGTCACACAACCTGATCTTTCCAATACTTCAGTATTTGTGATTTTGTCTTGCCACTTAATACCAAGAATTCTTCGCAGACACCGCATATGAAAGCTGTTTAAATTGTTCTCTTGGTGTGAGTAAGTTGTCCAGGTTTCACTGCCATAGAGAAGAGTACTAAGGACACAGGCTTGATAGACAAGGACTTTTGTTTTGGCAGTAAGCTTCCTGTTCTCCCAGACTCTTTTTCTTAACCTGTTCATTGTTGTTGCTGCCTTACCAATCCGGATGTTGATTTCCTGATCTAGGGATAATTTGCTATTTACCACTGATCCTAGATATGTAAAATGGTCTACTATCTCTAGTTCGGCGTCGTCAATAAAGATTGATGGTACCCCATGTGCACCTTGTGACATAATCTGTGTCTTCTTTTTGCTAATTGTTAAACCAAATTCAGAACAAGCATTGGAGAATGCAGATAGTAGACATTGCAATTCTTCCTCAGAGTGGGTCGTAACTGCAGCATCATCTGCAAAAAGCAACTCTCTGATCAGTACCCTCCTAATTTTGGTCTTAGCCTTCAATCTCTGAGCATTGTAGAGGCCGCCATCTAAGCGTGAGTGAATGTATATACCACCATCCTGATCACGAAATGCATATTTCAGTAGAAGTGAAAAGTATATTCCAAAGAGGGTGGGAGCTAGTACACAACCTTGCTTAACTCCACTCTTGATTTCAAATTCTTCAGAAGTTGCACCATCAAACTTGATTATACCCTTCATGCCTGTGTGGAACGATTCCACAATGGACAGAAGAGTTGGTGGGCAGCCAATCTTCTTTAGTGCCTTGAACAGACCCTCACGACTGACCAAATCAAATGCCTTTGTGAGGTCGATGAAGGCAATCAACAGTGGTTGATTCTGTTCACGGCATTTTTCTTGCATTTGTCGCAATGAGAATATCATATCAGTGGTAGACCGGTTCTGTCGAAAGCCACACTGTGATTCGGGGTAGACTTGATCTCCTAGGACTTGAAGTCTGCGCAGAACAATTCTGGCAAATACTTTTCCAACAATACACAGAAGTGAGATACCCCTATAGTTGTTGCAGTCGCTCCGATCGCCCTTGTTCTTGTACAGTGTTATGATGCTTGAATCTTTGAAATCCTGTGGGACTTGTCCTTCACGCCAGCATAGCTCTATTAGCTGGTGGATCTGTATAGTGAGTGTGTCTTGCCCACTCCTGATAACCTCTATTGGAATCCCATCCTTACCTGGAGCCTTGCCAGATGCAAGTTCATTTATAGCACACTTAACTTCTGTTATGGTGGGAAGTGTGTCCAGGTGGTCAAGAGTTGGTAGAGCCTCTATGGCGTTGAGGGCATTATCCGCTAGTTTGGTCTCACTTGAGTAAAGCTCCAAATAGTGCTCTACCCATCTGTCCATCTGCTGTTTCTTATCAGTGATGACTTCTCCAGTCAAGGTTTTCAATGGTGCACTTCTTTTGATCACTGGACCACAGGCTTTCTTTATTCCTTCATACATGCTTCTTATGTCTCCCTTATCACTTGCGATTTGAATGGACTCACATAACTTGATCCAATAATCATTTGCACACTGCCTGGCAGCCTTTTGCACATCCTTCCTAGCTTGCCTTAGCTCACTCAGAGTGTTACGCGTTGGTCTTTCCTTGTTTCTTAAGAGAGCTTTCTTCTTCTTATCAATCAAGGGCTGCAGAGTCTCGCTGTTGGCCGCAAACCAGTCCTGCCTCTTATGATCCACAGTGCCGTAAACCCTTACGGCAGTTTTACAAAGAGTTTCCTTAATTTGACCCCACTTTTCATTTACTGTACAATTTTCTGGTGTATCAGTGAAAGCGTCTTCAAGTTGCTGTTGAAACTGAAAGCACTTTTCAGGATTATGAGTGTTAATAATATTAATCCTGGGGCTAGATTTGTGTTTAGCTGTGTAGATTCTCTTTGGTCTCAGTCTAACCCTTGCAACAACCAAAGAATGATCCGTATCACAGTCAGCACTGTGGTAACTACGAGTCAATGATATATGGTTCAGATGTTGTCTCCGTGTGATGATGAAGTCCAGCTGGTGCCAATGGCCGGATCTTGGATGTTTCCATGTGACCTTATGCATCTCTTTTGTTTTAAAAAAAGAGTTTGTAATACATAGGTCATTACTGGTGCAATGCTCCAGCAGCCTTTGCCCATTTTCATTCATGCGACCGATGTTGTATTTTCCAAGGCACACTGGCCATGAACTCGAGTCCTTGCCCACACGAGCATTGAAATCACCGAGCATATAAATGTAGTCGGATTTTGGAACTGCCTTGATCACAGAGTCTAACTCCTCATAGAACAAATCCTTCACATCATCAGAGGAATCGAGTGTCGGTGCATATGCAGTAATAATGGTGGCAAACCCACAAGAGGTTGCCAAGCGCAGGGATAATAGTCTTTCATTTCCTCCTGCTGGAATTTCAATCATTCCCAGTAGCGAATTCTTCACTGCAAAGCCCACACCGTGTTGCCTTTTTTCTGCCTGCCCTTTACCCTTCCAGAAAAAGGTGTAGTTGTTTTCCCTGAGTGACCCTTCCTCAGCGAGGCGAGTCTCCTGCAGGCCAGCAATATCAATGTTAAGACGATTGAGTTCGGCATCAATCACAGCCGTTTTTCTCACATCGTCAATATTGGTCAAGTCAGTGGAAAATCCTGGACACATGGTTCTCACGTTCCAGGTTGCAAGCCGTAGCTTGAGGTTTCTATTTATATTTTTGTTTGTACCTGGTGCATTGGTTTTACAGCCTGCGATACAGATTTTGTCCTAGCCCCAAGCACCCATTGAAGCAGGCAGGCTGTGGCGGATCAGCACCCAATTGGCTGGGGGCTGCCCAGCTTGAGGCGGGCGGTAGCTGATCAGTGACACCTATAGGTGTCTCCCACCGTCAGAGGCAACGCGTGGCGCCCCATGTCTACGCCAACTGACAAGGACTTATAACCCGTAACAGTTGCCTCTCGCTTTGATTCCGAGACCAGTTAAGACCAGGGATGGAGTTATTGCCTCTCCATAGCACAAAGCCTGGGCTAAAATATAGAGATCATGTGTTGCCCATGCAGCATGATCCCTCTCTCGGCCTGCCTAGTTCACTCCAGAGGAAAGGTAACACCCCTACATCTGGAACAAGACAAGCTGCAGAAGCTGCCGGATCAGCAAAGCAATGCTCTAACTGTCCGCCTGTCGGAGCTTCGATCCTAGACCAGTCGCCAACCAAGGCTTAGGGCCTGGTCTGCCCTGCCATGACAATTTTGTCTTTAGCTTGCATTTCCTCGCACCAGGGTAAGGCTTGTACCCTCCCAATTGCGCTCTTCCACCCGAAGCCGTTGGCACAATGTGGGGTGTCGGGTTTGGTAAGCGCCGCCCAACGCTCGGCGCTAACAGAAACCAGGTAGTACCGTCTACTGTTATACGGTAGCTCAGTCATATCTGACTAAGACCTGACTGACGGAATTGAACGAGAACGAGACTGAACGAGACCATGACACAAGATTTTAAGGACGCGTCAATAGTCCACATTTACAAACGTAAAGGAAACCGCCAAACCTGTGACAACCACCGAGGCATCTCCTTGCTTTCAATTGCAGGGAAGATACTCGCCAGAATTCTTCTCAATCGCCTCACAGCCCATCTCGATCAAGGTCTTCTTCCTGAGAGTCAATGTGGCTTCAGAAAAGAACGTGGAACTGTTGACATGATTTTCGCTGCAAGGCAGCTGCAAGCGAAATGTCAGGAACAGAACTGCGAAATGTTCTCCACTTTCATTGACCTTACCAAGGCTTTTGATACAGTCAGCAGAGAAGGACTGTGGAAGATTATGGCAAAATATGGCTGTCCACGAAGGTTTGTCCAAATAGTGCGGCTATTTCATGACGGCATGCAGGCAAGAGTACAGGAAAATGGTGAACTGTCTGAACCTTTTCCTGTCACCAATGGAGTGAAGCAAGGATGTGTCCTGGCACCAACACTGTTCAGCCTCATGTTTTCAGTCATGTTGATGAATGCCTTCGAGAACGACGACATTGGAATAGACATCAACTACCGTATGGATGGAAAGTTATTCAATCTCAGAAGGCTGAAAGCTAAAACCAAAATTAACAGCGGCACCGTCAGAGAGCTCCTGTTTGCTGATGATTGCGCTCTATACGCCAACTCAGAGGCGGACATGCAACATAATGTTACAGCTTTCTCACATGCCTGTGCCAACTTTGGGCTCAATATCAACTTGGAGAAGACTGTAGTTATGTACCAGCCAGCTCCAGGGAATAATCACACTGTGCCGAATATCAAAGTGAATGATCATAGACTAAGTGTTGTGGACAAATTCACCTATCTTGGCAGCACCGTGTCACAAGCTGCCACAATCGATGACGAAGTGAATGCAAGAATCTCCAAGGCCAGTGCAGCCTTTGGCAGACTGTACAAGATTGTATGGGACAGAACTGGAATAAGCCTGCAAACAAAGCTAAAAGTCTACAAAGCAGTTGTATTATCCACACTGCTATATGCTTGTGAAACCTGGACTGTTTATCAGCGACACGCTAGGAAATTAAACCACTTCCACACAGTCTGCCTAAAGAAGTTACTGAAGATTAAATGGCAAGACAAGATTCCAGACACTGAAGTCCTAGAAAGAGCATCCATGCCCAGTATCCACACTCTACTGATGAAGAATCAGATTCGTTGGGCTGGTCACTTGACTCGCATGCCAGATCACAGGCTCCCTAAACGAATTTTTTACAGCGAACTGCGTTGTGGTAAACGCTCCCAATGTGGCCTGAGGAAACGTTTTAAAGATACTGAAAATTTCACTGAATGCTTTTGGAATTCATCATGACACCTGGGAGGCTGCAGCCAGAGACCGAAATTCGTGGCGTGCATCATTGCGCAAAGGTGCAGTCATATGTGAGGCAACCAGGACTGCAAGAGCTGTGAAGAAAAGGCAGGACAGAAAAACCACTGCAGGAAATCCTCCTCCAGAGACGTCAAGCATTCTTTGCCCACATTGTCAAAGAACATTTCGAGCCAAAATAGGCCTTATCAGCCATCTTAGAACCCACGGCTCCACACCTTCAACCCCACTGGATGAAATGAATCATCATCATCATTCTTGATGGACAAACAACAGGTGTAATAATGAGAAGTGTGGTAGATGTGATCTACAATATGATAGGTATAAATAATGAGAAGTGTGGTAGACGTGATCAACAATATGATAGGTATAATAATGAGAAGTGTGGTAGATGTGATCAACAATATGATAGGTATAATAATGAGAAGTGTGGTAGATGTGATCAACAATATGATAGGTATAATAATAAGAAGTGTGGTAGATGTGATCAACAATATGATAGGTATAATAATGAGAAGTGTGGTAGATGTGATCAACAATATGATAGGTATAATAATGAGAAGTGTGGTAGATGTGATCTACAGTATGGTAGGTGTAATAATGAGAAGTGTGGTAGATGTGATCTACAGTATGGTAGGTGTAATAAGTGTGGTAGATGTGATCAACAATATGACAGGTATAATAATGAGAAGTGTGGTAGATGTGATCTACAGTATGGTAGGTGTAATAATGAGAAGTGTGGTAGATGTGATCTACAATATGATAGGTATAAATAATGAGAAGTGTGGTAGACGTGATCAACAATATGATAGGTATAATAATGAGAAGTGTGGTAGATGTGATCAACAATATGATAGGTATAATAATGAGAAGTGTGGTAGATGTGATCAACAATATGATAGGTATAATAATAAGAAGTGTGGTAGATGTGATCAACAATATGATAGGTATAATAATGAGAAGTGTGGTAGATGTGATCAACAATATGATAGGTATAATAATGAGAAGTGTGGTAGATGTGATCTACAGTATGGTAGGTGTAATAATGAGAAGTGTTGTAGATGTGATCTACAGTATGGTAGGTGTAATAAGTGTGGTAGATGTGATCAACAATATGACAGGTATAATAATGAGAAGTGTGGTAGATGTGATCTACAGTATGGTAGGTGTAATAATGAGAAGTGTGGTAGATGTGATCTACAGTATGGTAGGTGTAATAAGTGTGGTAGATGTGATCTACAGTATGGTAGGTGTAATAATGAGAAGTGTGGTAGACGTGCTCAACAATATGATAGGTATAATAATGAGAAGTGTGGTAGATGTGATCAACAATATGATAGGTATAATAATGAGAAGTGTGGTAGATGTGATCAACAATATGATAGGTATAATAATGAGAAGTGTGGTAGATGTGATCAACAATATGACAGGTATAATAATGAGAAGTGTAGTAGATGTGATCTACAGTATGGTAGGTGTAATAATAAGAAGTGTGGTAGATGTGACCAACAATATGATAGGTATAATAATGAGAAGTGTGGTAGATGTGATCTACAGTATGATAGGTATAATAATGAGAAGTGTGGTAGATGTGATCTACAGTATGATAGGTATAATAATAAGAAGTGTGGTAGATGTGATCAACAATATGACAGGTATAATAATGAGAAGTGTGGTAGACGTGATCAACAATATTACAGGTATAATAATGAGAAGTGTGGTAGACGTGATCAACAATATGATAGGTATAATAATGAGAAGTGTGGTAGATGTGATCAAAAATATGATAGGTATAATAATGAGAAGTGTGGTAGATGTGATCTACAGTATGGTAGGTGTAATAATAAGAAGTGTGGTAGATGTGATCAACAATATGACAGGTATAATAATGAGAAGTGTGGTAGATGTGATCTACAGTATGGTAGGTGTAATAATAAGAAGTGTGGTAGATGTGATCTACAGTATGATAGGTATAATAATGAGAAGTGTGGTAGATGTGATCAACAATATGATAGGTATAATAATGAGAAGTGTGGTAGATGTGATCAACAATATGACAGGTATAATAATGAGAAGTGTGGTAGATGTGATCTACAGTACGGTAGGTGTAATAATGAGAAGTGTGGTAGATGTGATCTACAGTATGATATGTATAATAATAAGAAGTGTGGTAGATGTGATCAACAATATGATAGGTATAATAATGAGAAGTGTGGTAGATGTGATCAACAATATGACAGGTATAATAAAGAGAAGTGTGGTAGACGTGATCAACAATATTACAGGTATAATAATGAGAAGTGTGGTAGACGTGATCAACAATATGATAGGTATAATAATGAGAAGTGTGGTAGATGTGATCAACAATATGACAGGTATAATAATGAGAAGTGTGGTAGATGTGATCTACAGTATGGTAGGTGTAATAATAAGAAGTGTGGTAGATGTGATCAACAATATGATAGGTATAATAATGAGAAGTGTGGTAGATGTGATCTACAGTATGATAGGTATAATAATGAGAAGTGTGGTAGATGTGATCTACAGTATGATAGGTATAATAATGAGAAGTGTGGTAGATGTGATCTACAGTATGGTAGGTGTAAATAACGTGAAGAATACTAGATGTGACCATCCATTTGATAGTTTTGATGAGAAGTATGGTAGCATGATATCAACAATAAGACAGTTGTGATGTGAAGTGTGGTAGATGTAATTAACAATAAGAGATGTATGGTGAACAGGAAGAGAAGGAGGAGAGGAAGAGGGAGAAAGAGAGTCGGAAGAGGAAGAAGTAGAAAGAAAAGAACAGAGAGAAGACTGAGATGAAAATAAAAGAAGACGAAGAAGGAGAAGAATAACGGAGGAGGGTGAGAAGGAGGAAGAGCACGAAAAAAAAAAAAAACAGAATAACGAGGAGGCGGAAGAAGAAGAAGAGGTAAACCACGACGATGAAATGTTAATAGTCGAAATGTATAACTTACGTCCAATTGTTATTTATCAGTGTTATTTCTGTTCATCTTCCAATTAGAATTCGATACTGACAACCTATTTCATTTATATTTATTCAATATCCAAACTGGAAAATGAAATGTATGACGTTTTATTTGGTCCAACTGTCTGTCGTTCACATTGTAATCGTTTCCAAGTACTATGTCCACGAGTAAATGCCATCCTCATTAAGTCAGCCCGAAAGATTATCGACTGCATAAGGGTTCCCGTCAAACCCACTGCCGTTTTCTAGGTCTTCATCTTCTTCTTTCGTTCGCTTGAAATAAGTCTATAACTGCAATGTTGTCTCTTGTATGAATCTAACAGTCTTTTTTAGTTCATTCAACGGTCCATAGAGTTTATCTTCCACTGTTGTCTCTCGTTATATGTTGTAGTTTGGGCAGTCCTGGAGTATGTGCTCTGCTGTCTGCGACGCCAATCCACATGTGCACATGGCTGTTTCACCAATCTTGAATTTTGTATACAAGTGGTTGCGTAATCTATTGTGTCCTGTTCTGAGGCCCAGAATAATGACCTGTTCTGGTCTGTCCATAACGTGGTAGTCGTCTTGAGTAGGGTTTGGTGGCCTTCTGACTGATTTGATCATTCTTTTCTTTTGGTGGAATGCAATGGGCACACCAGGCTGCTCTTCTTTTGCTCCTTCCCTAGCCAATCGATCAGCTCTGTCGTTTCTGGGCACTCCACAGTGGGATGGTATCCACTGTATGGTGACCTTATGATGACTGCTAAGTTAAGAAAGTAGTGTCCTTAGAACTGGTAATTTCCCAGACAGAAGTGCCTCTATTACTGATTTTGCATCTGTCAATATCACCACAGGTTGTCTACCATGGCTGGTATTTTGTAATTTCCATATTGTTATCTTGATTGCCTCAGTTTCAGATGTCTTTAATACTATGCGCCCACTGTTTTCTTGATTGGCTGCTGCATTGTTTCTAAGATACGTAGCTTTCATCACTTTTATTAATTTCCGTATAATGTGGCTAAAGTACTTTACAAGATTCGATCTTGTTTATGAGGACAGTTCATTTTATCATTTTCCACTTCTTGGTCTGGTCCAGGAGGTGTAAGAATACTCTTGTCACATTTAACCTCTGAAGCTTTATTTATGCTTTCTTCTTTAATTGTCATGCTAATGTACATTCTAATTTGCCAGTGTAATTTAATACCTCTGTAAACAACAGGATGTATTGGTCAGTGTGTCCTGCACTTAAAACGTCATTTATTGGTTAGATTGTTCATCCATCAAGAGGCTTATTATGAAAAAATAGCACTTGAAAACCCATGAAAACACAAGCACAAAATAATACGTCATCGTCATTCAGTGGCTTGTTTTGCGCAGATCCTTTCTCCAATGAGTCTTTCCGGGCACTTTCTTTGGCTGCAATAGTTTTCAGGAATATGCACAGAAAGTTGTCTGTCATTGTTTTCCTTCTTTGTCAATAGGAAATAAGAATAGTAACTACTGCGAAAAGGTCAGTGACCACAGTAGTTGTCTCTTTAAAGAGATCCTCTTCCTACCGTCACGAACTTTTAGCCATAGCCAACAACTACCTCTCGGTTTCTCTCAAGCTTAATTAGCCACAAAACAATACATAGAAAACAGATAAATAAATAAATCAAGTGATAGCAACATTCACAAAAACAACATCCACTAATTCAGAATGTGACTCTTAGCATGGTGGAGCGGGGGTTCGTCACCCTTGTCTCGTCGCTTGCCAAAAAGAGAGATAGACGGGTCAATATTTAGGCTTCTAAAATGTGATTGTGTTATCACACAACAGACGTCTATAAAGAAACTACTTAGGGTCATATTTGTTTTTTAATGGGGCATAAGTAAATTATGACAGTAAGAAATGAATGAAACAGACGAATTGACAAAAGTTAAAGAGCCATTAATATTGACCTCAGGTTATTAATGCTGGAATATAATGGTCCTTAGTACTATCCATCCGTTAAAGTTAATACAAATTATTTGGTGATTATTGTAATTCAATATGTCTAATCACTGGCCTTATCCTGGTGCGAGGAAATGCAACCCAAAGACAAAATAAGTCATGGCAGGGCAGACCAGGCCCTAAGCCTTGGTTGGCAGCTGGTCTAGGATCGAAGCTCCGACAGGCGGACAGTTAGAGCATTGCTTTGCTGATCCGGCAGCTTCTGCAGCTTGTCTTGTTCCAGATGTATAGGTGTTAACTTTCCTCTGGAGTGAACTAGGCAGGCCGAGAGAGGGATCATGCTGCATGGGCAACACATGGTTTCTTTATTTTAGCCCAGGCTTTGTGCTATGGAGAGGCAATAACTCCATCCCTGGTCTTAACCAGTCTCGGAATCAAAGCGAGAGGCAACTGTTACGGGTTATAAGTCCTTGTCAGTTGGCGAAGACATGGGGCGCCACGCGTTGCCTCTGACTGTGGGAGACACCTACAGGTGTCACTGATCAGCTACCGCCCGCCTCAAGCTGGGCAGCCCCTGGCCAATTGGGTGCTGATCCGCCACAGCCTTCCTGCTTCAATGGGTGCTTGGGGCTAGGACAAAATCTGAATCGCAGGCTGTAAAACCAATGCACCAGGTACTAATAAAAAGAATAATAGAAACCTCAAGCTACGGCTTGCAACCTGGAACGTGAGAACCATGTGTCCAGGATTTTCCACTGACTTGTCAAATATTGACGATGTGAGAAAAACGGCTGTGATTGATGCTGAACTCAATCGTCTTAACATTGATATTGCTGGCCTGCAGGAGACTCGCCTCCCCGAGGAAGGGTCACTCAGGGAAAACAATTACACCTTTTTTGGAAGGGAAGAGGGCAGGCAGAAAAAAGGCAACACGGTGTGGGCTTTGCAGTGAAGAATTCGCTACTGGGAATGATTGATATCCCAGCTGGAGGTAATGAAAGATTATTATCATTGCGCTTGGAAACCTCTTGTGGATTTGCCACCATTCTCACTGCATATTCACCGACACTTACTTCCTCTGATGATGTGAAAGATACGTTCTATGAGCAGCTAGACTCTGCGATCAAGGCAGTTCCAAAATCCGACTACATTTATATGCTCGGTGATTTCAATGCTCGTGTGGGCAAGGACTCGAGTTCATGGCCAGTGTGCCTTGGAAAATACAACATCGGTCGCATGAATGATATAGGGCAAAGGCTGCTGGAGCATTGCACTAGAAATAACCTATGTATTACAAACTCCTTTTTTAAAACAAAAGAGATGCATAAGGTCACATGGAAACATCCAAGATCCGGCCATTGGCGTCAGCTGGACTTCATTATCACACGGAGACAACATCTGAACCATACATCATTAACTCGTAGTTACCACAGTGCTGACTGTGATACAGATCATTCTTTGGTTGTTGCAAGGGTTAGACTGAGACCAAAGATAATCTACACAGCTAAACACAAGTCTAGCCCCAGGATTAATATTATTAACACTCACGATCCTGGGAAGTGCTTTGAATTTCAACAGCAACTTGAGGACGCTTTCAATGATAAATCAGAAAATTGTATAGTAAATTATAAATGGAGTAAACTTAAGGAAACTATTTATAAAACAGCGGTAGGGGTTTACGGCACTGTGGATCATAAGAGGCAGGACTGGTTTGCGGCAAACAGCCAGATACTGCAGCCCTTGATTGATAAAAAGAAGACAGCTCTCTTAAGAAACAAGGAAAGACCAACGCGTAACACTCTGAGTGAGCTGAAGCAAGCGAGGAAAGATGTACAAAAGGCTGCCAGGCAGTGTGCGAATGACTATTGGATCAAGTTATGTGAGTCCATTCAAATCGCAAGTGATAAGGGAAACATCAGAAGCATGTATGAAGGGATAAAGAAAGCCTGTGGTCCAATGATCAAAAGAAGTGCACCGCTGAAAACCTTGACTATAGAAATCATAGATAGATGGGTCGAGCACTATTTAGAGCTTTACTCAAGTGAGACCAAGCTGGCGGATGATGCCCTCAACGCCATAGAGGCCCTGCCAACTCTTGACCACCTGGACACACTTCCCACTATAACAGAAGTTAAGTGTGCTATAAATGAGCTTGCATCTGGCAAGGCTCCAGGTAAGGATGGGATTCCAATAGAGGTGATCAGGAGTCGGCAAGACACCCTCGCTCTACAGATCCACCAGCTAATAGAGCTATGCTGGCGAGAAGGACAAGTCCCACAGGATTTCAAAGATTCAAACATCATAACGCTGTACAAGAACAAGGGAGATCGGAGCGACTGCAACAACTATAGGGGTATCTCACTTCAGTGTACTGTTGGGAAAGTATTTGCCAGAATTGTCCTGCGCAGACTTCAAGTCCTGGGAGATCAAGTCTACCCCGAATCACAGTGCGGCTTCCGTCAGAACCGGTCTACCATTGATATGATATTCTCATTGCGACAGATGCAAGAAAAATGCCAGGAACAAAATCAGCCACTGTTTATTACCTTCATCGACCTCACAAAGGCATTCGATTTGGTCAGTCGTGAGGGTCTGTTCAAAGCACTAAAGAAGATTGGCTGTCCACCAACTCTTCTGTCCATTGTGGAATCGTTCCACACAGGCATGAAGGGTATAATCAAGTTTGATGGCTTAACTTCAGAAGAGTTTGAAATCAATAGTGGAGTTAAGCAAGGTTGTGTACTAGCCCCCACCCTCTTTGTGATATACTTTTCACTTCTACTGAAATATGCCTTTCGTGATCAGGATGACGGTATATACATTCACTCACGCTCAGATGGTGGCCTCTATAATGCTCAGAGATTGAAGGCCAAGACCAAAATTAGCAGGGTACTAATCAGAGAGTTGTTTTTTGCGGATGATGCTGCAATTACGACCCACTCTGGGGAAGAATTACAACATCTACTATCTTCATTCTCCTATGCTTGTTCTGAATTTGGTTTAACAATTAACAAAAATAAGACACAGATTATGTCACAAGGTGCACATGGTGTACCATCAATCTTTATTGACGACGCCGAACTGGAGATAGTAGACCATTTTACATATCTTGGATCAGAGGTAAATAGCAAATTATCCCTCGATCAGGAAATCAACATCAGGATTGGCAAGGCAGCAACAACAATGAACATGTTAGCAAAAAGAGTCTGGGAGAACAGGAAGCTTACTGCCAAAACAAAAGTCCTCGTCTACCAAGCCTGTGTCCTTAGTACTCTTCTTTATGGCAATTAAACCTGGACAACTTACTCACGCCAAGAGAAACGTTTAAACAGCTTTCATATGCGGTGTCTGCGAAGAATACTTGGTATTAAGTGGCAAGACAAAATCACAAATACTGAAGTATTGGAAAGATCAGGTTGTGTGACGGTGTATTCCATGCTCAGTCTTCGTAGACTTAGATGGATAGGACACGTTAGGAGGATGGATGATGGTAGAATACCAAAGGACATCTTTTTTGGTGAATTACAGACGGGTAGGAGATCTCAGGGTCGGCCTCTACTACGATACAAAGATGTGTGTAAGCGGGACATGATTGATACAGGCATTGATAATGCACAATGAGAGCACGTCGCCGCTGAACGTGTTGCATGGAGGGCAACTATCAGAAATGGAATAAAGACAAAGGAGAAAATGATTGCAGATAAAGAACACACAGAGCGTGAGAGACGTAAGATGGTGCAAAATGGTGGAAATGACCATGTTTTCACATGCACCTACTGTGGGCAAACATTTGCAGCAAGAATTGGCCTTACCAGCCGCACTCGCCACCGCCATGGATCGTAGTTATTGCCATATGACAGTTATTAAGCCTTTTTGAAGCACAATGTACCAAACTATCGTCTGTCAAGACGGAAAGGTGCCAATATGTCTAATCACCCTGGATAGTGCAACGGAATTCTTCCCTTCTCGGATAAACGCGGGAAAATGGATTCAGTTCCACGATATAAATCCCTCGATAGTTGGGAATTGCACAAAGTTGGTCGCCGCCTATGCTACATTTGACAACAGATACAGAACTTAAACATAACTTCTTCCTCTTCTTCAGCGTTCCGAGCCATTGAGGTTCTTTGCTGCAGATACAATCCGTCTCCATTCGTCTCTCTGGTTGACCTTCTCTTGCCAGTCTGTATATATATTAACTCTCCACCGTCTTCTTGGTCTACCTCGGGGTCTAAGGTCATTTATTTCCTGAGTGTAAGCGAGTTGTGTTTCTCTATTATCTTCCATTCTTTCTATATGCCCCAGCCATTGTAGTCTATTAGCCTTCATGATACCAGTGATTAGCGGGGACTTAGATCATAAATGTCTTTGTTACTTCTTCTTTTCCACTCTCCACAGTAACAGTAAACATAGTATACACAGTAAACATAACAGTATATGAAATTATATGTGGAGAGGAGATGAGCGCCCACGGGTAGATCTCTGGTCTTGGGAAATACTGTGCTGGTTAGTTTACATTGGAGGTTGATGCTTCCATCGCTGTACTCCTGTAATGACTAGATCACAGTACGTATTGATGCTTGCATTACTGTACCGCTATAATAACAGAGTATTACAATGCGTATTGATGCTTCCATCACTGTACCCCTATAATGAACAGATAGTAGTAAGCATTGATGCTTCCATCACTGTATCCCTATTATGGTTAGATTGTAGTAAGCATTGAGGCTTCCATCACTGTATCCCTATGATGGTTAAATTGTAGTAAGCATTTATGCTTCCATCACTGTACCCCTATAATGAACAGATTGTAGTAAGCATTGATGCTTCCATCACTGTATCCCTATTATGGTTAGATTGTAGTAAGCATTGATGCTTCCATCTCTGTACCCTTATAATGGTCAAATTACAGTACGTATTTATGCTTCCATTACTGTACCAAAATAATGGTAAGATTACACTGCATGTTGATGCTTCCACCACTGAACCCGAATGAATGTCAGGTTACGCTTTGTTGATGCCTCCATCACTGTACCCGAATAAATGTCAGGTTACGCTATGTTGATGCCTCCAACACTGTACTTCTTTGACAGTCAGCTTGCACTGCACGTTGATACTTTTATTATTGTCCCTCAATAACCCATTATTGATTTACAGGTTGAATTCAAATTTTGATCAGGGAACTATTAATTTGTATGCATATCTCCCCATCTCTAGGTTTGTTGTGGATTGAGTGTAAGCAGATCTACAGTTGCGGTGCCAGATCTTACATTATGGACTATTACAACGCCATGGATTTTGCTGTTCTTTCTATGTACCTCTCCTCATACGTACTCAGGTTTTTCACAGAAATTAAAGTTAGAGAAGCCAACAGGTGAGTCAGCGATACATCCTGGGTGATTGCAGTTGCGTGTATTATCATATTTATGGGACAGAAGACACGGTAACATAGATGCTGCAATTAGTTGCTGTTTTCTTAACTGCTTGTGCC
Organism: Cepaea hortensis; assembly: GCA_963921405.1. Lineage (NCBI taxonomy): Eukaryota > Metazoa > Mollusca > Gastropoda > Stylommatophora > Helicidae > Cepaea > Cepaea hortensis. Next base: position 25,583,148 of record OY992876.1, on the reverse strand, counting down.
ATGGTCAACAAATCAAAGCTTCTTCTTCCTTTGTCTTCTGCCGTACATGTCACAATGGAATATACGCCCCGTACTATCTCGTACCAAACCCTTGGTATACTTCTTCCTCATTAGTCTGAGTTTGGAGCTAGATGTCTAAGGGTTGAGGTAGTTGGTCTCACGCCAACCCATCTTAGTGGCCTCTTGATTGACTGATTGATTAATCTAGGAACCGACATCACAGCATTCGGGGCATTCCCATAGGCGCTCCGTCCTCATCATCAGCAGCCAGCGAAGAGTTCCAACACCAATAGTACCAGTAGCAATCTGATTATAAGTCCGTCTCGCCTTTCGTCGAGCGTCGGCTAGATCCCCTCGTCACTCCTCGCTGCCTCATTCTTGCCAGACCATGGTGATCCATTTTCTCCTCCGAGGTGTACACATGCTCCCACAAGGCCGCAACCACGTCTGCCTTGTCATGCATAAATACTCCACCAAGTTGTGCAGAGCCAGCCAATCTGTCTGCCTGTTCATTGCCTCATACCTCAAGGGAAAGTCAAAACATTGGATGATACATATGGCGTTTGTAAAGTCTCACTACACTTTGTACGTAGAACAGCTTTTTTGTGTGTGTGTGTGTGTGTGTTTTTTTTTTGTTTTTTTTTTTGGGGGGGGGGGGGAGGTGGTGGGAATAGCTGTTGTACATACAACGTGTAGTGAGACTTTACAAACACCCTGTATGTAAACCATAAGATTCCCTGCGTGCCGTTCGGTCACAGAATATGTGCATAACACCATATCTAGAATTGACCTGAACTATTTCCAAAACACATAGACAACTTGTGACAGTCAGAAAAAGGCAGCCAACATTGTTGTCACATTATGAGAAAAGAAAAACTGGAATATAGTGTAATAGCTAGAAAGATGAATGGAAAGAACACGATAGAGAGAGACATTGAGTGAAGATTTTTACCAGTCTTTCGTGATGGCATCCATTTCTGTTTTCGAGTAAGTCTAAAAGTATAACGTGTATGCTTCTCTTTCTGTGTCAATTCTACGTTTTCATTTTATTCGTAGTCTCTTAACTACATTAAAACTTACATGATCCTGTTTTCAGAAACCTCGCAACAGAAAGAATATCAATGATCAATGCCCAAGACAAATATGTAATAGACCAGGACACCATATGAATACAATATACGATACTGGAAATATACCCCCTGACTTAGGTAAATCTATGGTTATTGCAACCCCGAAGAAGTCAGAGAGGTGACCAATATCGAACAATTAGCATGAGTCACATCACAAAGATTTTGTAAAAATCATCATGCAAAGAGTTAGGAAGAAACTACAACCCGAAATAAGGAAGGACAATGTGGGTTTGTATTTGCTGAGAACACTGATGGAGCGTTCAGTAACCATAGACCTGCATTGACTATACACAAAGGCTTTAGATCAGTGGTTCTCAACCTTTTTTAGCCCATGCCCCCTTTTACCATACGTTTAGAACGTAATTAGTAAATAACGAACTTAAAGAACGTAAATAAATAGTTTAGAAATCCCCCCCCCCCTTTAGAATTCCCTCGCTATAAATCCCCCCGCCCTTACACAGTATTACACAGTATACATAAAAATGGAAGATAAATTTAATAACACATATTAGAACAAGTCTATGGCATCTACATAAAAACGTGATTTGCGGGTCTACTTACGTTATAAAACGATTTTCATTAGGGCGAGAAGTACAGAACTGTATAATATAGAGGGAAAAACAATATCAAGTAACTGGTTCTTGTATTAATGCGATCTTGAAATAATCTTAATTCCCCCCCCCCCCCTGAAACCATAAAATTCCTCCCTGGGGGGGGGGGGGATTCCCCACCGGTTGAGAACCACTGCTTTAGATAGAGTCAGACATGTCGATATGATAAAGATGCTTGCAGATTACAAATTGATGGGAAAGATCTTAAACTTGTAAACTGTGAGTGGCACTTTGCCGTGTTGACAGACGAAAGTATGTGGATTGGAATTTGGCGAAAATCCCATCGCACAGTGCCTGGGCATGGATTCAGAGAATATGTGTTGCCCATGCTGCGTGTTCCCTCTCTCGGCCTTGCCGTGTTTACTCCAGAGGAAAGGATAACATTTACGTCTGGAACAAGGTAGGCTGCAGATTCTGGCGGCTCAGCATCAAACCTCCAAGAGCCAGAGGTGATCCGCTCTGAAGACAGTGTCGGGCGGGGAGTTTGACTGGGGCGGCACATCTGCCAAAAGGTAACGCTGGTGTCCTAAGGCGATCTCATCGAGGCGGAAACATCGCGTAGGGCAAAAGGACGAAAGCTCGCTTCATTTTGATTGTGAGACTTGTAAACTACATATATTGGAAACAACAAGCTGCATAACACTTCATAATAACATAGGTCAGTATCAGCAAATGAAGAGAGGTGAGGGCTAGGAATATGTGTAATGTCTCCACACGTTTTCCCATATATCGTGAAAATATTCTTAGAGTATTTGAGAGAATTGCCTCCCGAGGATATAACATCAGTAGTATAAGATATGCAGATACAGTATTGATTGCAGTCAATGAACAAGATCTGCAGCATTTAGTAGGTGCGCAATTAAGGTTATAATTAAGTTGCGAGAATACAGATTACAAAGAAGGAAGAAATACCACAATGTAACATTCGGGTAAATGGGGGAAATTCTTAAAGAAGTGAATCAGTACAGCTGTCTGGGAACATTCATAACATCTGATTGTATGTACTTTCTATATATTAGAGTAAGAATCGATGAGGCAAACTTAGCACTTTTACAAGATGGAAAGTATTCTGACCAAGAAAAAGTTAATTGCATTGAGAACAAGTGTGTTGAAGTGCTGTATGGAAACTATACGGTTACATGCATGTGAAACATAGACAATTAGCAGGAAAGCTGACAAATAACTGATATCAGTGGAAATGTGGTTTCTGGAGAAAATACAAAGAAACCATGGATGGACAGAAAAACTATATATAATTACATGTTTACATAATATATTAATTAGGGATTCAATTTGTGACTGACCGCACATGAACTAATGTGCTAACTTAGATACATTATTAATTAGGGACTCAATTGGCGTTGATGATACATAAACAAGGTGGGTGATAAAGTAACATGTAAAAATAAAGTACAGATGAATATGAGAGACAAATGTCAACCTCTTCGACCGTTAACGTCTAGATGTAAACGAGAGGGAGTCTCCGTGGTGAAGTGCTTACACCGGCTGCCTTGTAGTCCGAAGGTTGTGGGTTCGATTCCGGCCTGACGAATGCAATTTTCTCAGAGATCTTTGGGGTCGTCACTGGAGTTACGGAGTTCGTGCTTTGTGGGATGCTTACGGCAAGCCGCCCTGCGGAAAGAAACCGAGCCATATGGGATAACACCCTTTGCAATGAAGTAGACCTTCTTTCCTTTTAATCCCATTTTGAAACGTGAACGGGAGTGTGTGTGTGTGTGTGTGTGTGTGTGTGTGTGTGTGTGTGTGTGTGTGTGAGAGAGAGAGAGAGAGAGAGAGAGAGAGAGAGAGAGAGAGAGAGAGAGAGAGAGAGAGAAGTTAAATTACTGACAGGTACATTCGACTCGGGAATAGTCAGAGTCAGGAGGTATTCAAGATATGATCCGACTAGGAAATGGCCGGGCCCATAGTTCTCAGCTGAGCGGTCAGTCTGAGATACATGGTTGCACCAGTAAAACATTCCCGAATATATAGATCATCAGTCATAAACTACCTGCATAAGGCATGCAGTAAAATTAAGATATTCATTCATCATGACCCACGCCGATACGTTTGGGCGATCTTGGTTAGCCATCTGATACTGTCACCAGTCTTGTAACAGGTCTGTATTATTGTCTCAATTATGCCATGTGGTTAACCCATCCACGTATTTATCTCTCTGCCTTCCTTTGCTCTTTTCCCATCAGTGTTGTCAGTTGACACTACGTGTTATAGTTTATTTCTCTTCAAAAAGTGCATCTACATATAAGATCAAATGAAACATGTATACTTAATTGATAGATTAAACATGGACAATCGGGATTTCTGAACGAAAAATTAACGTTTAAATCAACTGACTGACCGGCGTAGGAAATGAACCCATTACCTCACCATCATTGCAGTTGGGGGGCTGAGTGGTCTCGAGGTATGGTGTCCGCCTCGAGTGCTGGAGGTCCCGGGTTCAGGCCCCGGCGAGGACCGGGATTTATTTTTAAAATCCAACTGGACTTCCAGTAATAAAATTTCCCCTGGTCTCTGGGTAGTGAGATCGGACGCCCGTGTGTATTGTTGCGCACGCAAAAAATCCCTTGGCAGTTGGAAATCGAAAAAGAGTAGCCTAACGGCGCTGCCCGGGCAAAATATCGAGTTAAAAATCTACCCAGAGTATTTCAGGATCCTCGCCGATGCAACGGAGTTCGTGCATTGAACTGACTTTCTCCAGACTCAGGTTTGAGTTAGGAGGAAAACGGAGCAATTATGGGTTAAACTGTGTGCCGTGATGTTGATCCAACGACTAAACTAAACTAAACTATAGCAGTTGAATTTTAAAAGCTCTTAGCCTTTCGGCCATGCTGAATTCTACGAAACTTGGTGGGGAAAGTTGATATAGCAACTGCTTTGGGACTTGAGCTAAGAAAAGTATATCACGTTTGGTGTTCCCAATCAACGTATGGTGAGTTTCTGGATACGGTAAGGGTAAACTGATTCAGTCTCAAATATAAATTATGTTTGGATCAAACATGGTACAACAGTGAATGAACAAATATTATAATGGCAATGTCCGTTCACTGAGCACTGAAATTGCGGAATAAACCACGAAACAAAACAAATAACACCACGACCTCCCGTGACCCTAGTATAGCGATATATCTTCCTTCTGCCCAAATGGGAGGTCACATGTGGCGATATATTATCTTTATGCAATGAATCTGTTAATAGCATAAAAATACTTCGCATACTTTATGTTGTGTCACTATCTGTTATCTTGTATTCAATTACGTTGTGCTTATTCTGCCACATTACTTTTTGTAGATCTTTCAATGGAACATACAAAGCCACGGCGCTGTTACACCAAAAGAACCGCACATACTTTGATGTCTTTCTTGCTGAAATGAAGGATGCCAGGAATTCACCTAAAAATTATTTCATGGAAGCATGTAAGTAGATTACTAGACAAGTGTTCGCTTTTGTTCACATTTTTAAAAGCCTAGGTATTTGAATAATTGCGAACCGGATCACAAAGAAATGTCAGGGCGATAACTAATAACAACTTATATTCCTATTATTATTATAACGTTGTTTTTTTTTTATTTTACGTTGGCCCGCTTTGAACTCAAACGTAGTCCATACGCGTGTAAAAAATTATAGTGCACTGAACTGATTTTTGCGAACGGATTAGCTTTCTCTATTACCAGTGTCCCTCGCCATCTGGCGAACCCACTCTGACTTTTGAGGTACTTGTAATTTACGTCCCAAAGTCAAGAATGAGAAGTCAATAGTTTAGTGGTTGAACCTCAGCATCAGCACACCTGATGTTTAAGAGCGAGCGTGCTTATCTATTCTGCTATACTGCCGTCCATTATTATTATTATTATTATTATTATTATTATTATTATTATTATTATTATTATTATTATATACAGAGTGTATTTTTAATGACTAAAAAAAAAAAAGTAAGTTGCCTGTCCTTCACAGGACGTAGCAGTCAACCCCAGCATTTTCGCTGTTCGTGATTCCTGTGCAGATTTTACGTTCAGTAGTTTGCCATTGCTTTCTGAACGACCGAGCCGGACTATACCTTTTTCGAAAAAACCAGCACCGCTGTGTCTCGAACCCGGGTATACGGGCTCACAAACCGCGTTCGCAAGCCCTTAGCCACAGAGACCGGTCCAAGTTTTGTATTCACCCTCTGTAAAGTTCATGCAACATAATAGGTAAATACAAAACTTGGACTGATAATGTTTTCAAACACTGCACAGTCATTAAAAATACACACTGTATTTTTCTGGCAATAGCAGAAGTTGCATCCAGCTTCATTATTCTTTCGCCCTCTATTCCCCATTAGGGCATGTGTCCTGAACGAAGTCACTCCAAGCCGTGTTAATCTTAGTTGCTTTATGCAGCTCCATCTTTACCCCCTCCATATTATTAATGTATCTCAACTTCTCTTCTCCATATGATTTTAATATTCCACCATTTCTTTTACGCTGTGCATTCCAGACAGTGGCCTATTTAGTTATACAATTCTCAGGTTCTCTCAATGTATGCCCTATCCAATGCTACTGTCATATCACCCTTCTTCATCATCATCCTGTGCTGTGTCTAAAAGCGAAGGCCGTCATGTTTCGCCATTTCACAAGTCTTCCTTCTTAATTCACCGGTATTTATTTATTTGTTCCCCGTGAGCTTCACTTTGGTGTTTCAATCATACCAATTTAGTTCTCCTATATTGTGCATGCACTAATTATTGAATATATCCGGTTTATTAATAATCGAGGCATATACTGCCCCCTAGGCAATGTCTGCTATTTGTTTGTCTGAATTGTTCGTGACTTATCTGTTTTCCAGATTTAAGACTGCTAAAAATCTATTAAATTGGTTTCCAACATATAACTAGCTTCCAGGCGATGTTTGCTATTTATTTCACTGAATTTGTCGTCACTAAGTATGTTTTCCAGATTTAATTCTGCTAAAAATATATACAATTGTTTTCCAACATGCAGCTCGCTTCCAGTGGGATCAGTATGACCCCGAGATTGTATCAGATGTCTTGTTTGCAATAGCAAACGTCATCAGCTTCGCTCGGACCACCCAACTCATGCCAGCCTTCGAGGTCCTAGGGCCACTCCAGATCTCGCTCGGGAGAATGATTGGAGATATCACGAGATTTATGGTGCTGTTTACACTTGTAAGTGTGTCCTGTCTTGTTGTCCTGGTAGTTTTGTAAGCCATCAAATACTAGGCAAGAGTTGAGTTGAGTTGAATCAACAATCGACATCATTGGACTCTTGGTATTCCCATAAACGTTCAGTTCTCATCTTCAACAGCCAGCGAAGAAAGAGTTCCAGTACTGACAATCTTATTATATGTCTTGCTTTACCTCTGAGTGACGACAGTCGACCACATTGCCTGACCACCCCTTGCTGCTGCATTCGCTCTAGACCATGATAGTACATTTCATGTACATTAATCACATTCTCCCATGTGGCTCTTCACCACATCTGCCTTATCATGCATCAAATACCCCCTTAATGATGCTGCACCAGCCAATCTGTCTGCCTGTTCTTTACAAACCACGCCAGAGTGTCCTGGAGAACAGATCCTGTGAATGCTCACAACCCTTGACCTCTGAATCAATGCATGTCATTCAGCACGAAGCATGCCAGTCTTCACCTTTCACAGCATACTATGTGAATCAGTTACAATCATAACATGCGTATACAGTTTGTTCTCCACCCAGAGGAAAGCTGCAGTATTTTCTATTTTGCGCTGGCAGAAATTAATGACATATTCATGAAGGCAAGAGAGACAGGGGAAGACATGGAAAGATGTAAATGGAAGATTTTCAGCAGCTGAAACATAAATAAAGACATGAGCAGTAACATTGATGAAACTATCAGACGACAGAGAGGAGTAGGATGTCACGATGACCAATTCTGCTTCGGACCAGCTATTTGAAGAAGAAGAAAAAGAAGAAGAAGAACGAACGAACGAACGAACGAACGAACAAACTTTATTTTCAAAGGGTTAAGAATTGGGCACGCAGGCCCGTCTAACATTCTGCCCTTCTATCACTCTCTTTCATACATTATTTCATTCACACATCATTCAAGGCTAACAAAGAACAGCAACAATATAAAAGATATGCATTATAAAGGCATGGGCAAAATGCGAACATCAAAACTACACGACACAGTAATATTAGATAATGGTCTGACACTTGTTATTAGCCATGTGGCCTACAAAAAGGGGACTGGCTGTTATACTAGGGTTTTGTTATTATTATTATTAGCTCTATTATTAAGGGGAAAGGTAAACAGTATTGAGATAGTGTTCGAATAATTTGCGATTATATGAATAAGGATTGGTGATGTCTTTGATTTCTTGTGGAAGATTGTTCCACAGCTAAGCTGCAGAGTACGTTAAGCTTGTTTTGTATAAGTCAATCCTAGGCTTCGGAATGTGTAGTATATTTAAACGTTTACTGTGTCCAGCATTATATTTAAACAATGGCCAAAGGTAATTTGGGGCATTCCGATGCAGGATTTTGTGAATTAGTTTAGCTTTAAGAAGAAGAAGAAGAAGAAGAAGAAGAAGAAGAAGAAGAAGAAGAAGAAGAAGAAGAAGAAGAAGAAGAAGAAGAAGAAGAAGAAGAAGAAGAAGAAGAAGAAGAAGAAGATGAAGAAGAAGAAGAAAAAGAAGAAGAAGAAGAAGAAGAAGAAGAGAAGGAGAAGAAGAAGGGGAAGAGAGAAGAAGAAGAAGAGGTAGCAAAGGAAGAAGAAGTGGAGAAAAAGATTAAGGAGGAGGAGAAGAAGAAGACAAGGTACACGAAGAAGAAGAAATAGTGGAGGAAGAAGAAGAAATAGGAGGAGGAGGTAATTATAAGGAAGAAGAATAAGAAGTTTTTAACGATCAACTAATCTGAACGAACTAAGCGTCGTCTAACAGTGTATCAATTACTTTCAATTGTACAGCATTTTCCTGTGCTAAATGATTTGTTATGGATTTGGCGCCGTGTTCTTACGTTGAAGCGGGGAGAAGGTGGCCTGAAGAATTTTCTGTCATTTTGTCTTAATAAAAATGTGAAAGTGTTTGAAGCAACATTTTAAACTGCTCAACCTAACACAATTGGTTTTATGAGGCCATTGTTTCAGGATGAGTGAAGTTCCGGTCCCTTGTGACTGACATGCCCTCCGCAACCCAGAATTAGGTTATTAGAGCAGAAGTGATAAATGTAAAGGCAAATAGTCGCATAGGGAATCTCTAAAACCCCGAATTAGCCATAACTGTTGTAATTCAAATAGAAAGATGAAAACTTATTCCAGGCTTCGTGTTGCTGAAGGTGTGCACTCCATTAAGATGTCAATCAAACCATGTGGCACGACGGCTAGCACGCGTGTCTGTCCATCTTGTCTGTGTTCGAATCCCCATTAAGACGGGGTTTATATTTAGTGATCTGGCTCTGGATTTCGACCCAGCATAAAATGGGTACTATTATATGTTCTGTGAAATAACGACGACAAACGTAATATATAGGGTGTAGTTTTAATGACTGTGCAGTGTTTGAAAATATTGCCGGTCCAAGTTTTGTATTTACCTTTTATGTTGCATGAACCTTACAGAGGATGAATACAAAACTTGGACCGGCAATATTTTCAAACACTGCACAGTCATTAAAAATAGCCCTATATAAACCACATCGCCCGTTGAGTGCTGATTGGTCTATAAAGATGTACGACTAGCACCATATACTCAATACACCTTAAGGATACAACGGAGTCTGTTTATATTCTATGCAGGACGTACTCCTCATTTCTGGCAGTTTATAGGAGAAATATATATTTTGATATTTTAGTGATTAAAATGATAGAAGAACCTCAAACAGGAACACATTCAACAACGGTGGAAAAAGTTGAACAGACGTCAGATGTAGATTGGTCATATCAATGCCGAGATTCAACAGTATTCATATCCTAGAAAGATAGTATTAAGATCACCTGAAAATAAAGTAACATTTTTAGAACTTGTATCGTTCCTGTACCATTATACAACTGTGGGTCATGCCCCATTCCACGATCACTAAACAAGAAAGTCAAGACCTTTGAACTGAAATGCTACAGAAAAGTTCTTAGGATATCCTGGACTAAGACCGAGAAAAAAATACGACATTTTAACTAGATCTGAACATCGAAGAACACTGGCTCATGGACAGTATAATTTCTTAAAAACCGAAATACTTTCAGCATATTTAATGTCACAGTGGTTTGAAAGGAACAGTAATAGAAGGAATGGTTTCTAGAAGAAGGGACAAGGTTGGACCAGCATGGAGATGGACTCAGGACATGGCAGACAGTTTGGGCATGAAAATGCGCGAGGCAGGGAACTAGCAACGGATCGAGAGTCTTTTCAGTGGACCATGATGTGAGGGACGTTCTGCAAAGGAACTGCTATCTGATGATGATGAACGGAAACTACACTATTTGTAATGTAGATATCACGTGTGTTGTTTCTAGCTTTCCCTATTTCAAGTGTCCCTCGCCATCAAGCGAACCCACTCAGACTTCAGAGATACTTGTAATTCACGGGTTAAATCCCCTACCTCGGCATCAGAAACCCGATGTCCAAGAATGTGTGCTCTTAACCATTCGGCCATGCTGACCTCCCCCTGTGTATTTAATCTGCATAAAAATGATTGTTGTAGTGAATAGTTTCTTCCTTGAACGTCTGTGACATAACCTTATGTGGGTTGAGTTAAGATGAGTTGGGTTGAGTTGAGTTGAGTCAAGACCCGACATCACAGCACTCGGGACATTCTCATCTTCAACAACCAGCGAAGATTCCTAATACTAGTGGTGCCAGTTGCAATCTGATTATGTATCCGTCTGTCCTTTCCTCGGAGAAACAAGTGTCGGCCAAATACCCTAGTCACTCGTGCAGCACCATTCTCTACAGGCAATAATGATATATCTGTTCTTCCATACTATGCACATAACCCCAAGATAAGTTTCCTGCATGATAATAAATTAGCAGCTTCAGTCCAAGAAAGGGTGTTTACTGTTGAATGTACTCTGACTTCTTCAGGTACTGTTTGCCTTCATGGTGGGACTGCACAACTTGTACTGGTACTATGGCGCACAGAAGATCACAATGGTGCTCAACGGACAGCTGGTAACAGTGAATGCAGCAAAGGCTTTCGAAGGGTGAGTACTGAGAAACGGAGGTCAAGATAATCTGAGCTGCTACTGCCTTTGAAGTAGGAGCATTTCAGACAAGGATTACAAGAGCATCTCCATGTCATGTGTTGTGGATTATATTATTATCGGAGTCATTGACGAGGGTGCCTGAGTGAGAACGAGGAAGAAGCATAAGAACATTTAACAATTAATGATATATGGTCGATTGCACTTTTATCAGAGGCATTGACATGAAAGGGGGGGGGGGGGATTTAACAATTAATGATAGATGCATGGTCGATATTACTTTTATTGGAGGCATTGGCATGTGGAAAAGGGGAGGGGTGTGGGGGGGGGGGAGAAAGATATAACAATTAATGATAGATGCATGATCGATTGTACTCTT
>OY992876.1:25391831-25566831 GCA_963921405.1 Cepaea hortensis | reverse complement strand
CACGTCTTTGTATCGTAGTAGAGGCCGACCCTGAGATCTCTTACCCATCTGTAGTTCACCAAAAAAGATATCCTTTGGTATTCTACCATCATCCATCCTCCTAAGATGTCCTATCCATCTAAGTCTACGAAGACTGAGCATGGAATAAACTGTCACACAACCAGATCTTTCCAATACTTCAGTATTTGTGATTTTGTCTTGCCACTTAATACCAAGAATTCTTCGCAGACACCGCATATGAAAGCTGTTTAAATTGTTCTCTTGGTGTGAGTAAGTTGTCCAGGTTTCACTGCCATAGAGAAGAGTACTAAGGACACAGGCTTGATAGACAAGGACTTTTGTTTTGGCAGTAAGCTTCCTGTTCTCCCAGACTCTTTTTCTTAACCTGTTCATTGTTGTTGCTGCCTTACCAATCCGGATGTTGATTTCCTGATCTAGGGATAATTTGCTATTTACCACTGATCCTAGATATGTAAAATGGTCTACTATCTCTAGTTCGGCGTCGTCAATAAAGATTGATGGTGCCCCATGTGCACCTTGTGACATAATCTGTGTCTTCTTTTTGCTAATTGTTAAACCAAATTCAGAACAAGCATTGGAGAATGCAGATAGTAGACATTGCAATTCTTCCTCAGAGTGGGTCGTAACTGCAGCATCATCTGCAAAAAGCAACTCTCTGATCAGTACCCTCCTAATTTTGGTCTTAGCCTTCAATCTCTGAGCATTGTAGAGGCCGCCATCTGAGCGTGAGTGAATGTATATACCACCATCCTGATCACGAAATGCATATTTCAGTAGAAGTGAAAAGTATATTCCAAAGAGGGTGGGAGCTAGTACACAACCTTGCTTAACTCCACTCTTGATTTCAAATTCTTCAGAAGTTGCACCATCAAACTTGATTATACCCTTCATGCCTGTGTGGAACGATTCCACAATGGACAGAAGAGTTGGACAGAAGAGTTGGTGGGCAGCCAATCTTCTTTAGTGCCTTGAACAGACCCTCACGACTGACCAAATCAAATGCCTTTGTGAGGTCGATGAAGGCAATAAACAGTGGTTGATTCTGTTCACGGCATTTTTCTTGCATTTGTCGCAATGAGAATATCATATCAGTGGTAGACCGGTTCTGTCGAAAGCCACACTGTGATTCGGGGTAGACTTGATCTCCTAGGACTTGAAGTCTGCGCAGAACAATTCTGGCAAATACTTTTCCAACAATACACAGAAGTGAGATACCCCTATAGATGTTGCAGTCGCTCCGATCGCCCTTGTTCTTGTACAGTGTTATGATGCTTGAATCTTTGAAATCCTGTGGGACTTGTCCTTCACGCCAGCATAGCTCTATTAGCTGGTGGATCTGTATAGTGAGTGTGTCTTGCCCACTCCTGATAACCTCTATTGGAATCCCATCCTTACCTGGAGCCTTGCCAGATGCAAGTTCATTTATAGCACACTTAACTTCTGTTATTGTGGGAAGTGTGTCCAGGTGGTCAAGAGTTGGTAGAGCCTCTATGGCGTTAAGGGCATCATCCGCTAGTTTGGTCTCACTTGAGTAAAGCTCCAAATAGTGCTCTACCCATCTGTCCATCTGCTGTTTCTTATCAGTGATGACTTCTCCAGTCAAGGTTTTCAATGGTGCACTTCTTTTGATCACTGGACCACAGGCTTTCTTTATTCCTTCATACATGCTTCTTATGTCTCCCTTATCACTTGCAATTTGAATGGACTCACATAACTTGATCCAATAATCATTTGCACACTGCCTGGCAGCCTTTTGCACATCCTTCCTAGCTTGCCTTAGCTCACGCAGAGTGTTACGCGTTGGTCTTTCCTTGTTTCTTAAGAGAGCTTTCTTCTTCTTATCAATCAAGGGCTGCAGAGTCTCGCTGTGGGCCGCAAACCAGTCCTGCCTCTTATGATCCACAGTGCCGTAAACCCCTATGGCAGTTTTATAAAGAGTTTCCTTAATTTGACCCCACTTTTCATTTACTGTACAATTTTTTGGTGTATCAGTGAAAGCGTCTTCAAGTTGCTGTTGAAACTGAAAGCACTTTTCAGGATCATGAGTGTTAATAATATTAATCCTGGGGCTAGATTTGTGTTTAGCTGTGTAGATTCTCTTTGGTCTCAGTCTAACTCTTGCAACAACCAAAGAATGATCTGTCTCACAGTCAGCACTGTGGTAACTACGAGTCAATGATATATGGTTCAGATGTTGTCTCCGTGTGATGATGAAGTCCAGCTGGTGCCAATGGCCGGATCTTGGATGTTTCCATGTGACCTTATGCATCTCTTTTGTTTTAAAAAAAGAGTTTGTAATACATAGGTCATTACTGGTGCAATGCTCCAGCAGCCTTTGCCCATTTTCATTCATGCGACCGATGTTGTATTTTCCAAGGGACACTGGCCATGAACTCGAGTCCTTGCCCACACGAGCATTGAAATCACCGAGCATATAAATGTAGTCAGATTTTGGAACTGCCTTGATCACGGAGTCTAACTCCTCATAGAACAAATCCTTCACATCATCAGAGGAATCGAGTGTCGGTGCATATGCAGTAATAATGGTGGCAAACCCACAAGAGGTTGCCAAGCGCAGGGATAATAGTCTTTCATTTCCTCCTGCTGGAATTTCAATCATTCCCAGTAGCGAATTCTTCACTGCAAAGCCCACACCGTGTTGCCTTTTTTCTGCCTGCCCTCTACCCTTCCAGAAAAAGGTGTAGTTGTTTTCCCTGAGTGAGCCTTCCACAGCGAGGCGAGTCTCCTGCAGGCCAGCAATATCAATGTTAAGACGATTGAGTTCGGCATCAATCACAGCCGTTTTTCTCACATCGTCAATATTGGTCAAGTCAGTGGAAAATCATGGACACATGGTTCTCACGTTCCAGGTTGCAAGCCGTAGCTTGAGGTTTCTATTTTTATTTTTGTTTGTACCTGGTGCATTGGTTTTACAGCCTGCGATTCAGATTTTGTCCTAGCCCCAAGCACCCATTGAAGCAGGCAGGCTGTGGCGGATCAGCACCCAATTGGCTGGGGGCTGCCCAGCTTGAGGCGGGCGGTAGCTGATCAGTGACACCTATAGGTGTCTCCCACCGTCAGAGGCAACGCGTGGCGCCCCATGTCTACGCCAACTGACAAGGACTTATAACCCGTAACAGTTGCCTCTCGCTTTGATTCCGAGACCAGTTAAGACCAGGGATGGAGTTATTGCCTCTCCATAGCACAAAGCCTGGGCTAAAATATAGAGATCACGTGTTGCCCATGCAGCATGATCCCTCTCTCGGCCTGTCTAGTTCACTCCAGAGGAAAGGTAACACCCCTACATCTGGAACAAGACAAGCTGCAGAAGCTGCCGGATCAGCAAAGCAATGCTCTAACTGTCCGCCTGTCGGAGCTTCGATCCTAGACCAGTCGCCAACCAAGGCTTAGGGCCTGGTCTGCCCTGCCATGACAATTTTGTCTTTAGCTTGCATTTCCTCGCATCAGGGTAAGGCTTGTACCCTCCCAATTGCGCTCTTCCGCCCGAAGCCGTTGGCACAATGTGGGGTGTCGGGTTTGGTAAGCGCCGCCCAACGTTCGGCGCTAACAGAAACCAGGTAGTACCGTCTAGTAACTTTAACTACTGACATCCAAACTCGAGAAACTACTACTGCCGTGCATATCGAACATTAAATTCAATTTTCTTTTTTTTTTAAAATCATACTGCCAAATTGTCAGAGTGGCTATAGGTAGTCGTCTAGGTCTCATTCTAGCTGACATCTTCATCGTGCAATAAGATAAGAAAATAGAGCTTCAAATATCAAGAACCTGGTACTATACTGATATGTGGACGGTATATTAATTATCCCCAACACCAGACAACACATTGAACAGTTCAACTCCACCATGAATCAAGCCCACAAGAACATTTCTTTATCCTTTGATCGCGATAAAGAACCTTCTCATTTTTAGACATTTTAATCCCACGTAGAGAGGATGACACCATCCAAAGATCAGTCTACCGAAAAGAAACATGGACGGGCCAATACCTGAACTTAATTAACTTTGCTTTGTATAAGCGTATCCTGGTAATGACATTGTTCAGTCGAGGAAAAAGGAGGGGGGGGGGGTGTATTTGCTTCATCGACACATTACCAAAAGAATTGGACACTCTTAAGCAGACCCTATAATCTAAGGGATATCCAGCTGGCTTCATGAAGCGTCATTTTCCATTCCTACTCCCATAGAACCATCGGTTCCCATTCTCAAGTGTTTCAGTTAGCTTGCGGTAGCAACATTTAGCAAAGACAGGGCTTTTTGTTTATTGTATTTGACGAACAATAAAAGTTTCTCAAATACATCTGACCGTAGCAATTAGGCATCCAAAACCGAGGTTGTGCCGACAGAAAGATTTCATCGTCACTCTGTGATTATAGTTAGTTGCATATCCTATACATGACGTTGCAGTCAACACCAGCATTTTATTTTTACTCTTGTGATCTCTTGGCAAGTTTACTTCAGTATTTTGCCATTGCTTTTTGAATGACGGCACCCATAACATTTTGTTTTTAAAAAACCAACGCAACGCGGTCTGCTGCCAGATCGCGCGCAGTTGTGTTTCGAACGCGGGTATGCGGAATCACTGTCAGGGTCTTACAAATAGGGATAGAAAGACTCGGGTTCAGACAGGCAGATTAGTGCGAGTACAGATACGACAGAACTCAAAGTTCAATCATTGTCGTCATGGTTTATTACAATATCTGTCATTAGGCGAATAAACGTCTCGCACAATATGATATTGCATATACATCATATAAAGCATTCAAAGTATCTCTACACACAACATCATCTATTCATCGCTAAACTAATACACAGCTTAAAGCCAGAAAGACCAATGAACAAGTCCTTCAAGAAACAAATGAAGATCGTAAATTGATTAGAGAAATTAGACGTAGACAGTCAACATTTTTTGGGCATGTTATGAGAAGAAATGGATTGGAGAATTTGGTGACAACTGGTAAGATCGAGGGGAACAGACCAAGGGGAAGACCTAGAAGCAAGTACCTGGATGGCTTGGCCTTGTGGCATGGTCGAGACAGAAACACGGAGCTGATCCACGACTCTGGTGATCGAGTGAGATGGCAGAACATGACCGCCCACGCTTACCGGCATGGCACATGATGGATGGATGGAAAGCTTCTAAGTCTATGTCTATGTGTCTCCCTCTCAGAGCTAGACCCGCTCCAGTCGAGTCAGTGTCCAGTGGCCGGCTGCCCTCTCGACTCTCGTCGGGTGGACACGGAGTGCTTGCCCCTGCATGTATCTTGTGGATTTCACCTTTCCACGCTTCCTGCGGGTTGTACCTGGATGTTGGTCGTCTGACTCATCGATCTCGAATGTTCGAGTGTTTGCTATTACCTCCCCTGTTTCTGGACCTTGACATGGTCCACCATCAAAACCTGTGGGTTTGGTATCCCTTAATTAGTTGGAACTAATTCTGTCAAGGGAATAAGTATCTGGTTTGGGATAGTAATTTAATGGATGGTATCTCAGTTCTGTGTATTCATTCACTAGCAACTAATGTACGTTGAGTACGGCTATTTAGGATGGTTGCTGAAGAGTCTCATTCTCTTCCTATTCTTAAATTGAAGCTATCCAGCCCGAAGTTCCCTGACGACTAGTATTGTGAACTTGCGTTTCACAAATGCGCCCTTCTCAAGCATCCAAAAAATGATGCCATGGACATTGGCCTCTTATCACAGAGACTCATCAAGGCAAATTGTCTTGGCCTCTTTGAGAATATTTGCAATCCCTTGTTCCTTAATATGTACTTGTATACATTGTTCTACTTCCGTATGTTGATCGTGTATAAGATACACATACTTTGTTTTACTCCACTAATTGCTTCTGTCCCTGTTATCTTGTTAGTATCTACTAATCTCTCTTTTGGTGTTCTATAAAAGTGTATGCGCGTTAACTGTTTTGTTGAGTGTTGAAAATGTGTATTTGACTTGATGTGTTTAGTGTATGATCTATTGGTATGTTGTTGGTGTTTGTAGTGTTAATCTTGCTCTAAGTGTCACGAGCTAGAATTTCCACTGTCCTGATTTACCTCTTATGTGTAATTCATGACTTGGATTTTTGAGCAGTGATTCTTAGATTGCTTCTATTACTTTCCTTGTACTATGTTTAAACATGTATAAAGATTTTGTGACAAGTGTTACATTTTACATCAGACACGGACAAATTATAATTTACAAGTGGCGAGTACGAGTTGCACGCAATGTACATCATACCTTCATTTATTACTTTCACGCTCTCATTTATCCATCTCTCATTCACAATTTTATATGTTTAAAACTTAGAAGTGAAGTTAAAGTAATGTTTATCGCCCTTAGAAAAATTTGGCGAAAGGAAGGAAGTTTAACATGAATGTTTGGTACTACTGTACCGATCACAAAAAGATGGTTTACAATTTAAATTGAACTAATTGAAAAATTAACCGTTTGAAAACAAAATTTGTCTTGTTAATACAAGATACGTTGAGTATCTTCTCAACGTGTCTTATCAAATATAATTATAACAAAAATTTACAGAGAAAAAGACATTAATTATTGAAAACATAGTAAACAAATATTGTAACACATTTAACTAATTAACTAATTAATCGATGGTCCTCGTGATGTCGTTCCTTGGTGAAGAGTGTAGATAGTCTCGTCGATGTTAGTGTGATGGTTTCCTCTAATGTTCTATTCATGATGACCTATCAATTTGAAATGTAGATTGCAGAATGTCCAATGTTTTGTTTCCACAGATGTGGTCGTCGATGATTTAATTTCTTCGTCATTAATGGTTGACAATGTAGGTTGTAGGTTATAACCGACTGGTGGTTATCTCTGTAATGAGTGATCGTTGTTTGAATGTCATTCACATCAGAAATACTGTAATAGTGTAATATATACTGTCAGTGACTGGTTAAAGTCTGAATATAAAAGTTTGCTGTTAGGTAGGCGCCCTTATAAAATGGTTTCACAGTTTTTAATATGGCGTACTGGTAGCTGTGTTACTCAGCTGGTGTATTTGGTAGTCTCGTTAAAAGATCAGGAGTCCAATTGTTGGAGCCTTTAATGTGTTGGATCTCAAAGCTAAAGTCTTGGAGAATCAGCGACCAGAGTGCGATTCTGTTATTCTTTGGCTTACCGTCTTTTATCACCAGCAGTGGTGAATTATCTGTCTGGATTATGAAGTGAGTGCCTAAAAGGTATTTCTGCAGTTTCAGTACACAATAGATCAGACTCGATCCCTCAAGTTCTGCTGTAGAATATCTTCTTTCAGCTGGTTTCAGCTTGCGACTTACATAAACGATAGGATGATCTACTCCTTCATGATTCTGCATGAGACATCCGCTTATTGCGATGGTACTGGCATCTGTTTTCAAAATAAACTGAGAATGTATATCTGGAAGTCGGAGTATAGGTGGATTTGAAAAAATGGTTTTTAATTTACAAATTGCATCTTCTAAACTGATACTCCTACAGAATTTGTTGGGTTGACCTGTAACAGTGTGTACAGAGATTAACAAGCCAGAGGTTAAGTTAAAATAGTTTATTGCTTCATGATGACAACTTGCTTCTTTCCCTCTCAAGGGTGTGATGTTAACTGCCCTTGCCAACCCAATACGTCACGATTGAGCATCTCCCATCCTTTCACTCTCAATGCTCAATCGTGCTGTATCTGTTTCCCACTAGATCCTAATAATACCCCAGTACTCTATTACTGTTACACCTCCCCATGTTTATTAAAGAATTTTCCTTACAAAGGAAAAATCTTTACTCCTAATCCCCTTACTCTATTCCCTCTTTTTCCTCTAATCTTCCCTAAATCATCTCAAGTAAATAATATATCTTTTAACTCTTCTCCCAGTGATATGGTTTGCTAGTAACCCCCCCCCCCCCCATATACTTCTTCTTCGAACTCTCTTTGTATAATACCACGTATGGTAACCCTGTTAATCCAAATAGTCCCCTTTTTTTTTCAAAATTATATAGCCATCTACTATATATTTCTACTTTTCTGGTTCTTTCTTAGCTCTTCCTGTTTCCTGTATCAAATATACATATTATAAGAACAGCTCATAAATTCTTTATCGAAACATTTTTCTTTTTTATAAAACTTCCCACTCTTCCAAAACCGAGGACGTACAAAAACAATGTAGTTAGAAAAAGTAAAGAAGCGGTGCGCACCTAGTAAGAAGTATAAAGAATGAATACACGACATGACCACATGTACATACAGTAATGCACATTTAAGACACTCACCCTTTACCTCCCTTGCCAATAAAAAAATTTTGTAAAATAATTTTTTAAAACACCTTATGAAATACATCGTTGTTCGTTATAAAACAATTTGGCATAAGTTTTCATAAAGCTTATACATTCCACATTGACATTGCCAACCACAATTCTGTTCCTTTTTCGTTATCTCACCTTCCACCCTGAGCCCATGTTCATATTTTATGAACACCTTTAATAAAATTAAAGCTGGTATTTCACAGCCCCTATTTCTTGCCCCCGCACTTCCCATACTGCCACTTATGAACACAGTGACGTGTGTGCAGGCCCTGGATACGTCTATCCATTCGTGTACACACGTTCACCAACCCTGATTTCCCACTAATTTATGAATGCACAGCATTGCTTAACTATTTCAACATTCAGGTCATCTAAGCTTCCCCCTACCTTATATCAGTGGATAATTTAGTTTTTATTAACTCCTTTCTGAACGAAAACCTTAAGCAAAACTTTTATATTTGAAAATTAAACTTAATTAACTAACTTCATAACTTATTTACTAACCAAGTAACTTAATATACAAAACCATTTATGTAATCAGGATCAAATCACACCAGCCGTCATAACTCCAAATTAATATAAGGAAAAACACATTTATAAAATAACATGCATCAAATCAGAATAAAACACCTTACTTCTAACTATCACTATTGGACACTTTTACGGCCCAATAGTTTTTTTTTTTTTTTTATCAACTCAAATGCTAGGAACACAATCACCTTATTCTAACTCAATAAACCAACTAACCACAATCATTTTTCAAAACTAAAACAAAAAAAAACTTATAATGAAGGACTAAAACAACTAAACATTAGCCATCATTTTCCAGAACCAATTCAATCATAAAAACTTATTATATATGACTCATTACTCAAACAATTACAACCTCGTATAGTGACCCACCAACATTGGCCCCTCATACTAAGTAAAACAAGGTATATCTATTTATACAGGTCATTCTAATATATCTATGACCGAAAAACTAAACAGTTCACTGTCCATCTGTATATCTGTTAACTACAGTCCAATTAGAATCACATCTGTTCCATCTATCTAAACAAATCAGTAATCAACATTTACCATTCCATTTATTATCTCCTAACTCCCAACATCACATAACATCCAATATAACCTCCTAAGTGAGCACTGTAAACTACATGTTCAATCCCTTTTTTTTTTACTTGTAATGTGGCCACTAATCCAATATTACTTCAACGTAGTAGCCAACCTCTACTTATCAACGAACTTGTGATCTGGTTTCCCTTGGAAACACGGCATTACCAACTGTCATTTAAACTGTCATTTACTGCCAATATAGTACCTTGCGGTGTATGGCAGAGGGGTCTTTGAGCCTGAGGAATAAAGGCCGCCTGGCTAGTGCAGTCGCCGCGAACTGTGCAGGTTAGGATTTTCTTTTTGCCCCCGACAGAAAAAAATCCCGCACCTTACCGGGGATCGAACCCGGGTCTCCCGAATGAGAGTCCGGCAGTCCGGCGTTCTATCCACTCGGCCAGCCGCTCCTCTCCTCTCGCATTACCAACAGTAACGAAAAAATACCTTCACTCCTTTGTATCAATATCTCAAGACCACTTCTACCGTTTCGTATGCTTCTTCAGGCATCCCTTTCACTTCTAACTCCTGCCATCTGCAGTACTTTCAAATATCTATCTCCTACGTTTCCGCTTCTTCAACAAGTCCAAATTTCTTTGAATAAGTGCCAATTCTACATCAATATCTTCTTCTTCGTACAACTTATTAGTTTCTTCCATACTACTACTAGACTCTGACTTTTCATCCATTTCCTCTTCTTCGTCTGTATGTCTCTCTTCAGCTGCCGCTAATCTCTTCCGTTCAACATCCCACCTAATTTGTCGATCCCTATTTCTTAAGGATCTTTCTAGTAGAGGCATATCTTCTCCGCTTGTTGAATAATCTCTAATTCTCCTCTGTCGTTTCACTTCTTTATCTCTTTGACTGTCCATTCTTCTTTTCGTTGCTTGTCTAGTATTTTTAAATGGAGCACCTATGTCTTCTTCCATACTATCATAATGAGTTTCATTCAGCCCTTCTTCTTCCATTCTTTTCGGAATTGTCTGTTCTTGAGTATCTTCGTAATCTGGATTTGCTAGCAACTGATTTTGTGCTGGTTCTTTTCTAAGACCTGGGGTTACTGTAGCTTCTCTGACAACCCGTTCATCCAAAAATTTCGAGTCCGAATAATAATTATTATTATAATTATTATTTTCTATCTCATCTTCATCTCTTCTTAAGTGTTCAACGTGTGCCCTCACTATATGTGCTGTGACCTGGTTCTTTATAATATACGATACATTACCTAGTTTTTCCAAAACGTAATACCCTGGAATCCAACGAGCATCAAACTTAGAGTTTCTTCTATGTTTCTTGTAATAAACTCTATCACCTACCTTAAACTCCTGTAATTTTGTATTTACATTTTTGTACTTTTTCTGTCTTTCCCTAGCTTTAATTATATTATTCCTTAATCTCACATGTGCTTTATGCATTTCCTGTATAATGGTCTCTTGAAATTCTTCACCCATATATTTCCGTCTAGGTTTTAATAGATTATCTATAGGTAATATTGGTTCCCTCCCGTGTAATAAATAAAATGGTGAAAAACCCGTGCTCTCATTTTGATTTGTACGAATGGCGCTAAGGGCAGGTCCCAAAAATAAATCCCAATCTCTGTCATGTTCATCAATAATCTTTGCCAAAATGTCGTATAACGTCCTATGTTGACGCTCGTTTTTGGCATTTGAAGAAGGTCTATAAAATGAGGTCTTTATATGTTTTACATTTAAATCTTTTACTAACTTTTCGAATTTTTTATTTACAAACTCTCTACCATTATCTGTAAGTATACTTTGTGGGCAACTAAACCTTGGTACGAACTCTTGTAAAAAAACATTAATGACAGTATCCGCGCTCTTATCTGGAATTGCATACACCTCCGGCCAAAGACTGTAGACGTCTATTATATGAATTAAATACACATTTCCTGACAATGTCCTAGGGTGAGGACCCGATATATCTAAACTAATCTTTTGCATTGGGAACTGAGGAATATCTGTGTCTTGTAAGGGAGACTTTATTGTTTTCATGTTCCTTAATCTGCATTTTTCACACGTATCTACATATTTGCATGTAGATTTAAACAAGTTTGGCCAATAATATTTACTTGTAAGTGCTTTCAGCAATTTATCTCTACCGAGATGTCCATTTTCATCGTGATATGCTTTTAAAAGTTCATTTTCTAAATGTTTTGGAATATATTTCCTTAGCTGTTCATTCCTTTCACACATATAGTATAACTGTCCATCCTCTTGTAAAACCAAATAATTCCTTTTATATTTGTTATCATCTGTTTCTCGTAATTTTTCTTTTATTTGTATGACTTTTGGGTCCAACTCTTGTTCTTCTTTCATATTAAACTGTGCTACTTGTAGGTCTTCTTCTCTATGTTCAGACTCTTGATCCGATGGTAGACTATCAAATTCTTCTCTATTTATTATAGCAGAATCTAAAATATTTACTTGCCAATTTCGATCGTCAATCTCTGGTTCTCCTTCATCTTCTGTGTCACCTGACGACTGTGGATAGGGAATCCTAGACAGTAAATCAGCGCATGTGTTAATCCTACCTGGAATGTACTCAATTTTCGTATTGTATCCCTGTAAATTCAACGCCCACGTTTGTATTTTCCTGTTCTGCACTGGAGCTTCCAAAAAAGACTTTAAAGGCATATGGTCAGTTCTAATAACAAAATTTGCATTATGTAAGTAGTAATTTAGTTTTTGAAGAGCGTAATGTATTGCGTAAGCCTCCTTCTCAATAGTCGTCCATTTTCTTTGTGATCTGCTAAGTTTATGCGACAAGAAGTAGATAGGCCTTTCATTTTTAACCCCTGGTATTCCAGACTCTTTTCCTTCATATGGTTGCACCAAACATGCTCCTACTGCATTGTCTGAAGCATCTGTTTATTTAAGTCTGGATGCGTCAACAGTGGTACCAGTGTTAAACTGTTTTTTAAATACTCGAACGCTTTTTGACACTCATCATCCCACTTAAACCTAGCGTACTTGCCTGTTAAGTTTGTAATAGGTTCAGCTATTTTTGAAAACGCTGGGACAAACCGCCTATAATACGCACATGTTCCTATAAAGGCGCGTACCTCCTTAACGTTAGTTGGAGCAGGTAACTCTTTAATAACCTTTATTTTGTCCTGGTCTGGTTTTATACCTTCTCTATTTATAATATACCCCAAATATTTTGTTTCTGTCTTTAAAAATTGGCATTTACTGAGCTTTAACTTCACATCATGTTTTCTTAACCTGTCAAACACTAACTTTATATGTTTCAAATGATCCTCCACATTTCCAGAAGTAAAAATCAGAATATCATCAATATAAGCAAGAGCGAACCTTTGCATACCTTCCAAAACTTCATTTATTAAGAGCATGTAGTGAGATGGCGCAGTTTTGACTCCAAAAGGCATACGTAAAAATTCATAAGAACCCATATGAGTACAGAAAGCACTTTTTCTTTGCGCGTCTGCCGACATCGGAATGCACCAAAATCCTGCTCTTGCGTCTAACGTCGTGAAAAATGTAGCGCCATTTAGCAACCCCAAAATATCATCTATCACTGGCAGTGGATATGCTACATTTTTAGTAATTTTGTTCAACGCCCGATAGTCGCAACAGAATCGACTCGAACCATCAGGTTTGGCCACAATTACCACCGGAGATGACCACTCTGATTTTGATCTTGTGATTATCCCTGCTTTCAACATTTCTTCTATTGCCTTTTCTACAATTTCTCTATTTCTTAAGGGAGTTCTATATGGTTTTAAGCTAATCGGCGGATGGTCTCCCGTATCTATCTCCATTGTTACCGTTTTTGTCTTACCCAACTCTAAATCACTAATTGCAAACACATCCTGATTCTCCTTTATAAACTGTTCCAACACTTCTTTATTTTCTGGTGAAGTCTTTAACTGTGCCAACAATTCCTGTTCTCTTGTCTGTTTATCTAGTGAATGTATTTGTGCTGTATTTCTTTTGAATGGATGGATCAATTCATCCCTTCGTGTGTTTCCTCTACTTCCGCGTCCGCGTCTGTTATTATTTCTTTCACTAGAAGAATTAGTTCCCGGCATTTCTACTCTATCCGTTGCCAATATTTCACTAACGTTCCGTTCTAGTTTTGCTACTACACACCCTCTGTATAATTTAATTTCTCTACCTGTGTTGTTAATCACCATAACTGGAAAGGTTAAGTGTTTATCTAACGCTATTATTGTCATTTTAACTCTAACTAGTGCTGATATATGCATGTCTTCTTGCATATCTATATAGACGTCCCTGAATTTTAATTTGTGTAAATCATATAAAAGTCTTACTCCATTTTTTATTAAAAAATCTCTTCCTATTAACATGTTTCTATTTAAACCCTTCACTACATGAAAAAGGTGTCTTATGTTGATCCCTCCTAACTTAAAATTTATCATTGTTTGTCCCACTACTTGTAAATTCTGTCCCGTAACAGAGTGTAAATTATTATGACTCTTAAATACTCTACAATTTCTTACTATTTTGTATAGAAAACTTTCTTTTATTACACTAACCTGAGCTCCCGAATCAATTAACGTACGAACTCTATACTTTCCTATTTCTAATATACAGGAGCTATAATCTGTTTTATCTTCTATAAATTTCTTGACTTCATCTAGTTGAAAATATTCTCTGTTCGACCTATTATACCTGTTATTAACATATTCTCTAACCCTTGGGACCTTATTATTTACCCTCCTATCATAGGTCCTGTTTAATAGGTAGGGCGCCGATTTTCCTGTGTTCTTGTACCTGCAACATTCCTACTCACCCTATTATTGTCATGTCTACCCTGTGTATTCGACTGGACACGCCTGTTATTACAAAACCGAGAAACATGTCCCCGTTGACCACAATTCCAACAGACAATATTTGTACTATTTGTGTTACCTACTGTTTCTCTTGTAGGGTATCTCATATTTCTTCTTTCCTCATTATCATATCTATTTCTACCTTGTAACGTCTGTATACCTCCTCTCCTATTCCATCCGAATCTTGTTTGTCCTATTTCCATAGGTTCCTCAACTCTGTCATCTCGATTACTTCCCACTTCTCGTCCTGTTCTTAATCTAAACCTACGTCTCAAATTTTCTTCTTGTACCGCGATATCCACCGCTTGTGATAACCTCTCAGGGTTTTCCCTCATCAATTTAAGTTTCAAACCATCAGACTTTATGCCATCCACAAAGATCCCTACTAACATCCTTTCCACTTCCTCTCCTCGTACATTCTGTCCTAAGAATGCTTCTTCAGCCAGGTTAATCAATCTATCGCTAAACAATTGTACCGTCTCTCCGTTATTTTGTTTAGCCTGCCTCAACACCGAAAATGCATGTTGTGGATCCGTTATTTCAGCATATTTCCTTGCTAGGTCTTCTTTGAATTGTTCCCACGTCTCATCTACTCTAGCTTCTAGCTTTCTTCTTATATGATCCGAGACCGGTTCCGTTGCCGTCTGATAAGCCAGTCTCATTTTTTCTTCATCTGTTGCTGAGATTAAATAGGCATATTTTTCTATGGAGGTGACCCATTTTTTATATTCTCTGGCCTGTCCACCAAATTTCACAATTTCTGTTGCCATCCCTTGTTGTTTAATCACCATATTAAGCCGGCCCACTGCTGTTCCCACGCCTGTCAAAACCTGTGCCAAGGTGTCCTGTTCCGCCATGCTGAAATAATACTGAAACAAGGCAAGCAAAGAAACACACAATTTCAACCTCTAAATTTAAAGAATACACTCACTTATTATAGCAATGCGCAGTTATTTTCTGGGTCTAAGTATCACACAAATTTACTTCTAAATTTAAATAATGCACTCACTTATTATATAGCAATGCGCAGTTATTTTCTGGGTCTAAGTATCACACAATTGCAATTTCTTAATTTTTAAAGAGCACAATTCACTTGTTTTGTAAAACTGTTCAGTCAACTACTATGTTCATGTAATACAGAAATTTACCCTGACTCTGTTTCCTTGTTCAAGCAACTACTTTCTTCGACTCGCCGTCAAATTAAGTTCGAACACCAGGTGCCTGCATCAGCTGACCATCAGTCGTGGAATTTAGGTAGCGGAGTCTAGGTAGCCTATCTCTTCCCCTCAGGTCACTTCTCATGGGATGCCTGGATAATCTTCAACCCCTGGTCGGGTCACATCTGATATTAGTCTTTGCTTTCACCCCGGGTGGGGTTCATCTTCGCCGTCTTGATAGGGTCTTAGTAATAACGAGGCCCCAACAAAAGTATCAGGATCAGCCGAGGCCCAGTGATATTTGACTGTTTCAACAATCTATGGCCCGATCAACGAAAGAAACGAGGTTCTTGTTCTGACCGACTAAATGTTCTGGCTGAATTGCTGGTTTGCCCAAACTCTCAGGACATGATCACTCCGGTTCGTCCCCGGCTTTAATGGCTCTTGAAACGCAACAATTCAGGCACCGTCCATGTTAAGCCTGTTGCTGACAATCAAACTGCAGAACGGCGGCTATAATAAAGTTATATCAAGGCTCTTGGCGCTACTTTATTTGTTATCTTAAGTCTTGAAAAAGACTTACAGAGGACCACTCCTGGGTGAGCTTTTGGCCTCTGTATTCACAGATAACTAAGATTTACAAATTTACTGGCCATCTTTTGGTGCGCCTGTTATTGAACTTCTCCGCGACGTTATTCGGCTTGACTTCGCATTGTATTTTTCTCAGGTGATTATATCAGGTTCTAATCCTGGGTCTTAGGCACCATAATTAATCCTGTAACAGTGTGTACAGAGATTAACAAGCCAGAGGTTAAGTTAAAATAGTTTATTGCTTCATGATGACAACTTGCTTCTTTCCCTCTCAAGGGTGTGATGTTAACTGCCCTTGCCAACCCAATACGTCACGATTGAGCATCTCCCATCCTTTCACTCTCAATGCTCAATCGTGCTGTATCTGTTTCCCACTAGATCCTAATAATACCCCAGTACTCTATTACTGTTACAGACCTTTCGTCAACAATTTTGAAAAAAAAAATAGTAGTAAACTCTGCTAGATTGTGAATAAATTTAGCATAATAATTTACCAAGCCTAGTAAACTCCTGACTTATTTCTTCGTTGTTGGTACTGTCAGGTTCAGAATTGTTGAGACGATTTTGTCGTCTGCAAGTAATTTTCCTTGTGAAATCTTGTGGCCTAAAAATTCTATTTCTCTGAAAGCTATTTCTACCTTTGATGGTTTCAATGTAAGTCCAAAGAGTTTAATTCTGTCGAAAACATGTCTAAGTGTTTTTGCATGAGATGTCATGTCTACAGAATGAACACAGATGTCATCTATGTAGGATTGGACATTGGTGATTCCATGTAACAAGAGTCTAGTAAGCCTTACAAAAGTGGCAGGTGCATTTTAAAGTCCAAAAGGTAAATATCGCAATTCATACAATTCTAGTAGTGTGGAGAAAGCAGTGATGTGCATTGAATTTGGGTTCATTGGAATCTGCAAGTAGCCTTTCGTTAAATCTAATTTTGAAAAACTGGCTGAATCTGCCATGTTTAAAATAAGATCTTCACAACTTGGTATAGGCTCAGCGTAATTTTTCGTTACTGTGTTAATTTTGCTATAATCGATGCACAAACGTATCGTTAAGTCCTTTTTCTTAACGAGTACAATAGGTGATGAGTATTCAGAAAGAGACTTTTGGATTATTCCATTCCGTTCCAAGTCCAGTATTTCTTTGTCAAGGTTATCCCTATAGTGCAGAGGTATAGAGTAAGGTCTGCACTTGATAGGTGTCAGGTCTGTCAAGATGATAGAGTGATCTATTCTGTCTGTTTTTCCTGGTCGGTTACAGAAAGTTGTCCTGTATTCTTTAAGGGGAGATTGGTAGATCTTTAAGGAGACCTTCCCATTCACACTGAACTCATAATCAACTTCAGAAATTTTTCTAGTAATTTTATATGGCCCTTGCCAAGATGTGGAGAGCAAATCTCTCTTTGGCAATAATAATAATACCTCTTGGTTGGGCTGTAATATAATAGTTCTTGCACCCTTATTGGCATACTGCCTGTATGTAAAACCCTTCTCCTGTAACGATGTTCTGGCAATACTACAGGATCTCGTGATCTTATCCCTTGTGGATGTTACTATGTCGTAGGTGGAGACCGGTACTTGGGTGTCTACCGCTTTGGTTAGCATTTCTTTATAAATAGAGAGTGGACATCTGGGGTTCAATATCAATTCAAAGGGTGAGAACCCAGTGCTCGCCTGTGGCACTTCTATGTACGCGAACAGCACTGTTGGGAGTAATGTATCCCAATCAGCTGGATTTTCAGCTGTCACCTTTTGCAAGCATGTGTTTGAGATCCCCGTTAATCTTTTCACAGATTCCATTCGCATATGGTCTGTAGATGCTGGTAAAACACTGCTTGATGCCAACTAACTTAGTTACTGATTGAGTGGCTGCAGAAATAAATTGTGTCCCTCTGTCTGAGAGTATCGTTTCAGGAAAACCAAAACGGGAAAACAGTTGTAAAAATACGTCAGTCACATCTTTAGAGGAGATTGATTATAGTCCTAGCTCAATGCACTTTTCTAGTGTTGACATTCTCTAGCTTTTTGAAAATGATTATTTCTAGACTATTATATCCCTTTGAAAACTTTGTATAATACAATTTTTGATTGTGTCCCTTAATGTATTAATTATAGCATTAATATATATATATATATATATATATATATATATATATATATATATATATATATATATATATATATATATATATATATGTATATATATATATATATATATATATATATATATATATATATAGGAAACAAAATTTACATGTGAAAAATGAAATGAGTATCGTTTAGAGATACTATTTATAGAAAAAGTTTGGATTTAAAGATGTTTTTTCAGTACCACCGCTGTTTGGTTCGCTAGATGTTTCTGGATTGATCTTGGTGGATATATACATCCCCCCCCCCCCAAAAAAAAAAAAATACATCATAGGACAACCTGTTATCAGAGAGAAAAACATTAGTATTTTGTCATGTCACGTCAATGTCATGTTTATGGTGATAGTTAGCATTGTTATCATACAATGTGAGAGAGAGGAAGATAGTGCAGTTTACTAGATCAGTATACGCTGTATAGAATTTAGACTTGTCGATGTCGTGTGTAATCTACAGTTTTTACTTGGCTAATCCAAGAACCGTCAATGTAATATTTCTAAATGTAATTTAATTTATCTTTGACTGTCTTGGGCCTGCCAAAACGGACAGGAGCCCCCAAGTATTTTCCTGTCAGCGTCTTACAAATAGGGATAGGAAGACTCGGGTTCAGATGGCAGATTAGTGCGAGTACAGATACGATAGAACTCAAAGTTCAATCATTGTCGTCATGGTTTATTACAATAACGTCTCGCACAATATTATATTACATATACATCATATAAAGCATTCAAAGTATCTCTACACACAACATCATCTATTCATCGCTAAACTAATACACAGCTTAAAGCTTCTAAGTCTATGTCTATGTGTCTCCCTCTCAGAGCTACACCCGCTCCAGTCCAGTCAGTGTGCAGTGGCCTTCTGCCCTCTCGACTCTCGTCGGGTGGACACGGAGTGCTTGCCCCTGCATGTATCTCGTGGATTTCACCTTTCCACGCTTCCTGCGGGTTGTACCTGGATGTTGGTCGTCTGACTCATCGATCTCGAATGCTTGAGTGTTTGCTATTACCTCCCCTGTATCTGTATATCTTATTACGTCCCTTCTTTATTATAAGTGAGACCTTGACAATCACGAACTGTAACCGTAACACCTTCGCCGCGGAACAGGCCTCTGTTATTAAAAAGGGGATAACATTGTTCCACATTGGAACAGTATCTGAGACTTTGTGTGTTATGTATTCAGCTAACATTTGAGTCAAATGATATATAATTCTGACGAGATACGGCCAAATATTCCAGGCAAATTTATTGTGCTACTTATTACTTGCGGCTTGTGTTTAATTTTGTTTTGTCTAAATAAATTAATCATTATATTATTTATAACTTAGATCTGAAAACATGAGAGAATTATATTAATAAGTATAACAATAAAATAAGAAGTGTTCGAAGACATGAGAAGATAAGGAATATTTTTAAAGGACTTAAAAAATGAAACATAAAAAGAAATCAATGACGATTTTTTGGAACAGTAAGAAACAGCACCTCTTACACGTTGGACAAACAACAAATACACTCTTGTGTTATTTGATTCATTTGATGATATGTTTTAAACGATATGGCTTCTAGTATCCTTAACATCGTTGAATAACGTGTTTTTGTCTTGTCTCCCACTGTCTAATATGACAGTCCGACAGTGCATGACCATGGATGGAGAAAGAAGCAAGATCTACTGTGATGATGGTCCCTTTACTGACGCGGAGAAGAACGATTCAGGTGGATCCGTAGAATAGCTTCAGCTTTTGTGAACCTGCATTACGATGTATTCCAATAAAACAGACTAATGCTTTCTTGTTATGATATGAAATGTTGTCAGTATAGGAACTGAGAAACTGTACAACAGAGTAGGAAAGGAGAGGGAGATTTGAACATAAATAATTATAAACCCCAGTGAAAGGCAGTTGATGATGATGATTATCACAACATATATTTAACGTGCGTGGGTCATACGCACATATAAATGTTATAGATGGTTTATACTTGGATACAGAAAAGAACAAATGCATCTATACGACAAGATCTGAATATCCAAGAAGGTTGGCTGCTAAAGACGATAAAACAAAGAAAACTGAAATATTTTGGTCACTTGAAACGTCACGAAAGTTTGGAGAGAATAATAATGGTGGGTTATATACCCGGGGCCGGTCTCCCTGGCGAAGGTGTTAAGGACGTTGTTTGTAATCCCGTATACTCACGTATTAAACACAGCTGCGCGAGATTCGGCAACGGATCGCGTCGCGCTGGTTACTTATGGAGGTATGTGAGCCGGTCGTTCAGAAAGCAATGGCAAACTCAATCAATCATGTGCCATGCCGGAAAGTGTGGGCGGTCATGACTCGCCATTTCACTCGATCACCAGTATCGTGGATCAGCTCAGTGTTCCTGTCTCGTCCATGCCATGTGGCCAAGCCATCCAGGTATTTTCCTCTCGGTCTGCCTCTTGGTCTGTTTCCTTCGATCTTACCAGTTGTCACCAAGTTCTCCAATCCATTTCTTCTCATAACATGTCCAAAAAATTTTGACTGTCTACGTCTAATTTCTCTAATCAGTTTACGATGTTCAATTGTCTCCTGTAGTACTTGGTCATTGGTTTTTCTGTCTGTCCATGGTATTCTTTGCATTTTCCTCAGAAACCACATTTCTGCAGCCATCAGATGTTTTTCAGCTTGACTGCCCATTGTCCAAGTTTCACATCCATACAAAAGAACAGGCTCTATGTATCCCCTCAACACTCTTTTTCTCGTTTCAATTGACATCTTTTTATTGGACAGAATGTTTTTCATCTTGCTAAAGGCTACTTTCGCCATGGCGATTCTTTTTATAATCTCTTCAAGGCATCTCCCATCAGATAAAATTAGAGAACATAAAACAAGAAGTTGAAAGGGAAAAAATAATATTTTAGGTATATGCGAAACGAGATGGACAGGATCAGGCATCAAGATAGATGACGATTTCAAGATTATTTATTCTGGAGGTGAAGCTCGTCATAGGGGAGTGGCAATTATTTTGGACCGGAAAATATCAACATCTGTTCAAGGATATTCGGCCGTGTCGGACAGAGTTCTACTAGTTAAATTAAGTGGCAGACCTTTTAGCATAAATATTAATCAAGTATATGCACCAACAGGAGAATCCAGTGAAGATAGCGTAGACGAATTTTATAATGACATAGAGGCTGCCTTAAAGAAATGTAAAAATTCAGAAATAAACATCATAATAGGGGACTTCAATGCAAAAGTAGGAAATCAAGGGGATAGATACACAGTAGGAAACTATGGTTTAGGAGAGAGAAATGAAAGAGGATACAGACTCGTAGATTGGGCAAAATAACAGGAAATGATTGTAGGAAACACCTGGTGCAACACCCTAGAAGATTATGGACATGGAGGAGTCCTGATAGCAGGATTAGAAACCAGATTGACTACATTCTCATTAGCAGAAGGTTTAGAAACGCGCTAACAGTAGCAAAAACAGTTCCCAGTGCTGATTGTTATAGTGACCACAGATTACTCACAGGAACATTGAGGATAAAGTTGAAGAAAGTCAAGTATATAACAGGAAACACTAAATATGATTTGTGTACATTGAGTATTGACAAGGAAATACAAAACAAATTCAACATAGAAGTACAGAACAGATTTGAAATATTGTCTGATCTAGAGATATTATTCCAGGATGTGGATGATCAATGGGAAACGTTGAAGAATTCAATCAATGTGGCTGCAGAAACAACTATTCCAAAATTAAAGAAGGTGGGTCGTAAGAAATGGATGACTGAAGAAATTTTACACCTCATGGAAACAAGAAGACTCAACAAAAATAATTCTGTCAAATATGAAGAAATCCACAGACAGGTCAGAATATTATGTAAGGAGACAAAAGAATCATGGCTTGAGGAAAAGAGCTTAGAAATTGAAAACCAACTCAACAGTCAAAATACCAAATTAGTGCACAAAAGAATTCAGGAACTTACTAATAAAAGAATAAGTACATCAACAGGGTGTCTAAAAACTAAAGATGGCAAAATCATAATAGAAAAAGACCAGATTCTACATGTATGGACAGATTATGTGAAACACCTTTATGATGATAACAGAGACGAACAGTATGATATTAGATTTAATAATGAAGGACCGCCAATTTTGGAGATGGAGGTTCGAAATGTTCTTAAGCATATGAAAGCTGGCAAGGCCCACGGTGCAGATAACATCACAACAGAAATGATTAAAGCTTTAGAAGAATTTGGACTAGAGCAAGTCACCAGACTGATGAACACATTATATGATACTGGATATACCTCCTGAATTATGTAACTCTGTATTTATTGCAATCCCAAAGAAATCAGGAACCTTGGAATGTGATCAACATAGAACAATTAGTACAATGAGTCACATCACAAAGATTTTGCTAAAAATTATCATGCAAAGAGTGAGGAAGAAGCTACAACCTGACATAGGGGAAGAACAATGTGGGTTTGTAGAAGGAAAGGGTACAGTAAATGCTGTGTATATGCTGCGAACAGTTATTGAACGTGCTATAGAAGTAAACAAGGATATACATCTTTGCTTTATTGACTATACAAAGGCTTTTGATAGAGTTAGACATGTCAACATGGTAGATATGCTTGCAGATCTACAAATTGATGGGAAAGACATTAGACTTATAAAATACATATATTGGAAACAACAAGCTGCAATAAGGATTGATAATGAAGTGGGACAGTATCAGCCAATTAAAAGAGGTGTTAGGAAGGGATGTGTGATGTCTCCAGATCTTTTTTCCCTATACAGTGAAAATATTTTCAGAAATGTAGAGGATATAAATTGAATAAGCATTGGAGGACGAAACATCAATAACATTAGATATGCAGATGATACAGTATTAATTGCAGACAATGCGCAGGACCTGCAACAATTAGTAAATGCGGTTGTTGTACACAGTGAGCAACTGGGGTTAGAATTAAATTGTAAAAAGACTCAGGTTATGGTCGTCACTAGGAAGGAAGAAGTGCCACAATGTAATATACAAGTAAATGGCAAACTACTGAACGTAAAACTTGCCAAGACATCAACAGCAGCTGGAAAATTCTGGTGTTGACTGCAATGTCCTGTAAAGGATATGCCCAAAAAAAAATATTCCCGGGAAAAGGGGAAGAGGAAGGCCACAGAGAAGATGGGTGCAGGGTGTGGCAGATGATCACCAGATGGGTGTATAGGACGCGGGACATCTTGCTTATGAGCGAGAAGTTTTCCGGAAGGTTGTTATGGCAGCGATGTTCTGCGAAGGATATGCTACTGAATGAATGAATGAATGAATGAATGAATGAATGAATGAATGAATGAATGAATGAATGAATGAATGAATGAATGAGTTTACCATTGCTTTCTGAAAGGTCGACATCTCATGTAGTGGAAATCAACGCAAAGAGGTGTGCTTCCAAATATCCCGTGGCTGATATCGAATCCTGGAATCGGTATGTCGGTGAATTTTGAAACTTCGCCTTCCACTATCCTCTAAGGCACAGGCGGCGGGTAATGGCAACCTACCGAACGTAAAGTTGTCTAGTAAATCACTCACGGCAAGTAGAGGCTGGTGTGGTTGCGAAGTCCTTACACAGGACTTGCCATTGTTTTGTTTTTTTTTGTTGTCTTGTGTGTTTTTTTTTTTTAAGCTGGCGCGTTAGTGTAATCGTAGGCAGTTGAGCAGATAATTGCAAGAAGGCGATCGGTCGAGG
Source organism: Cepaea hortensis (assembly GCA_963921405.1). Lineage (NCBI taxonomy): Eukaryota > Metazoa > Mollusca > Gastropoda > Stylommatophora > Helicidae > Cepaea > Cepaea hortensis. The sequence continues at coordinate 25,542,931 of OY992876.1, read as the reverse complement.
CTTCGTCCACTAAGTGAAGAAAAGCCTGGCCACGCATTGCCCCATGCACTAAACAGGTAGTTGTATATTCTTTACAGGACGTCGCAGTCAAATTCATCATTTTTGGCTGTTTGAGATTCCTTGGAAATTTTACGTTCTGTAGTTCGCCATTGCTTTCTGAACGACCGGCGCTCATACCATTGTATGAAAACCAGCGCAAAGCTTCCAAATCGCCCGCAGCTTTGTTTGAAGCCTGTATGCGGGATTACGAATTGTGTTCGTAACCCCTTCAGCAAAGTGCTGTGTGTTGAAGTCTACAATATGTGATGGTCTCTCACCTGACAAGCCTATACCACGCTCCGGCTTTAAGACTGGTATTTGTTGTTGTTTGTCTATGTTAAAGTGTTAACTCTTACACTGTCTGCGTTTATTCCCAGACAACACAGCAGTGCCACTATACACAACCGATAGTCCACAAATGGTTAACAGCACGGCCCTGGTGGAGACGGTGGGCATGTACCTGTTCGGCATCTACCACGTGGTCATCATTATTGTCCTCATCAACATGCTTATCGCCATGATGTCGCATACGTTTGAGGACATACAGGTCAGTTGGCGCAATAATTAGCTATCACTATGTGTATATAATGAGGGCCCGTTGTTGTAACGATTACCGTGTTACTGTGACAGTGGCCTGATCGCGGTCGGACGAGGGTCCGATATTAGCTCCCGGGCGGGAAAGACTGACCACCGATTCCTCCTTGATCTCCGGCCTACAAAATGTAATGGTTCTAACACTTGGCATGCCCACGACAGATTTCTCCTACGAGACCTTCTTCTTCTTCTTCTTCTTCTTCTTCTTCTTGAGCGTTCCGAGCCATTGAGGTTCTTTGCTGCAAATACAATCCGTCTCCATTCGTCTCTCTGGTGGACCTTCTCTTGCCAGTCGTTGATTCCAAGTGCTTGTAGGTCTGTACATGTATTATCTCTCCACCGCCTTCTTGGTCTACCTCGGGGTCTACGGTCATTTATTTCCTGAGTGTAAGCGAGACCTTGACAAATTTAATAAATATATGTGTATAGAAGCCTCCTGCCCCATTCAGTCACTGTGAAATAAAATAAATCTGATCTAATATTTCAAGTTAATCACTATTATCATCTTCCTGCTCACATAACCGCATTTTATAATAATAATCTTTTGCACAATTTCTTGCCTGCAATATTTCACTACATCTCGTCAGGTGCATATGCACTTAGTATTTCAGCCAAAGTATCATTCATGTGTTCACTTCATATGATAAATAACTCTACAGTATGCACCTGAAATATGGCAGGGAAGAAATATTGCAACATATTGTATATGGCGTCTCTACTTAAATTTACTAAGGGAATAAACTGTTTTGAATTTCTGCGACGCCGACTCCGACAATCAACTGTGAAGCAGATAAATGGATTAGCTCAGCTTACATAATAATGTTTTCTTCTGTGCTTTTACAACTGAAAATGCACCTTCTGTGTTTCTAAGTGGGCACTTCCTGCGCACACAAAATTTAGAAATAATGAAAACATTCTTTCGTCTCATATGCTTACCCGATTGAAATCACGCAATGTTAGCCTCTGTTTGAACACTTCCTATGTACATACATGGGAATATTCACCGTATGTCCACAATAAATTCCACTGTCACTTCGCAATGATGCCATGCCACTGTCAGCAAAGCAAACATTTTCACAACCATCATCATCAAGTGCATTGCCGGCTGGCTTTGTCGATCATACTTCACAAATTGCGATCTCCGACGGAATGGATCAGTTCATGTGTTGACTCCTTTCCATGTCATGGCACAGGACTGTCAAGAATTTTCTCTCGCTGTCTTCCTCTATCTCTCTTTCCACAAATCTGTGCGGTTGTCACAACATGTTCCAGTTTGTGTCTTCTCAAAATGCGGCCAAAAATGATGACCGCCTCTTTCTGATGTTTGTGATAAGTTCTTTTTTGTTTTGTTCGTCTTAACCTGTTTAAAAATGTCCAGATTGCTCATTTTGGCTGTCTGTGAATTTTCAGTATTCTTCTATAAAACCACATTTCCAAAGCTTCTAGAGATTGTTTCGCCTGTTTACTAACTGTCCATGATTGGCAGGAGTACACTTTTCTTAACTAGGAAAGTAATACTCTAGAAATCTTTCAGCTATCCTGCAGTCATTATGTTTTATTTTTTTTTTTTTTTTCCTTGTAAGCAACAAAACTGGAAACCCAAATTGCCAAATGTTGCGATTGTATTGATGTGAAAAATCAAATAAATACCAGTTCTTGTTATTGTTCTGTAATTTGTAACCAATTGTGTGTTTGTCATGTCATTTCAAAGTAAGTGATTTCGAAGACTCGCATCAAGGTGTTTGAATATGTCACCCCATCATAAATCATGTTAATCATTAACCGTTATCATGGTGAATTTGTGTGCCTACCAATCAATCAAACAGCCAGCGTACGAATCAACCAACCAGCCAGCCTACCAATCAACCAACCAGCCAGCCTACCAATCAACAACCAGGCACCAACCAACAGACTAAAAATGAAGCAGTATCATCCCAGACGTTGACGTTGTGGTCACCGTGGATAGTTATCTCGAAAGGCAGCGTCTGGTGTGAGAACAGATAATATCGTGACAACAGGAAATCAGCGGCAGATGACAGACAGACAGACAGCAGGCAGCCAGGCAGACAGACAGACAGACAAAGACAGAGAGAGACATTGAGACAGAGACAGACAGAAAAAAAAGAGAGACAGAGACATAGAGAGGCAGAAAGAGAGAGAGACAGAGGCAGAAAGAGAGAGAGACAGAGACAGACAGATAGAGAGATAGACAGAGAGAAACACACACAGAGAGAGAGAGAGAGAGAGAGAGAGAGAGAGAGAGAGAGAGATGATGCTTCATGGTCTAAGAAGATGGCTTGCACGAATATAATTAATGGGATTTGATCCAGAACACGAAGGACGGAAATCTGTCGAGAGAAATGAACGCCTAGGCTACTGTGCAGGGCATGTTCTGATGCTGATCCTGTCATAATGAAAACAATATCATCTGCATGTCGAGAAAATTGTTATCCTCTGCTTCATTCTGACTCTGTACCTCTACATTGCATTGTATCAGTCTCATTGTACCTCTACATTACATTGTAACAGTCTGACTGTATCTACCCACAGACTGACTGCGATGTTGAGTGGAAGTTTGCCCGCACCAAGCTCTGGTTGAACTACATGGACGATGGTACCACCTTGCCCGTACCTTTCAACATGATCCCCACGCCCAAGTCCATCCTCTACGGCTGGCACGTGATCAGGTCTGTCTTCAATGAAAACATGGTGGTCGAAGAACAAGGTCGTCATAAAAGACAAACTTTCCTTAAAGTTAGTGTTTTTTTTTAAATGTTCTATTCGGTTAGAAATTACTTAAAAGTATAAGAGATACAGTAGTTGTTTTATTACTTAAAGATTGAACAATCTCATACGCAGCTACCCGTGTGTGGAGAAAGAATATCAAGCAGGGCAACAGGAAATGTCTTGGAAAATAAAGGCGCCTGACGGAATATTGATCACATCACCCCCGGAGTGCCGAATGGACTAATCAAATATGGATCTAGCACCTTACGCCCATTGCGCCTTAAGACTTGTAAAAGGATCTTTTTATTTAGGGGTGACCAATGACCAAGTCCTACAAGAAACAAGTGAAAACCGTAAACTGGTTAGAGAAATTAGACTGTCACATTAGTTTGGACACGTAATGAGAAAAAATAAATTGGAGGACTTGGTGACAACTGGCAGGATTGAAGGAAAAAGAACAAGGGCAAGGCAGAGAAGTAAATACCTAGATGGCTTGGCCAGGTGGTATGGTCGAGACAAGAACACAGAGCTGATCCACGACTGTTTATCGTGTGAGATGGCAAAAATTGACCGAACACGCTTATTAGCACGGCACATGATGATGATGAGGGACATGTGAGCTGTACTGGCACGCTTGGCTCTCAGCCTGGTAGTCATGGGTTTATACCCATGCAGTCATGCATCGTTACCCTTATTTGTGTGTTCTAACAAGGATACAAACCTTCTCCTGCCTTCTTTCGTCACTGAAATTGGTCTATACCAGTTATTCTCAGAAACCAAAGTACAGCAGTGCTTCTCAGAAACCAAAGCACAGCAGTGCTTCTCAAGGTCACGGCATAATGAGCTGGGGTGACTAGTTCATTTTATTGTAACCTTCCCTTTCCAGAAAAATTTTAAAACAAGGATTTAAGAAGCAAAAGAGGATCGACTTCATTGCATCGGGTTCTATCCCATATGGTTCGGTCTCTTTCCATAGAGCAACCTGCCGAAAGCGACCCACAAAGCGCGAAATCCTTAGCTCCAGCGACGACCTGAGGAATCTTCGAGAAAATTGCACTCGTGAACCAAATCACGTAGCCGGGAATCGAACCCACAACCTTCAGATCGCAGGGGGTGGCGGAGTAAACACTTCGCCAAGGAGACTCCAAGACAATATTGAAGAAACCTGGTATGTAGTAAATGATTGCGGGTGGATCCCAGGAGCTGAAAGAGCACCATTCTGCCACTGCCGGGGATGGAACAAGGACCACTGTCTCGCTAAGCAAGCTATCTAACCACTATGCTACAGCAGCGGCTGTAAAGCTATGCTAAAAGGTAACTAATTCCAGATGTTTGATTTTTTGCAATTGTCTTAACTTCATCATCATCATCAAGTGCCGTGCCGGCTGGCGTAGGCGTTCATGGCTCTCCACAGATCTCGGTCTTTGGTTTTCTGGATCAACTCTGCTGCTAATATTCCTCCATGCCACCGTCTCAATCCATCCAGCATCACTTCTCTTGGTCTACCTCTGCCTCTCTTCCCCTCGATCTTTCCAGTTGTTACGATGTTCTCCAATGCCTCTCTTCTCATCACATGACCGAAGAAAGCTGTTTGTCTCTGTCTTATTGTTGTATATACTGTTCTAGTTTCATTAGCCTGTTTCAGGCAGTCGTCATTAGTTACTCTGGAAGTCCAAGGTATTCGCAACATTCGTCTCAGGAACCACATCTCTGTTGCTTCTAATTTCTTCTTAATTTGTTCATTTACATTCCAAGATTCACTGCCATACAGCAAAACTGGTTCCACATAGCATTTCAGCACTCTCTTTCTTACATTCAGTGATAGTGACTTATTTAATAAGATACTCTTCATTTTCTGAAATGCGGCTTTTGCCTGCCCTATTCTGCTCCTAATCTCTGTTGTACATCTTCCATCTGATGTTATAAATGCCCCTAGGTATCTAAAATTATCAACTTGGTTAAGGACCTGTGGTCAGATTAGTGTCCTAAACCTGCGACTGGCCTAGCAAGCCGGCAGGGGATCTTCATACTGCTCGTAGAAAAACTAAGAAGTATAAATGGACTGACCCAAACGGCTATCGACCCGGCAATGTTAACGAACTACGAGATAGATCAGCGATTCAAAAAATAGGCACAATGAACGTCTGTGGTTTCAATAGTAAAGAAGAAGAGCTTATAGAAACAATGGAGAAGAGGAATATTGGTCTGATGGGAATAGCGGACACCAGAACAAAAGGGAAAGGATGCAAGGAGCTCCACCGCAGTTACACGTTTGTTTACTCTGGAGTAGAACAGCAAGAAAGGGCAAGACACGGTGTGGGAATAGTCATCGAACCACAGCTAGCAAGAGCAATACTAGAAATAAAATATATATCAGAAAGAATCATAACAGTGAGAATAAAAGAACAAACAATCACAACATATGTACAGATATACGCACCATGTAATGCAAACAATAATGAGCAAGAATGTGAGGACTTCTACGAAGACATACATGATGTGCTAAATAAAATAGATAAGCAGGACAACATCATAGTTATGGGAGACTTCAATGCAAGACTAGGACATAACAGAGGGGGCATAGAAAAACACCTGGGAGCATTTGGAGATCAGCAAAATGAAAGGAATGATAACGGAAGTAGACTGATAGAGCTTTGCAGCCAACACGATCTCTATATAACAAACACATTCTATAAACATAAAGATTCGCAAGTATACACCTGGTATAAATGGAACAATCTAGATACTAAAAGCCAAATTGATTTTATATTAACAAGAAATAACAGAAAGAGAAATATATTAGATGCAAGAGCAGTGCCCAATTTCAGTATAAACACAGATCATAAAGCAGTCGTTGCCACAATAAGAACCATTAGAAGAAGAAAACAAAAAGCAGGAAAATACATGCCATGCGAATCAGTAAACTTAAAAAACCTTAAAGACGAGGCAGTAAGGGAAAATTATGAGAAAGAACTAACTGAACTCTTTGTAAAATTACCTACGGAAAGAAAAACAGTGGAAGAAGAATGGGAGACGTTCAAATCAAGCGTTTTAAATACTGCAAAAATAACATGCGGAACCACGAAAAAATGCAAAACACGGATAAAGAAAATAACAAGTTGGTGGAACGCAGAAGTAAAGAAAGCGGTAAAAGAAAAAAAGGAAAAATATAAAAAGTGGTTGAAGAGCAAACAGGAATGTGATCTCATAGAATACAGAATATCGAGAAGACATGTGAGTAGAATAGTAAAGAGGGAAAAACAGAAAGACTGGGAAGAGTATGGAGAAACCCTAAATAAAAACTACAAGGAGGCAACCAGAAACTTCTACAAAAAGATAAGTGCAATGCGAACCAGAGGAGTACCCTTTGACCCAACTGAAATAATTAACAGCGAAAATGGAGAACCAATAAGTGAACAAAAACACATCCTAATAAGATGGAAGCAGTATTTCGAACAACTTCTCAACATCCCATCAGATGTCACAGGAATTCAAGAGACCTACACAGATGTCACCGAGGAACTAGAACCAGACATACTAAAAGAAGAAATTATAGAAGCCATCAGATTAGCCCCATTGAACAAATCACCAGGACAGGATGAAATACCAAATGAACTAATTAAAGCAGCAAGGGAAGTAGGAACAGCTTGGCTACATAGACTATTCAACCATGTTTGGGTAGAACAACAGACACCACGAGACTGGGGAAACGCCATAATTATCCCAATTTGGAAAAACAAAGGCAGCAAAAGAGATTGCACACAATACAGAGGCATTTCACTGTTGAGTCATACTGGGAAAATATTTTGCAAAATTCTTGAAAAAAGATTACGAACTACTTTAGAACCCCAGCTAAGCGAAACGCAGCTTGGATTTAGGAAAAACAAAGGATGCACAGACGCCATTTTTGCTCTTAGACAACTTATAGAAAAATCAATTGAATTCAATGAAACACTCTACTTAGCCTTTGTTGACCAAGAAAAGGCATTTGATAGGGTAGATAGAAACAAGCTGTGGGAAATCCTTAAACAATATGGAGTGAGTACACATCTAACAAACCTATGTAGAAGTTTATACGACAACAGTGAATGCATAGTGAGAGCAACTGGAGGACACTCAGAACCCTTCACCATAAGATCTGGAGTACGACAAGGTTGTGTCCTGTCCCCTCTCTTGTTCATAACATATATAGACAACATATGTAAAGAAACCAGCCAAGCAGAGACAGCAAGAATACCGCATGACGAGAACACAGAAGAAGAACCATCTGCAAATCTAACCATTAGAGAACTCCTGTTTGCGGACGACCAAGCACTAATAGCAAAATCAGAAGCTGAATTACAAGACCACATGAATAGTCTAAACGAAATGTGTAGGGAACATAACATGAAAATTAGCACAAGCAAAACAGAGGTAATGACTATAACTAAAGAAGAACAAACAGCAACAATTCACCTAAACGAACATCCCTTGAAACAAGTAAAGAGCTTCAAGTACCTAGGAAGTATAATATCATCAAATGGCAGATCAGAAGACGAGATCGAAAATAGGTGCAATAAGGCAAATCAACTCATTGGACAAATGGCACCAATACTAAAGAACAAACATGTATCAATAACTACTAAGAAAGCACTTTACAACACAATCTTCCTACCAACTCTGTGCTACCAATGCCAAACCTGGACAATGACAGAAAAAGAGAAAAGAAAAATCACAACAACAGAAATGAGGTTCCTGAGAAGAATACTCAACGTATCAAGAAGAGATAAGATCAGAAATGAAGAAATCAGGACTAAAGTGGGGGTTAAAGCTGCTCTAGATTTTATTAGAAAGCAGCAAGTCAAATGGTTTGGCCATGCAAGTAGGCTACCAGTCAACAGCATGCCACAACAGGCAATGACGTACAGACCAGATGGAAACAGAGGAAGAGGCCGACCACGTAAACGCTGGACGGAGGGAATAACAGAATCCATGGGAATGTCGATATACGAAGCCCATAACCGGGCACTCTCACGAAGTTTATACTTCACCTCGACACCGCAAGGTACAAGAGGAACATGATGAGATGAGAGATGAGATGAGTTAAGGATTTTCCCTTCTATTTCTATGTCACATTTTGGTGTCACCATTTTCTTTGATATTACCATTGTTACTGTTTTCTTGATATTCAAGGAGAGTCCTTTCTAAACGTCCTGTTATGTGATCACACTACTTTGATAAGTTGGTGTATCTGTCACAAATTTTAAATTTTATGTTATCATTCTAAAGTTGCAGATTTTCTGTAGCATTCACAAACTATACATGTTATATTATCATTCTACAATTGCTGAGTTGCTATAGCATTCCCAAACTATGCATGTTATATTATCATTCTAACATTGCTGAATTGCTGCAGCATTCGCAAACTGTACATTGCATGTTATTATACAACATTGATGAATTGCTGCTTCATTGACACATTGCGACTGCTACTGTCAGAACCTGTGGACACCAAACTGTGTACGACAAGGTGTCCGACTGGAGAGGTGTTTCATAGGTGCTACATGGTGCGGTCCGTGGCGCCGTAGAAACATCTATCCAGTTGGTCCACGCCATCAACAAGAAGACTGGACAGCAACGTGGAGAGGCATGTACTGTTGGTGTTCATACAGAGCCAGAAACGGCTCGTAGACTTCGGCCAGATGCCAAGTTGTAAAATGTATACATGTTTACCAGTCTTTGTTGATACTCTCTCTCTCTCTCTCTCTCTCTCTCTCTCTCTCTCTCTCTCTCTCTCTCTCTCTCTCTCTCTCTCCTGCATGTTATGGCCAATTAAGCATAGGTCCTCATCATACGCTAGTCCATCCTATACTTTGCCATCTGCTACAGTTCCTTCCATCTTCTTCTTCTTCAGAGTTCCGAGCCATTGAGGTTCTTTGCTGCAAATACAATCCGTCTCCATTCGTCTCTCTGGTTGATCTTCTCTTGCCAGTCGTTGATTCCAAGTGCTTGTAGGTCTGTATATATATTATCTCTCCACCGTCTTCTTGGTCTACCTCGGGGTCTACTTTCATTTATTTCCTGAGTGTAAGCGAGTTTTGTTTCCCTATTATCTTCCATTCTTTCTATATGCCCCAGCCGTTGTAGTCTATTAGCCTTCATGATACCAGTGATTAAAAAAAAAATTGTGTTGCGTATCCCTTACGGGACGTTGCAGTCAACACTAGCATTTTCAGCTGCTGTTGATGTACTAGGCAAGTGTTACTTCAGTAGTTTGCCATTGCTTTCTGAACGACCGGCCTCTATACCTTTTTCGAAAAAACCAGCACCGCCGTGTTTCGAACCCGGGTATACGGGCTCACAAACCGCGTTCGCAAGCCCTTCAGCCACAGAGACGGTACCAGTGATTAGCGGGGACTTAAACAGATCATAAATGTCTTTGTTACTTCTTCTTTGCCACTCTCCACGTTGTGTATCCCTATTGGGTCCAAAGATGCGTCTTAAAACTTTGTTCTCAAAGGTTTGTAGCAAGGCTTCGTCTCTTTTCGTTGTACTCCAGGTTTCAGAGCCATACAGCACAACTGGTCTGATCAGTGTTTTGTATATTGTGATCTTGGTGTTACGAGATAGCGCCTTTGATTTTAGTAGATATTGTAGTGCAAAGTATATCTTATTTCCAGAACTGATTCTAGTTTGTATTTCTTCCATCCTATACTTTGCCATCTGCTACAGTTCCTTCCATTCCCTCCGTAAATTATTCAGCGGCGTCTCTGTGTCGGATAATAGTTGATGGCTCAACCCCAAAGAGATCAAGGATCTAGAGGCCCTCTTTCTCAATGTGATCCTGCCCGTTAAAATTAATTTAGCTGTTACTGGCTCAATGATTTGAGACCATTAAATAGTAGTTTTGGAGAACCAAGGAATACCTCAAGGAAAAAAATGAAATTTTTACTGAGTATCCCAAATGTCCTGAGGAATGGTTCCTTGCCTCTCCTCTACCAACTAAATAATTAATCTAGGGTAATTGCTTACAACAATTTTAGTATGACAAGAGAACTCTCAAAAGAGACAATAACCTGTAATTTTATCATTTATTATATATAAATGGAACTATTGATTATACATGTAATAACATACAACAACCAATACAGTACAATTACAATATTATGGGTATATTAGTCTCTTACCTAAGTATTTATCTCCTGACTGTGCCACTGTATCATACATTGTCCTCAGTGTTGCAACCCGTTTTACTTATGATTATATGGCCTCTTCTGCTGGCCTAATTCTAATCTGTGGAAAGAAACTGGGTACACCCTGGTTGGTTTACTATCCATTTATTGGATCTTGGTAACAGTCAGTGTAGAATCTTCTTGAGTGTTCTTTATTGTTTTCCCCGGTGGTTATTTATTATAAATTGGCTCACTGGTGTTCTTCACCTATACCTGGATAAAAGGATATGTGATATCTGTCCTGGAAAGGTGGTGAAAATTGGCAGGAAGTTGCTGTGGAATAGTATTTGGCCTCACTATCTCAGCTGCCTCACTCAGTTCAGTGGCTACTGTATTCAGTCAAGCTGCTACAACTACTTTCACAAAGTGCTGCATTCACAAAGTCAGGTCTGGATAATGACCACTACCTGCAATTTTAGCATCACATAATTCTAATGATATCATAAATATGACATTAGAAATGAAATGTAAAAGTCTAAGAACATGACAAGTGAAAACAATAAAATGAATCTTGTTCTTAGAGAAAATAAACGTGGAAGAAAGGTAGTCTTGGTGTTCTCCTGAAATTTTAGCATCCATCATAAGTCTAGAAATATCAGCAATGTGAACATCAGAACTGAAATGTTCTATAATTTTCTCAAGAACATCACAAAGAAAATACCTAAAAGAATTGTGATCCTAGGAAACTAAACAGTGGAAGGTAAAGAGTCTTGATGCTGTCAAATAGTTATCCACAACATAATGGGTTGCTCTCCATTCCATCTTCCATTATATGGTGTTCAAGTTTTAGACTAGCAGATGTGCAGTTTCATCTTCACCTATGCCTGCCCTCAGGTCTACCGGTTAAGTCATACCTTGATTGATTTGGAATTTACAACTATGTCTCCTATCCCATTATGTTCCTAGTTAATTCTCTTATTCATCTTTTTCTATTCAAGAAAAAGGGTCTCCTTCATTAAGGGCTTTTAAAAATCAGTTCCTATGTCAATGAGTATTTGCTTATAAACAATATAAGTACATTATGGTATTTTTCTTGTATAGCCTTCAAGTGCATTCTTCTTCATTAAATGCTTCAAGTGAGAAGATTTCTTCCATTCTCATGGATGTAATATTTATTATCATCATCAACATCATCATGGTTTTCTTAATCATTGTAATTACAATCATTATCACTATTATCATGCTTATGACATTAGAAATCATTACATCATTCTAACATTATCATCATAATCATTATTACATCATTTTCATTACATTATAGTCATCAGCATCATCATCAGCATCATCATCATCATCATCATCATCATCATCATCATTGTATTACATTAATATCATTACCCTAGACCATATGTGTTAACAGGAGTGACATGAAATACAAAGTGGAATTGTACTTAAATTACACACACAGATGCTGTAATATGTGTAATGTATGATATTGGTTGTGTCGTACTTAGCGCACAAAACTAGATGATAGTAACATGAATGATATTTTATACAAAGTGCTATTATGCGCTGGAGTGTACTAAATTATTATTTAGTTTAGGGGTTACATCGAACCATTTCTCTGATGATAGTCATGGCATTTCACATCAAGTTGCCGGCTATCATGAGATTGACTGTTAGCTTATACTCCCTCTCTCTCAGCCTGTAACTTCACTCACTCACTCAAATTCCTCATGCATCAGTCAACATATCCATCTGTGCATGTGAGGTCAATGCGCTCATCTCAGACATCATTCATATGCATGGATGATCATTTCACTCAGTCTATAGACACATTCATATTGGTATGGGTGATCATATAGGAATCATTAATCACACATCCTTCATACTGGCATGTAAGGGGGGGGGGGGTGATTTTTCAATGATAACTTAAAATGTTTACCACCATTAATATCACAATGAAATATCTCCTTTCACAATCACTCATCATACACATCATATCTGTAGGAATGACATCATGCCTATGTAGGTGCTTTACACAGAATACATTCACAGATTCACAAGAATGACATTACAAGGGAATCTCATCCTTCAACCTAACTTATACTATTTCCTGTATATTTAGTCATGCATGCTGGTGGGTTTTATCAAATGATACATTCACATCTGTTTAACAATGATGAACCACACATGATACAAGCATGCTCTTCGATGACATAGACATGTGATCATTAGGCACACTTATGAAATTCACCCAGGATTTAGCAACATGAAATCCAGGAGTCATCTCATGCCCTCATCAAATACATGCAATTTAGGTGATATATCCAATTCACATTCAGGCATTATGAATTAAAATACTTCTTGCATGGCGGTTGGTTACGCTCTATTATGTGGCACAAATATTATTATTCCCCATGGTTGACAGCCATGTCTATATATTTGCCTTACCCCATGTGTGCTATACCATCACACAAATTATGATACCTGTAGAACTCTTTTTGGTTTCCATGTGTTCAGGAAATATTTAAAAAAAACTATTTGTTTGCCCATGTGCTCATGTCAAAAATAAATCTACTGACTAATTACACATTACTCTAATTTCTCTATTAGTGCTGGCACATGTAAACTAGTTTTTAATCTTACCAATGGGCACTTATACAATATGTCCTTACCACTGCACTAAGAATTCTGAGTTTCCTTAAGTCTTAAGTTACTCTAATTCATTGTAGATTGAGTTTTGCTTAAGAAATAAAATTTACAACATGTGTCTAATGTTTAAACATTAACTAAGTTGTTTAGCTGGGAGAAAATAAAACACCGTGGTTTTCTCCTAATGTACAGTTTATCTTATGACTATGATAACTGAGTATACTATTATTTAGTTTGTACTATATTAAATTCCTAAGAACTCACCATTCCAATCATTGTAGATTGAGTTGCTTAAGAAATAAATGTACAACTTGGACTAATGCTTATACATTACATCAGTTCTTTACTTTGGGAGAAAATAAAATTCACTATGGTTATTCTTAATGAATAGTTTAACTATAAACTATAAAAATTAAATATATTATAATTAACTTCTTAAGAACTCACCACGCGTTCAACAAGTCGACTTACCAACTCTCTTCTGGAAACAAGGGACTCACAACTTATCTAAGATTTAAATGAATTAAATATGGTGTTTACCTTATTTATCAGAATGACTTCCACATACTTCGGCGACCAGTTTCAGAGTCTGATTGCGATGCATTGTTGGCTGAGGCTTTCCTCCTCTTAGTAATCAAACTAATTTTACTATTTGTTTGGGAGGGTGCACTCACTCCACCATCTGCCTCTGATCTTCCTGTCTCGTGTGTGTGTGTGTGTGTGTGTGTGTGTGTGTGTGTGTGTGGGTTGGTGAAAAACAGAACGTCTTTCGGATGTCCACTGCTATTTATACGGTGCCTTTTCCGGTTAACGTTTTTCATTGCCAACGAGTATATTAAATCTTGGATCGTACAATTGTGGAACAAACAATTCGGTTGCAGTGAACGCCGATTTTGTGATTGTATCTCTCTCTCTCTCTCTCTCTCTCTCTCTCTCTCTCTCTCTCTCTCTCTCTCTCTCTCTCTCTCTCTCTCTCTCTCTCACACACACACACACACACACACACACACACACACACACACACACAAACAATCACTCACACTCACACATACTCTCACACAAACAACCAAGCATGCAATGTCTACAACTTCTTTAAACATAAAATGCGCGGCAAATTATGATCTACAATGATGACATGACATTCAATAATATCCTATGTTGTTCTATTTTGTGCACATGTAGACACGAAGAGAGACAGTATGTAAGAATTTGGAGCTGAAACCAGACGAAACGTCGTATTCTGACATTATGCATAGACTGGTGAAGCGTTACTTATTCAAACTGGAGAGAGCCAAAGATGAAAAAGAAATAGGTGAGGATTATTAATAGATCTTCTTTTCGCTTGCTGTAAGTTAGCCTGTGTGTTCAGCTGAGACTCTGACGTGAATTTGCCAGTTTTCCGCAGACCAAGCAGGGTGCAATAGAATTTGATATCTAGCGGTGTTTCATAAGGCCACAGAACATGCCTTCCTGGACGACTTGATACTTAGTGGGAATAGGGTACTTATCCCATGTTTTTATAGATCAATTAACACCCGATGTCTGGTGCAATCAATACCACGCTGGTCGTCTCCACTTTCTATGACACTTTCAGGTACCCACTCAGTTTTAACAAATGAGTCTAGATGAGGATTCGAGCACACAACCTGTGACACTAGTCAGGCGTTCTAGCCACCTCTACCGCGGTTCTCTTTCTTCTTCTGTCCGTAATCCCCCATGGAGGGATAGACCCTCAACCAATCCTCGCCATGCTGTCCTATCCTTTGCCATCTCCTACAGCCCCCTCCATATCCTCTCAACATTATTGATCTACGCAGATCTCTTCTCCGTGTGTTTTAGATCTCCCCCTATTTCTTTCACCTTGTGGGTTCCAGGCAAGAGGGAGTCTAGTTATATTATCACCGCATGTTCTCCGTGTCTCTCCTATCCAATTCCAGCGTCTTTTCTTCAACTTTTGTTTCACTGGAATTGTTGTTCTTTCCACAAGCTCTACATTAGTGATTTTCTCAAACCATTTTGTGCCACTATTCTGCGCAGGCATCAATTAGTGAGAACCATTATAGTTTATTAGTAATTATTTTAGTTGCCTTCTATGTTTCTGATCCATACAGTGGTGCCGATTTAACATTGCAGTTAGAAATTTTAAATTTGGTTGATTGATTGATTTATTGATTTAGGAATCGACATCACAGCATTCGGGGCATTCCCATAAGTGCTCCGTCCCCATCCTCAGCAGCCAGCGAAGAGTTCCAACACTAATAGTACCAGTAGCAATCTGATTATAAGTCCGTCTCGCCTTTCCTCTGAGCGTTGAGCGTCGGCCAGATCCCTTCGTCACTCCTCGTTGTCTCATTCTTGCCAGACCATGGTAATCCATTTGCTCCTCCAAGGTGTGCACGTGCTCCCACAAGGCCGCAACCACGTCTGCCTTGTCATGTATCAATACTCCACCAAGTTCTGCAGAGCCAGCCAATCTGTCCGCCTGTTCATTTCCCAGCACACCGGCATGCCCCGGAGAAAAGATCCAGGCGATGCTTGTCACCCGTGACCTCCGAAGCGAAGCAAGCCACTCCGCACGAAGTCTGCCCGTCCTCACCCTCGTCAGCATGCTTTCTGAGTCAGTTACAATCACGATGTGTGTGTGTGTCGTATTCTCCATCCAGCGGAGAGCCGCAGTGACTGCCTCCACTTCCATTCTTAAGCTGGATGTTGTGGTATCATATGCCAGGCTCTCCTGCACCAAACATCGACCATTAGCTTTGGCTATGAACCCCCAGCCACTTCTCTCACCTCTTGACACTGAACCATCTGTGTAGATAATCACATCACTCGAGTAAGCATTGTCCTGAATTAGTTGCTGGATTTCCACTTCCGTGGCCCCTGCTGGCCACTCCCTGCACTCCCGGCTTAATGTGATTATAACTCTGCACAAGTCTGACTGCTCCGCTGGCACTCTGACCCACTCCTCTCCACGCCTAATGTTCTCCAGGGGGCACACCTGTCTGATCGTATCCTCCGACTGAGCCATCCATGATTTCCCTCTTATCAATCGCTGACCCTTAACTGCGTCCAGCACTTCATGCAGTGGGTGGTCTGTGTCTGCAGCTACTCTGAGGTATGCCTTCGCTTGCATCACCTTGAGCCTACCAGCAACAGTCGGCAGACCAAGGATGTAATGCATACACACTACTGGGGTGTCTCTAGTGCATCCCAGAATGACCCTCATAGCTTCGTTCTGTATGCGCTCTAACTTCACCAGCTGACTCTCTGAGACAGTGAGCAGACCTAATCCATAATCAATTACTGAAAGGATCAAGTGCTGGTATAGTGTGAAAAGCATTCTCTGCTCTATGTCCATTGCAGCCATAGTTTTAAGTGCATTGAGTTTTTTTTTTTTTTTTTTTTAAGTTTGGTGCTACGTTTAACATCCTTTGCCTTCCACAAATTTCCTAGGCTTATGAAAGCTGCTCTTACATTTCGCATTCTCATGTTAATATCTCTGTCTGTTCCCCCATTAGTGTCTACATGTTTTTAGCTGTACTGGTTCATTATTTTAGAATGTGTCCTACAGTTTAAGGTGATTGTCCAACAGTGCAGAATTACTATACATGGGAAATGTTGCTATTAAAAGTGATTTATTTAATGACTCCGCTGCTATATCTACAGCTGTAATAATCCCTAGGGGAATTCAGCTAAATAGACAGTCTCCATCTTGTGACTATTTTCAAAATACTGACTGCAGCCTTGGGCTTGTAAACTGTAACCATGGATACTTGATCCAACTTCTGTTTAGTGCCTCACTGCCATTAAAGGTGGAGAGATGTATTCAGGGATTCTCAAACGTGTTGCTGTATTGCACGATTCCTGAATGGTAATGTACTGGCACCACTCCGAATTATTTATTAATGATATATGTATATGTTTGTATGCATATGTGTGCGTGCACAAATGCTACCTATCACCGAAATCTCTCCATGCACACACCAATGCTCTCTGTCTATCCGCGATAACCTCACTCTAGATAGCTAACTAGCGATGTGATAACACTTACAAATAAAGGGATATTTATGTTCATATTCAGAGATTTAAGCACAAGCGGACTCAATAGGGCTGTAATATTAGTAGCAGCAATACAGTTACATCTCACAAAACACAAAGCGAAAACAGTGATTGCTAAAATGTTAACTGACGACATAAGGAAAGAAATCTAAATAGTAATTTCTTAACAAGTTAATATTCAGTAGTTTGCCTCTGCTCTCTGAACGACCTGCGTGTTTGTTCACCCTGGACAGAGTGAGCAAATACTAGACAACTGCAGAAATGTTTCTACTTGGATGCTTTATTTTCTTGTTATTTCGCTATTTGTGGAACATCATATTCTAGTATGCCTGTGTGATGTAGTTATTTCCTGGGGTTCCACTGTGTCATTAAAATGTGTCGTTTCCGTTGTGACACTTGAATTTAAACGTGTAAACAATTCTTTATTTAACTGATTCATAAGATATCGCCAAATATCACCTCCATTGTGCACAGAAGGACGATATATCACCCTACTAGAATCAGTGTGTTATTTGTTTTGTAGAATCTTCCGCAATGATCACTGAACGGAAATTTACATTAAAATACTTGTTCATTTGATTGAACACCATGTTTAGTGGAAACTTACTTTTTGTTTTGGCACTGAATCAGTTAATGTACTATATTACCAAGAAAGGGTTACAAACGTAATTTGTAATCCCACATACTGCATTCGAAACACAGCTGCGGGAGATTTGGAAGCAGACTGCTTTGCGGTTTTATTCAATGGTATGAGTGCCGGAACCTATACTTTTGTATGGATGTGAAGCATGGACAATGAGCAGTCAAGCTGAAAAACAGCTGATGGCAGTGGAAATGTGGTTTCTGAGGAAAATGCAAAGAATACCATGGGCAGACAGAAAAACCAATGAGCAAGTCCTTCAAGAAACAAATGAAGATCGTAAACTGATTAGAGACATTAGACGCAGACAGTCACAATTTTTTGGGCATGTTATGAGAAGACATGAATTGGAGAACTTGGTGACAACTGGCAAGATCGAAGGGAAGAGACCAGGGGGAAGACCGAGAAGTAAATACCTGGATGGCTTGGCCATATGGCATGGTTGAGACAGGAACACAGAACTGATCAACGACTCTGGTGATCGAGTGAGATGGCAGAAAATGACCGCCCACGCTTATCGGCAAGGCACATGATGGGTGGATGGATGAGTGCCGGTCGTTCAGAAAGCAGTGGCAAACTACTGAACTTTAACTTGCCAAGAAATATCAAACATCCAAAATTGCTGGGGTTGACTGCGACGTCCTGTAAAGGATATATAACTAACCAATCACTTATAAAGAAACAAAGTCATTGCCGATGTCTGTTTGTTTCTATTTTCCCCACGCCAGCAAAAGAAGGTCATGGGAACTTGCGGGCAGACGACGTGGAGATCTGGGACCCCACACAGAATGATGGCCCGCCGCCGCCAATTCCAGAGATTTCCAGCAGAATTCCATTTGCCACACCTCCGATTCCAGAGGAAGACGATGACGGAAAATCTAGTGAGTGCGTCCGTCTGTCCCTCCCTCTCTCTCTCTCTCTCTCTCCCTCTCTCTCTCTCTCTCTCTCTCTCTCTCTCTCTCTCTCTCTCTCTCTCTCTCTCTCTCTCTCACTCTCTCGTTCTAGACACACTAAACGATTAAATATATTACACATTCCGAAGCCTAGGATTGACTTATACAAAACAAGCTTAATGTACTCTGCAGCTCAGCTGTGGAACAATCTTCCTCTAGAAATAAAATACATCACCAATCCCTATACATATAATCGCAAATTATTCGAACACTGTCTCAGTACTGATTACCTTCCCCCTTAATAATAGAGATAATAATAATAATAACAAAACCCTTGTATAACAGCCAGTCCCCTTTTGGTAGACCAGTATATTCCACATAGCTAATAACAAGTGTCACACCATTATCTAATATTACTGAGTCGTGTATAATTGTTGTTCGCATTTTCCCTATGCCTTTATAATGCATATCTTTTATATTGTTGCTGTTCTCTGTTAGCCTTGAATGATGTATGAATGAAATAATGTATGAAAGAGAGTGATAGAAGGGCAGAATGTTAGATGTGCCTGCGTGCCCAATTCTTAACCCATTGAAAATAAAATTTGTTCGTTCGTTCGTTCGTTCGTTCGTTCGTTCGTTATCTCTCTCTCTCTCTCTCTCTCTCTCTCTCTCTCTCTCTTTCATTGTCACTATCTCTCTCGTTGTCTCTGCCTCTCTCTATGTCTCTGTCTTTGTCTCTCTCTCTCTCTCTCTATCTCTCTCTCAGAATCTCTCTCGTTTTCACTGTCTGTGTCTAGCTGCCTCTCTTTCTCTCTGTTAATGCCACTCTGTCTCTCTTTGTCACTGCATTTTGCCATGTGGCAGTGAATCCCAGAAAGAGAAGGAAGACAATAAGATGAGCCAATAAGAAGAACACTGCGCAGATGTGGTTTTAGAGACTTATGTTGTGAATACCATGGACTGCCAGACTAACAACGTATGGCCAGGACACGGCTGGCGAAAGTAGAACACAACATAGAACTGTAAGAAAGGGATCATGTACTTTGGTCATATCATAAGGACAGGATCACTGGGAAATATCGCGACGATTACAAAGAACATTGCTGGAGAAGGCAGACCTGAAGAAATAATTCTAAATGGCTAACGACGACGATGTCATGGAGAAATAATCCTGAATGGCCTACAACGACGATGTCATTGAGAAATAATCCTGAATGGCCTACAACGGCGATGTCATTGAGAAATAATCCTGAATGGCCTACAACGACGATGACATTGAGAAATAATCCTGAATGGCCTACACCGACGATGTCATTGAGAAATAATCCTGAATGGCCTACGATGATATCATGGATAAAACCAGCCTGGCAACAGAGTATACCCCTTCCTTGGCTCCCTGTCTGTGCATATGTGTATGTCTGTGTGCGCGCGCGCGTGTGTGTGTGTGTGCGTGTGTGTGTATGTGTGTGTGCGTGTGTGTGTGTACTTTAATTGAATGTGATAAACCACGTCGATGTATCTGCAGATTTCCGGCTTCCCAAACGAAAAGGAGTCTCAAGGTCTCACAACCGGAGGACGTCGTCGGCCAACCTTCCCATAGCCACAACTTTAGCAATACCTCAACTTGACGCAATACAAAGGTATTCACTAACTGTCCGTGCCTTATGTCCTTACGTGCATGTAAACTAAGTTTTTTTTTCCGCATATCCTTTACAGAACATCGCTGTCAACATCAGCATCTTTCATCTGATTGTTGATTTCTTGGCAAGATTACGCTCAGTAGTTTGCCATTGCTTTCTGAGTGACCGGCTCACATACCCCGTAAGTTACCGACGCGGAGAGAACCGCTACCAATTCTCGCGCATGTCACGTTACACACGAGAGTATACGGGATTACGGAGAAAGTCGTGTAACCCCTAGACCAGGGAGACCGGCGTAAACTAAGTACTGTGCAAAAAATGCGGGATATAAACTGTTCATTTGGTTTCTGGTCATCCCCAGAATAATCTGAACTTGATTAGTATTGCATTAATGAACTTTCGTCCCTGTATTTCTCCCCATAGTTATTATCGCATAGAACGAACTTTCGTCCCTGGATGTCTTCCTGTAGTTATTATCGCATAAATCATTTTCGTCCCTGAATTTTTCCCTGTAGTTACTATCGCATAGACTATATTATTTCCTGGATCCTTCCCTACAGTTACTAACGCATAGATCATTTTGTGTCTCTGGAATTCTCCCTACAGTTACTATCGCATAGATGATCTTTCGTCCCTGGATTTCTTCCTATAGTTACTATCGCATAGATCATATTTGTCCCTGGATGTTTCCCTATATTTACTATTCAATAGATAATTTTTTGTCCCTCGATTGTTCCCTATGGTTACTATCGCATAGATGAACTTTCGTCCCTGGATTTCTCACTATAATTACTATTGCATAAATCACATGTGTCCCTGGATGTTTCCCCATAGTTACTATCGCATAGATCAACTTTTGTCCCTGGAATTCTCCCTATAGTTACTATCGCATAATTGGATAACACAGTAACGTTGTGTTTCAGTAATGTGTGTGGCGCTTTTGAGTAACTGTTGTAGTACTTGCGGAAATAACTGTTTGTTTCGGTAACTGTTGTAGCTCTTGTGGAAATAAATGTTTGTTTCAGAAACTTTTCAACTGCTTGTGAAAATAATTGTTTCTTTCAGTAACTTTTCTACTGCTTGTGAAAATAATTGTGTGTTTCAGTAACTTTTTTACTGCTTGTGAAAATAATTGTTTCTTTCAGTAACTTTTCTACTGCTTGTGAAAATAATTGTGTGTTTCAGTAACTTTTTTACTGCTTGTGAAAATAATTGTTTCTTTCAGTAACTTTTCTACTGCTTGTGAAAATAATTGTGTGTTTCAGTAACTTTTCAACTGCTTGTGAAAATAATTGTTTCTTTCAGTAACTTTTCTACTGCTTGTGAAAATAATTGTGTGTTTCAGTAACTTTTTTACTGCTTGTGAAAATAATTGTTTCTTTCAGTAACTTTTCTACTGCTTGTGAAAATAATTGTTTCTTTCAGTAACTTTTCTACTGCTTGTGAAAATAATTGTGTGTTTCAGTAACTTTTCAACTGCTTGTGAAAATAATTGTGTGTTTCAGTAACTTTTCTACTGCTTGTGAAAATAATTGTTTCTTTCAGTAACTTTTCTACTGCTTGTGAAAATAATTGTTTCTTTCAGTAACTTTTCTACTGCTTGTGAAAATAATTGTGTGTTTCAGTAACTTTTCAACTGCTTGTGAAAATAATTGTTTCTTTCAGTAACTTTTCTACTGCTTGTGAAAATAATTGTGTGTTTCAGTAACTTTTTTACTGCTTGTGAAAATAATTGTGTGTTTCAGTAACTTTTCTACTGCTTGTGAAAATAATTGTTTCTTTCAGTAACTTTTTTACTGCTTGTGAAAATAATTGTGTGTTTCAGTAACTTTTTTACTGCTTGTGAAAATAATTGTTTCTTTCAGTAACTTTTTTACTGCTTGTGAAAATAATTGTGTGTTTCAGTAACTTTTCAACTGCTTGTGAAAATAATTGTTTCTTTCAGTAACTTTTCTACTGCTTGTGAAAATAATTGTGTGTTTCAGTAACTTTTTTACTGCTTGTGAAAATAATTGTATGTTTCAGTAACTTTTCTACTGCTTGTGAAAATAATTGTTTCTTTCAGTAACTTTTTTACTGCTTGTGAAAATAATTGTGTGTTTCAGTAACTTTTTTACTGCTTGTGAAAATAATTGTTTGTTTCAGCAATTTTTCTACTGCTTGTTTTAATAATTTTTGTGTTTAATTACCTTGCCTAGTGCGTATGGGGGGGGGGGGGGAGTTTTTTTTTTTTCTTTCAGTAACTTGTCCTAAGGGCTTGCGAACGCGGTTTGTGAGCCCGTATACCCAGGTTCGAAACACGGCGGTGCTGGTTTTTTCGAAAAAGGTATAGGGGCCGGTCGTTCAGAAAGCAATGGCAAACTACTGAACGTAACACTTGCCTAGTACATCAACAGCAGCTGAAAGTGCTTGTAGAAACACGTGTTTGTGGCTAACCTTTCTTTACTGTCTATAGAAACAAATATTTGTTTCGGTAACCTTTGCAGTTTTGTGAAAACAAATATTTGTTTCGGTGACTGTTGTAGAGCTTGTGGTAAAAAATGTTTGATTGATTGATTTAAGAACCGACATCACAGCATGTGGTAAAAAATGTTTGTTTCGGTAACCTTTGCAGTGTTTATGAAATCAAATATTTGCTTCAGTAACTTTTGTAGCGATTATGAAAACAAATGTTTTTGTAGACTTTGTAGCGCTTGTGAAAGCAAAGCTTTATTTTCTGTAACTTGTGCAGGGATTGTGGAAACAGCAGTTTGTTTCAGTAACTTGTGTAGCGCATGTGGAAACAAATGTTTGTTTTAGTAAACTTTGGAGCGCTTGTGGAAACAAATGTTTATTTCAGTAACTTGTGTAGGGCTTGTGGAAACAAATGTTTATTTTAGTAGACTCCGGAGCGCTTGTGGAAACAATTGATTGTTGCATTAATTTGTGTAGCTCTTGTGGAAACAACTGTGTGCTTTTATTTTCAGTGTAGTGTTTGTGAAAACTAATGTTTCTTCAAATGCTTATCATCTTCAGGTCACAGAAACTGCTGGACATGCGACTTCAACAGCTGCAAGCCAATCACAAGGAGACAAACAGACTTCAAGACGACGTGGAGTTCATCCGCCGTCTAATGGCCGAGAACCAAAAAGCTCTTTGCAACGTTGTCCAGGCTTTAGCCAACATTCAGGGTGAAATAGTGAACTTGGTTCAGTGTCTCAAGCCACAGCCCAAAACCAAACCGGCAAATTCCATCAGTTCCCAGGGCAGTGTTCCTAACGCCCACAATCAGTCAAATGCTATAACCTTAGCACCGACTATCACAATGATACCCACTGGTGGGATAATGACGATAGAAAGAGAAATAGAAATACTCAATGCTGGCAAGAGAATTGACAGAGAGCTATTTGATAGTGGTGATAGATCCGGTAAAAGGGACCTGCGCTGGAGACAAGAGGAAGATGAGAGTAATTTGTGATATTTAAATTATGTCGTGGAGTTTTATTTGTTTGCGTCGTAGTTTGATTGTTGTGTCAGGTGATGTTGACTTTAGATCAGCGGTTGTTTGTTATTTATAATATTTGAATAATACCTCCAGTTCATTCAGTGACAACTTGGTTGTATTTATGCACAAGTAGATTTGAGTAGTGTGTCCTTTCTTGTTAAAAGTGTGCATGAAGATGGATTGTTACTGTATTAATGTGGATGGCAAAGTGGCTCATTCTATAGCAAGTAAATCGCCATAGAAAATAGAACGTGTCACGGAGCAGGAGCCTTCAGCTGGTATGTGAAGTGTTAGGGACAATAATTGTTAAGCCCGAGTGCACGGAAAGATAAGTGGCCAGTCTTGTCCTCTCTTAGCGAAGGACAATTGCAGGAATTGAACTCACGTCCAATCGCACTAATGCCTTTGTTAACGTAACAGCCTAGCCATTACACCAACGCGCCCGCTAAATCTCCACGTCTTGAAATATTATTCCCTGTATGATCTACCGATACACCTGAAACACAGTTTGCAGCCATTTATTTTTCCACGGACGAAGGACAAGACATGAGTAAGTCAATTATTCCCAAAGGCTAAAGCAAATAATGATCTTTTGCTTAAGTACTAACCGATACAGGCTACATGGCATCTGTATCGTCTCAAAGATGTCACGTGATCCTATGTATCGTTTCAAAGATGAATTATGATCATCTGTGTCGTCTAAAAGACTTCACAGCCTCATCTGTATCGTCACAAGGACTTTCAAAGCGCATTTGTAATACTCTAACGACTTCACAAGCTCATTTATAACGTCTCAAATATTTAACGTGACCACCTGTAACGTCTCAAACATTGAGCATGAACATCTGTATCGTCTCAAATACTTCACATGGTCAGGTGCATCGTTTCAAAGACTGTCACGTGGTCATCTCTATCGTCTCCAAGAATGCCAATAGGTCACCAAAAGCTGGCACGCAGACAAACCTCAATGTGCAACTAAAAGTTATAAACCTTGTATTACTGTTCAACTTGCAGCTACTGTACTACTAGATGTGGCTAGAGAGGGTAGATTTGACGCAGATGTTCTGACGCTGCCAATGGACGTTGAAAGGAAAATGGGCTTCATCGTGGGAACATTGCTGCAGGTATACCATAACTAAGGAACAGACAGTTCAAGAGAAAACACATAGAAACAAAATTACACATCTTAGATGTGCAACCCATCTGACAGGAAGTAATGACCAATGCAGGAAAGATCAGAAAATAGAAATTACCAAAGGACACCACAAGAAGCAAACAAAGTGAAGAGCAAGCGGCAGTGTAAGAAGCCAGCCCAACAATCCAGCTTCAAATTAACCCATCAATCAATCAATCAGGTGCCGTTTCCACAATGAATTTTGGCTGCAGTGGATCTCCAACACTGCCGGTCTTGTGTCCTGTCTGTACATTCTGTCAGATTGATGTTCGTCCATATCTTGATGTTATCTCCCTGCTTGTGTCGTTGTCTGCCTCTTGCTCGCTTGCCGTCAACCTTGCTCTCCACTATGGTTTTTATAGGAGTATTATGTCTTTTAACGTGCCGGAAATATTTCACTTGTCTCCTCTTTATTTCTTTCATCAACTCTCTTTTCATTCCCAGCTTTTCTAAAACCTCTGTATTTGATTGTTTTTGTTTCCATGAAATACGACATATTATTCTGTATATCCACATCCTCAGGGCCTCTATTCGACTTTCTAGTTGCTTGTTCAATTCCAGGCTTCTGCGCCATACAGTAGTGTTGAATATACGTAGCATTTGACAATTCCCATTTTTAATGCGTTGTTAATATCTCTAGATGTTAATATTGATTTCATGCTGTTGAAAGCTTTTTTAGCCATTCCTATTCTTGTCTTTTTTTTTAAATTTCTATTTCACTTCTAGATTAGATATGCAGATGATACAGTATTGATTGCAGACAATGCACAGGATCTGCAACAATTAGTAGACGCTGTGGTTGTACACAGTGAGCAGCTGGGGTTGGAATTAAATTGTAGGAAGACACAGGTTATGGTCGTCACTAGGAAGAACGAAGTACCACAATGTAATATACAAGTAAATGGGAATATTCTTCAGCAAGTGAATCGGTTCAATTATCTCGGAACAGTCATAACATCTGATGGCAGATGCCTTGAAGAGATTAGAACAAGAATCGCCATTGCGAAGGTAGCCTTTAGCAAGATGAAAAACATTCTGACCAATAAAATGATGTCAATTGAAACGAGAAAAAGAGTGTTGAGGGGATACATAGAGCCTGTTCTTTTGTATGGATGTGAAACTTGGACAATGTGCAGTCAAGCTGAAAAACATCTGATGACTGCAGAAATGTGGTTTCTGAGGAAAATGCAAAGAATACCATGGACAGATAGAAAAACCAATGACCAAGTACTACAAGAGACAAATGAAAATCGTAGATTGATTAGAGAAATTAGACGTAGACAGTCAAAATTTTTTGGACATGTTATGAGAAGAAATGGACTGGAGAACTTGGTGACAGCTGGCAAGATCGAGGGGAACAGACCAAGAGGAAGACCGAGAGGAAAATACCTGGATGGCTTGGCCACATGGCATGGACGAGACAGGAACACTGAGCTGATCCACGACTCTGGTGATCGAGTGAAATGGCGAATCATGACCGCCCACGCTTTCCGTCATGGCACATGATTGATTGATTGATTTCACTTCTGCCGTCATCTGTTATTGCATGTCCAAGATAGGAGAAACTTGTTACGCATATGAACCCATATGGAAACATAATTTTAAAAAAAACATAATAAACTCATAATGAACCCTTAGGAAACAATGGTGCTCCAAAGCGTATTTATTATGAACCATAAAACCTTCTATGAGAAACAAATATGTTTTCAAGAATTTCAGAAAGTGTTGAGAAACAAAACCTAGAGACAAATTTCAGGAGAACTCCCTAACGGGCTTCAGTTTTTATACTGCTGCATGTTGAACTGAGCAACATATCATCGTGAGTAGTGACAAACAAAAAGTTAAAGAGAATGCTTCCCTGCATGCGCAACAGACTTTCATATTCCTTCAGAACGATGTGTGATGTTGTTAACAAGAAGTTTGTTGGATGTCCTTTACATGTCGTCGCAACCAGTCCCAGCATTAATTGTCTGTTTGTGATTTTCTAGGCAAATTAAATTTTAATAGATTGCTATTGGTTTCTGGTCGGCCGATCCTTACACCACTCTAAAAATCAAAGCAAAGTTGTCTACTTTCAAATCTATCGCGGCTGACTTCGAAGCTGATATGTTGGGATTATGAAACTGCGTTCAATAACAAATAATCCTTATTCAAAATAATTTGTTTTATTAGTGAATTTATTTAAGCACAGAAGCCACACACAACAGGTTGCACGATTCATTGCCTGGTATATTTTGCTGCACCTCGTCAAGTGCGTAATTTATTAACTGTATGGCCTCAAGTTCGCTAACTTGCGGCCATAAAATTATCACAGCAAAGGCGTTTCATATACTGTAGTCATCAAACAATAAACGATAACTCAAATATTAGCTTATACATCGAGGCCATATCAATTAGGCATCTAAAGCCAGAGGTGTGCCGACAAAAAGACTTTACAGTGACCCTGTGATTACCCTGGGGATAACATAGCTCCACATTGGAACAGTACCATTGACTGTTGTATTATGTACTTCAGCCAGAATATGATTCAACTATTCACTTCATATAATGTATGAATATGCAGTATGCACCAAACGAGATGCAGCTACATTTGTCAGGCAATAAATTGTGCAATCTATTGTTTTTGAATTATGTGTGTAAAAATAATCGTTACGTTGCTTGGCCTGTAAAGAGACAAGAAAGTTTAATGTTTAGTTTCAGTCACTGTTCAAGGTATGGCGAATTACTTGTTACAGAATGAGGTTTAATGTGCAACTGATTCACTTTCCTGTGTTCCATGTCGGATTGTTACTGATTTTACCCGAATTGTTATTTCTTTGACACTACTGCTGATAGAGCAAACGCTACAGAGTTGTCACGTGTGGGTCATGATGTCCATAAGGTTTCTTTCCCCACGTTTCTAATACAACAACCATAGATGTACGTGGGTCTGGTCACTTGTCGAATTAAGGGTGGTTGTTCGAATCCAGCTAGCAGTTGCCTTCTGGAAGGAACAAACTATGCGTATGTGAAAACATTGCATGTAATATTATAAAATATGTTATATGACCTTATTGAACAGTTAATGTATGTTAGTGAGTTCCTGAATATACGCAAGGTATTTATTGGGCTAACGTAGATGTTGACACTGGTCATAGGCGGAGAGGAATGCCAGTTTTCGCAATATGTTTACAAATGCCCAGATGCTTCATGTTACTGAAGGCAGTGGGAGAGAGAGACAGAGAGACAGAGAGACAGGAAGAGAGAGAGAGAGAGAGAGAGAGAGAGAGAGAGAGAGAGAGAGAGAGAGAGAGAGAAAAAAAACACGCACATGAGTGGAAAGACTGGATGAAATGATCATGATAATAAAGCAAACAACACCGAACGTTTCCAGTTGTTCAGTTTACAGCATGAAGACACGTTATGTTAACTGATGCAGTGCCAAACAAAACGTAAATTTGAATCAAACATGGTACACAATCAAATCAACTAGTACTATAATGCAAATGCCCATTCACTGAGCACTGAAATTGCTGAAGATACCACGAACAGAGCAATAACACGATGACCATAGTATGGCGACATATCGTCCTTCTGTCCAAATGGGAGGTCACGTTTATCGATTATATTATCCTTTGTCAGTGAATCAGTTAACAATGTTATCTATACAGTCAGTATATCACAACATGACTGAGAAGCTTGAAGGATAGAGAAACACTCTCAGATCCACACCAACGTTTCCACCGAAGTCTTTATCAACGGTAACAACAAAGTCATATTTTGTGTTCTTATTCGAACTCCCGTAAAAGCTCTGCAGCGGGCAAACCCCTTTTGTCGATAACTTAGTTGCCAGGCAGCAGGTAACGAACGGCGTCCAAGCGGCGAGACCATCATTTGTGATGAGAATTAGTTTGCTTGAAGTAAAACACATTGCAGACAAAAAGAGATTTACACCACAAGAGGATCGACTTCATCTCACAACCTTCGGAACTTGAGGCAGGCGGTATAACCACTTCCTCACGGAGACTCGCATTACAGATGAAATATTGGATTTAGATGCATTCACTCATTCATTCATTCATTCATTCATTCATTCATTCATTCATTCATTCATGCATTCTTTCATGCATTCATTCACGCATTCATTCATGCATGCATTCATTCATTCATTCATTCATTCATTCATTCACTCATTCATTCATGCATTCATTCATTCATTCATTCATTCATTCATTCATTCAGTAGCATGTCATTTTGCAGAATAACAACCTTCCGGAAAACTCGGTCATAAGCAAGATTTCCCGCGTCCGATACACCTATCTAGAGATCATCTGCCACATCCTGCACCCATCTTCTTTATGACATTCCTCTTCCTCTCTTCCTGGGCGTACACCCCTCCAAACGTTCATGACGTTTCAAGTGACCAAGATTTTTCAGTTTTCATTGTTTTATCGTATTTAGTAGCTAAACATTTTCAATATTCAGATCTTGTCGTATGGGTGCATTTGTTCTTCACACAATGACAATATAGCCCGGAATCTTGGGCAGTTTACAGATTAGTGAGATATTACTTGCAGGTTATTGTGATCTGGAACTTCTGAAGACTGCTGAGATATGTTACTTTAAAAGACTGGTGAGATGTGATTCTTTAGAAGACTGCTGAGATATGATTCCGTATAAGAATGAACAGGTGTAGTTCAGTAGTAGAACGCTGAGATGTGGTTCTTTACAAGAAGGATGATATGATGCAATAGAAACATGCTCCTTAAGATATTAAAAGAATCATGAGATACGGTTCTATAAAAGAATACTGAGATTTGGTTCTTAAGAAGAATATTGACCTATTGTTCTTAAGAAGAATTCTGAGATGTGGTTCTACAGAAGAGTACTGAGATGTTTTCATAAGAAGAATGCTGAGATGTGATTCTATAGAAGAATGCTGAGATGTGGTTCTATAGAAGAATGCAGAGATGTGGTTCTATAGAAGAATGCAGAGATATGATTCTATAGAAGAATGCTGAGATGTGGTTCTATAGAAGAATGCTGAGATGTGGTTCTATAGAAGAAAGCTGAGATGTGGTTCTATAGAAGAATGCTGAGATGTGGTTCTATAGAAGAATGCTGAGATATGGTTCTATAGAAGAAAGCTGAGATGTGGTTCTATAGAAGAATGCTGAGATGTGGTTCTATAGAAGAGTGCGGAGATGTGATTCTATAGAAGAGTGCGGAGGTGTGATTCTATAGAAGAAGGCTGAGATGTGGTTCTATAGAAGAATGCTGAGATATGGTTCTATAGAAGAATGTAGAGATGCGGTTCTATAGAAGAGTGTGGAGATGTGGTTATATAGAAGAATGATGAGATGTGGTTCTATAGAAGAATGTGGAGATGTGGTTCTATAGAAGAATGCAGAGATATGATTCTATAGAAGAATGCAGAGATGTGGTTCTATAGAAGAATGCAGAGATGTGGTTCTATAGAAGAATGCAGAGATGTGGTTCTATAGAAGAATGCAGAGATGTGGTTCTATAGAAGAATGCAGAGATATGATTCTATAGAAGAGTGCGGAGATGTGGTTCTATAGAAGAATGCTGAGATGTGGTTCTATAGAAGAATGCTGAGATGTGTTTCTATAGAAGAGTGCGGATATGTGTTTCTATAGAAGAATGCAGAGATGTGGTTCTATAGAAGAATGCAGAGATGTTCTATAGAAGAATGTAGAGATGTGGTTCTATAGAAGAATGCTGAGATGTGTTTCTATAGAAGAGTGCGGAGATGTGTTTCTATAGAAGAATGCTGAGATATGTTTCTATAGAAGAATGATGAGATGTGGTTCTATAGAAGAATGTGGAGATGTGGTTCTATAGAAGAATGTAGAGATGTTGTTCTATAGAAGAATGTACAGATGTGGTTCTATAGAAGAATGTAGAGATGTGGTTCTATAGAAGAATGCTGAGATTTGGTTCTATAGAAAAATGCATAGATATGATTCTATAGACTAATGCTGAGATGTGGTTCTATAGAAGAATGCAGAGATATGATTCTATAGAAGAATGCAGAGATGTGGTTCTTTAGAAGAATGCAGAGATGTGGTTCTATAGAAGAATGCAGAGATGTGGTTCTGTAGAAGAATGCAGAGATGTGGTTCTATAGAAGAATGCAGAGATATGATTCTATATAAGAATGCAGAGATATGGTTCTATAGAAGAATGCAGAGATATGGTTCTATAGAAGAATGCAGAGATATGATTCTATAGAAGAATGCAGAGATATGGTTCTATAGAAGAATGCAGAGATATGATTCTATAGAAGAATGCAGAGATGTCGTTCTATAGAAGAATGCAGAGATGTGGTTCTATAGAAGAATGCAGAGATATGGTTCTATAGAAGAATGCAGAGATATGATTCTATAGAAGAATGCAGAGATATGGTTCTATAGAAGAATGCAGAGATATGATTCTATAGAAGAATGCAGAGATGTGGTTCTATAGAAGAATGCTGAGATGTGGTTATATAGAAGAGTGCTGAAATGTGGTTCTAAAGATAAGCGTGGGCGGACATGTTTCGCCATCTCGCACGATAGTCAGAGGCTCTCTACATTCTTCTATAGAACCACATCTGTACATTCTTCTATATAACAACATCTCTACATTCTTCTATAGAACCACATCTCCACATTCTTCTATAGAACCACATCTCATCATTCTTCTATAGAAACATCAGCTCTGAATTCTTGTCTCGACCATACTAAGTTGCCAAGCCATCCAAGTATTTACTTCTCTGCCTTCCACATGTTCTCTTCTCCTCAATTTTGCCAGTTGTCACCAAGTTCTCTAATGTATTTCTTCTCATAACTTGTCCAACAAATTGTGACTGTCTTCGTCTAATTTCTCTAATCAGTTTACGGTTTTCATTTATTTCATGTAGGACTTGCTCATTGGTTTTTCTGTCTGTCCATGGTATTCTTTGCATCTTCCTCGGAAATAACATCTCCACAGCCATTATATGTTTTAAGCATGTCTATTCATTGTCCACGCTTCACATCCATACAAAATTACAGGTTCTTTGTAGCACTTCAACACTCTTTTTCTCCTGGCAATGTACATCTTTTTATTGATCAGTATGTTTTTCATCTTGCAAAAGGCTACCTTCGCAATGACAATTCTTGTTCTAATCTCTTCAAGGCATCTCGAATCAGATGTTATGACTGTTCCGAGATAACTGTTCTGATTGACTTGTTTAAGAATATTATCATTTACCATATTTCCCGTTCCGCGGTGAAGGAGTTACGGATGCAGTTCATAATCCCGCATACCACGTTCGAAACACAGCTGCTGGCGATTTAGCGGCAGACCGCCGTGTGTTGGTTTTTACGAAATGGTATGGGTGCCTGTCGTTTAGAAAGCAATGGCAAACTACTGAAAGTAAATTTGCCAAGAAATCGCTAACAGCACACACACAAATGTTGGGGTTGACTGTGATGTCCTGTAAAGGTTATGCAACTAACTTTTTTAGCCTGTATATTACGTTGTGGTATTTATTTCTTCCTAATGACGCCCATAATCTGTGTCTTTTTACAATTTAATTCTAGCCTTAGTTGTTTACAGTGTGCAACAACCGCATCTAATAAATGTTGCAGATCCTACTCATTGTCTGCAATCAATACTGCCCAATGATAATCACAGAGTCACTGTCAAATATGACCACCAAGACCATACGGTAAGGACCCTTTAGAGAAGCCAACAAAGAAGCAAACAAGAAGACAACACAGTTTTGTCTGCTTTGTGCTTTACTTCACACTTATTCTCAATACAAAGTATTGTCTTGCCGCTTGGACGCCGTTTGTTACCTGCTGACTGGCAACTAAGTTACCGATAACAAGGGTTTGCTGCTGAAGACAACAAATATGACAAAAGCAGTGAGATGGCATTATTTAACATGGCCAGCTATAGGGTAGTACAGCAAATGACCCTTGTACATACATTCAGGCGCATTGAGCATATTGTGCTAGACCCATATATAACACAGGAAATAAATTAGGGAACCCGTTGAGGCCACTTAGACAGTTACATTTTGGAGTGTCTAGTTGGTTATGCGTCGAAGTACACTTGTTCCTGCAGCGAGGCGCTGTCGCAATTTGGAGGTGACAGGTTCGAATCCCGGTCGGTAACTATAGCTTTCAAATTTTATGTTGACTAGTGCGTCCTCTAGTCTCTATTTCCTCCTTCTCCTTCTGTGAGCGCCAAACAATACGATGTGTGTTTATTTATGTAACTAGACCCATATACCGACACATAATGGACTGATCAAAGAAACCACCAGAGGAGACGGACACAAAGGAGAACCCGCCGGCCAATTCCCCAGCTAACGTCACAGGCAACGAGATCAAAATGCCAGCTAACACTGGCGAAGAAAACGAGACAAACTTAACTTGTACCATGAACCACCACAAATATAACCAACTCCACAGAGGCTAGTTGAACGAGTGGACAGTTTTTTTTTCTACAACTGGAACTGGAACATGGTAGGTGATGTGCTCAGTATCACGCCTATCGCCTTTACTTCCCAAGACATTTCCTCGTATCCATTTTAGGCTGGGTCGACCTGGCAGCCCAGTCAATGTTTTAAAATCCGCCACCATGCGGATTCGAATTCATAACCACAGGACCGGCAAGCGAGCGCCTAGCCACTACACTAGAGTGGCTGCCATAGTTGTCTAAAGGCATGACCAGTTAAGTGGGCTGGTTATATCGCCTGTCGTGGCAGTCACTGATGGAATTCGAATTAAAGGAGCACAGACAACAGGTACATATCTGAATGGCTTGGCCATATGCCACAACTGGAACAAGAACACGGACCTAACCCAAGACTCTAATTATCGTATGAGATCATGAACCATGACCACCGACCATTTTAAGCATAGGACATGTAAGTAAGGCACTCTTTTACACACCTAAAGGCACTTGAGGCAAATGGTGCTAAACCCATATTTGTATAGACCAATCGGCACTCAGATAAAACTACTATGGAGAAAGAAATATATGTTAATGAGGAAAGATTGGAGGTGCTGGAAAATTTCGAATATCTTGAGTCATTGATTACCAGCATTGGTGACACAGTGAAATAAATTAAACAACGACTATCAATTGCTCTTCAATGACTAAAATAACTGAATAACTTATGGGGTGGGACAGATAGAACTACAAACATTCGATTTTTAAGAGCATGCATCTTTCCCATTGCAACATATGCCTGTGAGACCTGGACACTTACTAAACAAGCTGAACACCACGTAAATGACTTTGAATATAAATGGTATAGACGGGTTCTAAGAATATCTTGGGTAAAGAAAAGAACAACTGCATCCATACTTCAAGAGCGGAATATTGAAGAGGGATGGTTATTAAGGATAAAACAAAGAAAATTGATATATATTTTGGTAACTTGAAACGTCATGAGAGTTTGGAGATAACAATGATGGAGGGGTATATGCCTGGGAAGAGAGGAAGAGGAATGGCAAAGAGAAGATGGGTGCAGGATGTGGCAGATGATCTCTAGATGGGTGTGTCAGACGCGGGACATCTTGCTTATGATCGAGAGGTTTTCCGGAAGGTTGTTATGGGAATGAGGTTCTGCAATGGACATGCTACTGAATGAATGAATGGATGAAAGAATGAATAACTGAATAAATGAATGAATGAATGAATGAATGAATGAATGAATGAATCGGCTCTCGGTGGGTGGTGTGGTTAGTATCACTCTGCCCATAGGACATGATGATGTTTAATCAGGACAAAGCGGGTCAGGCAGCGCTAGACACGGTAACGTTGCCAGGATTTAAGTGAGCAGGGAGAACATGGACTTTTCTGAAATATAAGTAACTTGGGAGGATGATGCGAAGTAGGGCACATCTTGTATAGAGACAACTCGCTTCCTGGGCTTCCAACTCTACAACGCCAATAATCGATATATTAGTGTATTCATGGAAGATCAACTCTAGGGAATACTGAGTAAACTAAAAAAAAAACACAGACAGTTAAGTTCTTTCAATAAACAACATTGCAGTTTGAATAACGGAAACACGAGCAATAGATTGCTCGATTTATTGCCTGGCACATTTCGCTACATCTCGTTAGGTACATACAGCAGAAATCACACAACATAAAGTAACTAGATAAATCCTTCAAGCTGAAATATATGCATATTCGCACAGTAATTTTAATTGTCTACCACGGTAATTTTAAGCTGACTATCATGTCTTTCTGTGTGCACAACACTGGCCAATACATATTAATCATGATGGCTTCTGCGATCTTTAATATTGCAATTATAGACAAATGTCAAGCTAACGAAAGAAGACTAGGAAGAAGTGTAGTCAACACGTGAATGGTTAGGTGTGAGGTCAGATTAATTCATTAATAGAAATAGATCACTAGCGGGAGAAGTAAATAACAGTGGGAAAACGTTTGTTGCTTGTTGCATATCCTTTATGGGAAATAAACTCCAGCATTTTTAGACAAGAAAAGCTAACTGCAAAAGGAACGGGAACTTGATCCCACCATTTTCAAGCAACGCTATAACATCGCTGAAGGAACACGCGTTCTTCAAAGTTCAACTCCTCTCATTTTAACCATTATTCTTTCCTAAGAAGCCGTTATGGTCGACACCAACGTTCGACGTCCGCTAAGCGAGGGAAAGAATGGCCACCTATAAGGTGAGGGCCCTAACACATCACAGGTCCATAGTGGGCTCCTGCATCGGAACTTGTGTGTGGGTGGATGGGTGTGGGTGTGGGTGGGTGGGTGCATGTTTAAGAAGCGACTAAGTGACCCGTAGAACTAGTGTTCTGTTTAGTCCACAAGGAGTGCTCACGATTAATGTGTGAAATTGCCGTATAGATTGTTTGAAAATCCCTTTGCAAAAACATTTCTAAGACCACAAGTTGGATAGCATATCATGCTACGAAAGAACACATCTATACTAAATCTCGCTAGCATAACATTATTAACTGGAGTGCGCGAAATATAGTACTGTACTGGCACCTCACCGTCCTGAGAGTGCGCGAAATATAGTACTGTACTGGCACCTTACCGTCCTGACAGACAATAGTTTGTTACATTGTGCTTCAAACAAGGCATGCCATCTACAGTCTATGACGGTAACAAATGGCCTTACTATAGCTCGAAATGTAGACACCACCAAAAACAAAACAGTTCGTTGATTCAACAGCCTTTCTGTCAGTCTGAAGCTAATTATCGTTATGACATGTATTATTTGTGCTGTAAAATTACAGGACCCAAGTCCTCAGTTTCCCAACAACTGGTGTCTTTAAAGTCAGAAACTCAGCTTTCTTATCCATTGGGACCCCTGTAGACCCTGGCCGATACATTGACCTGACACCTTAAATATATACTAGCCATAAACAATGGCGCATGTCACTTACAGGCCACTGCAACTAATCAGGCAATTGTACGTTCAGTAGATTACTACTGCTATCTGAACGAGAAGTCAACGTTTAGGTCCAACTCAATGCCGATGTAGGAGCTCTCAGGCCTACCTTGCTATCAGCGTAAGGGAAGTTGAAGAGCGAGAGCACTTATCCTATCGATCAGGTCGAATACTAACAACACCATCCTCATGATTTTCTTGAGCCCTGTCAGCTGGCGTAGACATCACACTGATGTTGGACAACAGGATGTCTTCATCCGACATACAGGACTTCACGCTGGAGTTCACAGCCAGCGAACACAAGCAAGCAAGCTGGCGTAGATGTGCATGTATCTCATCAGATCTAGATACCTGGTGTTCTAGATCAATTCCACAACTGATATTTATCAATAGTGTGAAATGTTTTAGTCTGGTCTTAGTCAGGTAAGACTGAGCTACCGTATTACAGTAGACGGTACTGCCTGCTTTCTGTTAGCGCCGAATGTTGGGCGGTGCTCATCAAACTCGACACCCCACATTGTGCTAATGGCTTCAGGTGGAGGAGTGCAAGTGGGAGTGTACAAGCCTTACCATAGTGCGAGGAAATGTAACCTAAAGGCTAAATGTCATATCAGGGCAGACCAGGCCCTAAGCCTTGGTCGGCAACTGGTCTAGAATGGAAGCTTCGACAGGCATTACTTTGCTGATCCGGTAGCTTCTACAGCTTGCATTGTTTCAGACGTACTCGTGTTACCTTTCCTCTTGAGTAAACTAGGCAGGCCGAGAGAAGGATAATGCTACATGGCTAACACATGGTCTCTAAATTCAGCCCAGGCTTTGTGCTCCATTTTAAACACGATCGTTTGTCAAGACGGCAAGGTGCTAAGTTAGTAAAATATAATCAAATATGGGCATTTGAAATTTGAAACTCCCGAAGAAGTATGATGTATCTGCCGAAAGGCGCAAATATCGCAGCCCTGCTCTAAACAGGCACAACGCAATTACATCCACACATAAAACACTTCGGGCGGACGACGAAGAAGAAGTACAATGGTGTTAAGTCGGGCATTTTAACTGTACTGTGGCCGGATAGGTAAAAACAGCAAAACGCCGCATATACTGCCAATGAAAATAACTATCGGAACAATAACGGCAATAACAGATCACTGTTCACACTTATGGGCATGTGGTTTTAGAGTACGCTTGTGTGTAAATGTGTGTGAGCACATAAGGTGCGTGTGGCATCAAAGTGTGGCAGGTCTTTTGCGGAACATCTCAATCCCATCGCCTCATGCAGGTCTTGTGCCCATCTTCATGTTGGTCTACTACAGTATTCCATTCAGCCGATCACATTATTCCATTTAGCTACCACATTTTTCCATTCAGTTTCAGAAATAGTGTGTTTACTTTTGTCTGCCCCTATATAAAACTCCATATCTCAGTAACCAACTGAAGGAAAATGATGAGATTTAGCATATAATCTTATCACATAAGTCCACCCAACAAAAAAATTTATGTTCTGGAGATTTTACAGCAGATTTCAAAGTTTGTTTATATGCGGTATGTCAGGGTCTTAAACCTGGCTCGTTTTTCCTAACACATGTGAGACAGTACAAGTACAACGTGATTTGACTTGAGACTCAACGACACAACGTTCAATGGATTTATTTACAGATCATATACGATACGATGATCATTACAAGATATAAGTTATACTTCAATACACTTACATACACAATACAGCTCACAGTCTATCTCTCAAGATGAACAGACACTCGACTTTCGGGCACAGAAACCACACAACGCCTTTCTCTCATCATACGTCCACTCGAGTCCACGTCCCAGAGCTGTCTGTCTATAGCTCGCAATGTGCCTCCCCACCTGAAGTGGCTTCACGAGGCATGCGTACGTCTTGCTTCGTCCTTGCCTGACCGCTGGCCGTCTCGTCAGCCAGCAACCTCGCAGGCAGGTAACTACTACTCGCCTGGCGGGCGTAACGAAGTTACGGCATCCCGGCTGGGGAACTAAGTCGCCTGGCGGGCGTAACGATGTCACTGTATCACTGCACTACTCTAGACTCTGACATGCTCCCCCGGGCAGCTCCATGAAAGATGTCATCTTTCATGTATACTATATGTACATACTGGGTTAATATTTTAACCTTGTCAGAGTCGACCCTTCTGTTGTTATATACATTGGAATCAGAATACATAGACATACACATCTTGACATAGAAACATATAATAAATGGAAGTTGTATTCAACGACATGTGGTGTTCAACCTTTAACAATTGTCAAGTTTCATCCTCTCGATGGCTGATTACCTCAATTGCATTATTGACCCAGTCAGATCGGCAGTACCAGCTCCAAGCATCTACCTCGCAGCCTTTCAAAAAAAAGTAATAATATGGTTTCTGAAACAAAAACCATCTGGCTAGACCGAAATACGGCTTTACATAAGTCGCATTAAACGCTCAAACCCTGACCTTATTTGGCCAGGAGCTCTTGTGTTGGTCTGCAATGTCGGTAACACTCTACCATGCCCAGTAGATGGCTTCTTGGTGTGTTAACAATCTGGCAACAACATGGTTATTTATATACAACACATAATCGTATACATTTCACATTATAGCCCTTTGGTGTAATGATGTAGTAACAACTAAATGAAAGGGGAATAACTTCAAAATTTATGAAATATAATATTTTACAATAATTATTCTATTTCTCAGCGTCATAGCTTGATGTTTCTTCATACTAGCGAGAAAAAGTCGGTAGTATGAATAAATTAATCAAGATATGATTCTAAGATTACACTATATAAAAAATATAAATACACAATTTGTGTATTCAAACTTGTTGATTCCTAAAGATTTTAGAATCGTCATAGCTTTTTAAACTTTTCTTTGTCGTCTGCTAATTTTGAACTAAATTTCTAACTAATCCGGAAGTACACACGAACACTAAACAGCTGATGTTGAAACTTGTAGAACACACTTGTTCCGGTCTGATGTAGTTACGGAATGTACAATGTTCTAATCGTTCATGTGTTGGATGTTTCACTGGAAAAACTTCTGGATTTCGATTGACTGCAGTGGTGTAGATGTCAATGTTCAGGTCACACTTTCACACACGGATTTAAAATATCACTGGAATGTTCCAAACGCAGATACCACTGTCAAATTGGATAGTTCTCTTACGGTAAGTTTTGACCGAAGTTTTGAGCGAATGTGGCACTGTTCTTGTTTCGTAATATATACAATTAATAAAGTTCGCTTTCTACCACACACTACACAATTATACACTACAATCACTACATTAATTAGTAAAATAAGAACACTATATATATTGGGCGTAAACCCTATCACATCACATCGTAGACATTACACAGCTTTCGTGAATGAAAAAAAAAATATTCACTGATGGATGCCTGTGTTGATCTGAGTGTATTTTACACACTGCACTCAGACATTGGTGCTCACTGGGTCGGTCGGACAACGGGACAAGAGATCGGCAATAGTGTTGGTTCTGCCTGGGATATGTCGAACCCGGAAGCTGTAATCTTGGAGCTTAAGAGACCAGCGCGCTACCATTTGGTTTGAAGGTACACCTGAATTGATAAATCGCAGTGGACTACTGTCGGATTCGACAATAAAATGACGTCCTAGAAGGAATCTGGACAATTTAGTTATACCCACCACTAGAGCTAGGGCTTCCAACTGGGGTATTGACCAAGCCCGTTCTCTCGGTTTCAATTTCCAGGAGACGAAATACACAGGATGAAGGATGTTGTTATGCTCCTGCAACAAGACTGCTTCAATCGCCACGGAGCTCGCGTCTGTACGCAATCTGAAAGGGACATGTAGATTGGGCAACTTCAGAATAGGATTATTTAAACTATTATTAGAAAACAAAGATAATACTTTTTGGAATGCAAATTTTAGGCATTCATTGCTTACAATTTTGTCCGGTTTATCTTTTGTTAGTAAGTTAGTAAATACTTCGGTCAGTTCGGAAAAATCAGGAATGAACTGCCTGTAATAATTTATCAGTCCCAACAAACTTCTGACTTGCTTTTTCGTAGTCGGAAGTGAGAGTTTTAGTATCTTGGACACGATGTTATCGTCTGTCGTGACAAAGCCATTGGATATTTTGTACCCCAAGAAGGATATTTCCTGGTAGGCTATGTCTACTTTTGCAGGCTTTACCGTCAGTCCGTGCTGTCTAATGCGTTCAAATGTCTGTTCTAATGTCTTTATGTGGTCTGTCATCGTCTTTGATGTTGTTTTTCTCTAAGTTGATGATCTCCTGATGTAAGTTTTCTTTGTAATGCAGTGGAATGGTGTATGGTCTGCATTTTATGGGTGTCTTTGACGTGAGTGTGATGTGATGTTGTACTAATTCTGTTTGTCCTGGGTTGTTGGAGAAGATGGTGTTGTACTGTTGTATACGATGTTTGCAACTGTCTGTTTCTGCTTGAGTTAACTTTGGGTTGATCTTAATTTCCTTCAAGCAGTTTGTCGTGTCTAATGCAGGTGTTGGAATTTCGTCACTAGCCTCGTCATCTTCATGGTCTATTATCACTGTACAAGCTGTTGTATCGTCATGTTCGTTGTCTCTGTTGTAATATGGTCTTAGCATATTGATGTGGAATATTTTGTGTTTGTCTTTTATTTGGATCTCGTAGTCTACAGGTGAAATTTGTCTCGTCACTTTAAAAGGTCCTTGCCAAGAATCAGTCAATAAGTGTCTGTCACTAGGTAGTAGAAGAAGAACGTCCTGTCCAGGTGTCAACGTTATTGTCCTGTTACTTTTGTCAGCATATCGTCTGTAAGTAGCACCAGATAGTTTTAGTGCATCCTTTGCAATTATACAAGATTTGATGATTCTTTCACGCAATGATGTAACGTATACGTATGATGATATGGGTTTCAGTACTGGAGTGGAGTCAGTTAACATTTGGTGATAAATAGTCAATGGGCCACGTGGTTTGGCACCATAGATAAGTTCAAAAGGAGAGAAACCTGTACTAGAATGTGGTACCTCGCGATAAGCAAAGAGAATAGCAGGTAAATATACGTCCCAGTTCTTGGGATGCTCTTGAGTGACTTTAGCAAGCATGTGCTTTAAATCGCCGTTAAACTTTTCTATTATCCCACTCGAGTGAGGATGGTACGGGGAATTGAAACATTGCTTCACTCCCAACATTTTGGTGAAAGCTTGAGTAGATGCGGCGATAAACTGAGTTCCCCTATCTGATTGGATAGTGTCTGGAAATCCTATCCGAGAAAATATATGGAAGAAAACTTCCATTATATCATTGGCAGTTATGTTCTTTAGCGGAATTGCTTCCGGCCAGCGGCTACATTGTTCAATGACAGTTAGAATATATTTATTCCCTCTAGTTGTTGTCTGATTAAGAGGGCCCACTATGTCGACAGATATTTTCTCAAAAGGTCGACTGGCTAAGTCAGTAACTTGTAACTTTGCCTGTGGGTGTTTACCTTTCTTTACCAGCTTTTGGCAGATGTCACAACTTCTGCAATATTGTTTAATGTCATTGCAAAATTTGGGCCAATGAAACTGTGTTAATAATCTTGATCTGGTCTTAGCGTATGCCATATGCCCTGCAAGAGGTATATCATGGGCAAGATGTAAGGCTTGCTTGCGATACTCACTTGGCAAAACAGTTTGCTCTGTTGTGCTGTCACCTCTGGTATAATACCTAGTGAGGATAGAATTTTTCAAAGCAAAATGCCAT
Organism: Cepaea hortensis; assembly: GCA_963921405.1. Classification (NCBI taxonomy): domain Eukaryota; kingdom Metazoa; phylum Mollusca; class Gastropoda; order Stylommatophora; family Helicidae; genus Cepaea; species Cepaea hortensis. The sequence continues at coordinate 25,500,713 of OY992876.1, read as the reverse complement.
TTTGCATTCTTGGTTACCTTTGGCTTTTGGCCGATCAGATTAAAATATTTCGACAATGAAGGATCAGCCTTTTGAGCTGTTACAAACGTTTCCTTCATGGTTTCAGAAGGTAGTGATACTGGGCTAAGCATTTGTATAGCCTCAGTTTGGTTACTTTCATCTTGCACTCTAGCAGTAGCTCTGGTTACTGCGTTCACACATTCAATGATATCAGATGGTGATGAAACAGTGTTATCAATGATGTCATGAGATCTTAGTGCTACATTAGCTACCATACATTCATTAGGTGGTGTAACATTATCAATGATGACATTTGATGGTGATGTTATGATATCATCAATGCAAAGAGATGTTATGTCATGAGGCATATCATTCACCTCTGGTAAATTTCCAATTATAATATCGCACACCGGGTTTGTTAATGCTGCGCATTTTACTTTACCAGTCAGGAAAGGTGTTTGAATATATGCCCATGCTAGTGGGTACTTTTCAATATTGCCAGAGAATGTTCTGCATGTTACGTGCCTGCCTGTATAGTCTGTAGGCATTATGAACGTTCTCTTTAGACCAATAAGTGAGCTTCCCGTGTCCCGAAGGACTGTAGCAGACTTGCCATTCACGTATCCTTGATTTACGTTTATTCTGCCTTTGGAATCTACTACCAAATTAGCTTCTTCATTGGCAATAGGAATGGAGTGGCCGCATGTTAAAATGCCATCTTCATAAAAGGTATTACAAACAGTACATTTATTTGCGTTAAATATATCAAAAGCCTGTGCTGAGTTCACAGGATGTTTCTCTGATTGTTCTTCATCTGACGATGAACTGCCAAACAAGGCGGCATTTGCTTTGTTGGTCATTTGCCTACCTTTACAATCATGGCAATAATGTCCATACGCCTTACAGAGGAAACATTTACGCAAATTTCTAAAGGATCTACGCTCCTTATCTTGTCTGTTTACCATGTTTTGTAGATAAGTATGATATGCGGGGTTCTTGTCACACATCTCACCTTGATGGTGTGAAATTTTACAATATCTACAGTATTATACTTCTCAGATGTAGGCTTATGAGGTTTCTGCCTACTATAGGGTTTGTCATAGTTAGCCGATGCTATAAAATTTATGTCCGTAGCTTCACTGGCGAAACAATGTTTGTTGGCTGTGTAATAAGCCGAACCACGTCTCTCAATCTCATCTACACTAGTGCATTCATTCTCTTGCAAAAATTTTGAAAATGCTGATGGAATGGATGAAATGACTTTATCTCTGATGATCAGATCTTCTAATCTTTTATAGTTTTTATCAATTTTAGCTGCTGAAGTCCATTTGGTAAATATATCTCGGACTAAGCAGAGGTAGTCAGAGAACGTTTGAGTTGGTTTTGGGCTCAACTTGCTGAATTGTTCTCTGTAACCTGCCTCATCTAACATAAAATGTGCCATAATCTTTGATTTTAGATAATGGTAATCTTTTCTGAGGTCTTTGGGGATAGTCTCAATGACTTTAAGAGGCTCCCCTGATAAACTCCTCAGATAAATAATATTCCATTCAGACAGTGGAACCTGGTAATGGTCCATTAACGTCTCAAAATTTTGGGTAAAGGCTGCAATGCAGTCACCCGAGGTATAATTACGTACTATACCTTGGTATTTCTTGTACTGGTTTTCTTTCTCCAGTCTCTCAGATTTCTTAGACTCTTTGTTAATGGCAGTCTCAGTATCAAGTTGTTTGATTTTAAGTTGCAATTCCAGCTCTTCCCGTTTACTCTGAGCTGCTATTTCAGCTTTCTTCAGCTCACTATCTATCTCAGCTTGTTTTGTCTTTGCAGACAGTTCTGCTTCTGCTTGCTTGGCAGTTCTTTCAGCCGCTCTTTCCTCGCGCTCATTAGCTTTCTCACGAATGTGTTCAGAGTATTTCTTCTCACTCCACTTTGTTAACTCATCACCTGTTAACTTTAACTTCAACCCCATATCGATGAAATCATTTAATGACGACATGATGGAAAATGCCAATGAAATACCAGCCACACAATTTGTTACAAGTGGTTAGTAAAGTAAACAATTTACAATTGTGTTCTATTGACAATACGTGCCTAAATTTGCATCCTAAAGTATATGAAAAGAAAAATATACTCAAGTGCACCGGATGCGGTGAAGAACGGTTGGAAATCGGGCTAGGAACTGTAGGGTCGCTACTTCAAACACAAATGACCTCTACGGGCAAGGGTTTCAGATGGTACAGAAAACCTGCTTTGTTTTTGGAGGAAATAAATTAGCGTCTATTTGATGTGGTGTGCCTGCTTGTCACTAAGTTTTGATTAGGTTTGTATGGCGTTGAGTGTAATTGTAGGTCGTAATTTTGTCAGTCAACAATTTTTTTTTTCAAAACACAAGTCACTTTCTTTCCAAAACTTTCTGCTTTCCACAATTCACTTTACAAAGACACTCTAAATATATCTCAACACGCTACAACATTGATGACACATCACTTACATCAAGATGACATTCAGTAAGGACATAGACATCAAGTTTACAAGATGGCGACAAGGTCACAATGGCGACAAGTTTACAATGTCGACAAGGTCAAAACGGTGACACGTTTCACAACCACAAATGTTTTACACGTTTACAAGATCAAACAATATGTATGCACTGTACAATCACATTTAGTCTCCATGTTTAAATAATGTAATAATATCTATCAAAATGAGCCTTCAACGATCACATTTACATGTACAATAAAGTTGGACAAAAATTCTAAGTTCACAACTCTAAGTTTAAATGTTAAATTATCTAAACTACGTTCATTTCAAAGTCGGACGAATGCCACCACGTCCACACATGTCAGGGTCTTAAACCTGGCTCGTTTTTCCTAACACATGTGAGACAGTACAAGTACAACGTGATTTGACTTGAGACTCAACGACACAACGTTCAATGGATTTATTTACAGATCATATACGATACGATGATCATTACAAGATATAAGTTATACTTCAATACACTTACGTACACAATACAGCTCACAGTCTATCTCTCAAGATGAACAGACACTCGACTTTCGGGCACAGAAACCACACAACGCATTTCTCTCATCATACGTCCAGTCGAGTCCACGTCCCAGAGCTGTCTATCTATAGCTCGCAATGTGCCTCCCGACCTGAAGTGGCTTCACGAGGCATGCGTGCGTCTTGCTTCGTCCTTGCCTGACCGCTGGCCGTCTCGTCAGCCAGCAACCTCGCAGGCAGGTAACTACTACTCGCCTGGCGGGCGTAACGAAGTTACGGCATCCCGGCTGGGGAACTAAGTCGCCTGGCGGGCGTAACGATGTCACTGCATCACTGCACTACTCTAGACTCTGACACGGTAAATAATTTACGGGTCAGAGATGAAGTTCATAATTTTAAATGTATTACAGCGTAGCCAGACAATCAGCGTTCAATGTTGAATATTTTATGTGTTTCACGGGATTGGCTTTATGCCAACAACCCCGCGTTGTTTAAACTGGGACTGTTCAGAAGTGTCTCAAAATGTGGGTTATTTCATGAAACCTGATTAATATTTTTTTTTTTTTTAAATCTTACCACTTATCGCTAACATTGAAATGTGTGAATATTTTTCAATGGGATTGAATGCGAAATTGTGTATACACTTCAAAGCGTTGCAATGTAGTTGTACACATATTTTTGTCAAGAAGCTGATCGCAGGAAATTGTTTTATACTATTACAAATTCCGAAAAAAGAACAGTACATGCATTGGGTTTGAGTAAACGGTCATTTCGTCGATGGGTGCAAGAATCTGGAATTAAATCACCACGCAATAACCAAACGGTAGGTAGAAAGGTTATTGTAGACAGCTTTGACAAAGATGTCATAAGGCGAGCTATTATAAAAATGCTTTAAAAAGTCGCTTAAAAGTCGACAGGGTCGACTTCATTGCACCGGGTTCTATCCCATATGCCTCGGTCTCTTTCCGCAGCGCGAAAGCATCGCACAAAGCACGAACTCCACAGCTCTAGCGACGACCCACAGAAGTCTCCGAAAAATTTAACTCGTGAACTGAAGGATGCGGCCCAGAATCGAACCCACAACCTTTGGAGCCCGAGTCAAAAGGCTTGAACACTTCGCCACGGGGACTCCTAAAATTATAAAAATATTGGATTTTATATCCAGGATTATCCAGCATTATAAAAATGCTGGATGCCAAAGAAACAGTGACTGTACGAAAACTTAGGGTTTGGTTGGGAAAGAATAATAATATAGAGCTATCCAAAACAACTTTGTGGAAAATTATAAGGACATTGTCTTCACTTTTAGAAAGTACAATGGCAGTAGAAATATTCTTTGCGAGCAACCGCATTTAGGAGCCATGAGAAGCAGATACCTACGTGAAATAAGGGAAATGTGCAAAGAAAATTATGGCATAGTGTGTTTGGATGAAATGTGGATCCATGCGCACCACACAAGTGATAAGGAATGGCAATCAGTGGATGGACAGATAAAGCGATATGTGCCCAGTAGTATAGGACAGCTTTTGGTCATGGCCCATGCTGGTAATACGCATAATGGCTTACAACAGAATGCTGGGCTCGTGTTATTATCAAAGCATACAAACAATAGGGATTATCATAATAAGATGAATGGTAATGTATTTAGAGATTGGCTTGAGAATACTGTGCTTCCATCCCTAGATAGACCGTCGTGTCCAATTATGGACAATGCATGATATCAATATTGTTGCCCAAGAAGACAAAATACCTACAGCATCGAGCACAAAGGGAACAATAAAGATATGGCTCCGAATGGAAAACATACCATTTCCAGAAACGTATTTCTAGCTAGAATTGTTGTCCCTTGTAAAACAGACGCCAAAAAGCAAGAAATATCAAATCAACAAGTTGATAGAAGAGCATCGTCATGGGTGCTTGAGACATCCGCGTACCATTCTCATTGTAACCCTATAGAATTTATGTGTGCTAAAATTAAAGGACAGGTGGCAGCTGACAATACTATATTCAAATTGTCTGACGTCAAGATACTAATCCAGTCCGCGCTATTAAATATTGATAAAAGTTACTGGAAAAATGTGAGGACCATGTGTTGAAAGAGGAAGAGGATTATTGGAGAAAAGATGGATTGAATTTTATGCAACCGAGAGCAGTCATCAACCTACTGGAATCGTCCGACACAGATTAAGGTCTGAGCAGATCGCAGACCTTAATCCACGTGCACACCAACTGGAATAATTTGCTACAAATATTCAGAAGAATTGGAGGCCCTAAACATTACAGCATCGGCATAAACAATACAACTTGTTAATGGCAACAGTTTGTATTCCACAGTGATGAATTTTCAATTCCGTGAGCCCTCAACGGTGACAAACAACTGACATTGAAAAAACAAAAAGCTCTAGACGCATCGACTACCAACCGAAGAGTAATATTGCTGTGGGAACTGACATATTGTGGCATAACAAGAAACATGAGAAGAAACACGTTGTCAAATGAGGGGACAACATAGGAACATGTGAATCATTCTATAAACTTCAATGAAAAGAGGACCAACATCTTAACCGTTAAAAAGGAAGCCCACAACAGAGACATTGACAGCTATATTCGTCGTGCAAAACATGTAATCATGTTCCGTCTCAGCAGATCAGAGAATGCACCCACTACCATACGAATCTGGATACGCCTTTTTTTCTCATCCGAACTGGTGGGGCATTGGCATTACTGAAAAACAAGTTTGTTAGCGAGAAATCACTAGTTTCTCATCAAAACATCAAAGAAATATCGCCGCTTTTCATGATTTAAGTTGCTTTTGGACCTATCAAAGACATATTCTTTGGGTGGGGTTAAATATAAGATGGCAGGAAAAATTTCATAATGATGCAACAGACAGTTTTCAAAATAATTGATCGTGAATGACGGCATTCATTTCTGGACATACTATAAGAGACATATTATGATACACCCAAGTCTTGATTCAGCACGGCACACACGGACTGCTTTGAGGCACATTGACTGCTTGAGGCAAACGGACTGCTGGAGTTTAGGCTGAGGCTGGTCATGTTCACGATGGGCTTTAGGTAATCCATTGTCAAGAGACTCCAGTCCAGTTGTCTAGAGGTAACACTAATAGATAATTGTGAGATCAGAAACAGACAGGAAGACGCAATTAGTTTAGGAGAGCTATGATAGCAAACTTCACACAATGAACCTAACATGCTTCGAAAGCATCCTAGTAAGAGCACACACTCCAAGACTGCCCAAAATATAACATATCTAGGCAAACCCTCTGGCCTAGAGATACGACAGTGGAAGATAAACTCTATGGACCGCTGTGTGAACTGAAAAAGACTGTTAGATTCATACAAGAGACGGTACGCAGAGGTGTTTCCAAGGCACCAGGGCCGGGTTATATACTGGCCAAGACCTATTGACGCGTCCTCGTCGAGTGTCCTGGGCAACAGGTCCCATCGGGGTCCTGGATAAAGTCAGTAGGATCGCCGATTCCTCCGAAGTCGGAGAGTGTCTGCCTGTACGGCGAGGAACCACCAGTCTGCACATCAATAAGCCAGACATGGGACAACGGATACTCACGCAAACCTCAGGTCCTGTATGACATCACACTGATGTTGGACAACAGGATGCCTTCATCCGACATACAGGACTTCGCGTTGGAGCTCAAGCCAACGAACACAAGCAAGCAAGCAAGCATACAAGAGACAACATTGCAGTTATAGACATATTTCAAGCGAACGAAAGAAGAAGAAGAATAGCACAACCGTTATAACTTTAACTCAGCAGGCAATATATGGGATCAGACAACGCCATGTTAGTAAATACAAATACATGCATTGTTTGGCTCTCATAGAAGTAGAGAATAGAGGACACACTAGACAACATAATAATTTACAACTATAGATGCCGACCGGGATTCGAACCTGTCACCTTCTTTTGACGACACCGCCTCGATGCAGGAACAAGTGTACTTCTACGCATGACCAACCAGACACCCCTTTAAGAATGTTTTCATTAGCCATGTTAGTAACTGAGCAAACTCCAGTGTCAAGGTCGCGGTTCTAAATCAACGATGTATTTGGGACGTTCATTTGAAACCCGTTCCAATGGCTTTATTACAACATCATGAAATAAACATTAACAGGTGTGGTAGAATTAAACAAAGCATTCATTTTGAATGAATTATGCACCATGGATTGGTCAGAAGAAGTCGCCGTAGGCATTGAGGCATGCATCCCATTGCTTAGGTAGGCGGCGAATGCCGTCCGCAAAATAGGATTGTGGTTGCTCACTAAACCAAGTGCTTACCGCGTTCATTACGTCTGCATCTGTGTGAAATCGTTGCCCCTTGAAAACTTTTTTTTAGAGGTCCGAACAAATGAAAATCATATGGTGACAAATCAGGACTATAGGCTGAGTGTTGCAGAATTTCCCATTTCTTCCTGCACAATCTTTGCGACATGCAGACGACCATTATCGTACTACAAAATCACACCGCGAGAAAGCATGCCGGGTCATTTATTCTTGATGGCTTTTTGCAGCGTGTCTAGTGTTTACAAGTAGTTGGTAGAGTTGATGTTGACACCAGGTTCTTTAAAGTCGGCCAACAATAGCCCTTCATGGTAAAAAAATGCGCTCAGCATAACCTTACCTGCGGAAACCTGTAAATCGATTTTTTTTTTGGCTTTTGGTGATCCAGCATGTTTAAATTGCATGCTCTCTCTTTTGCTGCTCGGCTCAAAGTGGTGACACCATGATTCATTGCCTGCCACTATGCGGAAGAGAAATGCATCACCCTCCACTCTGTAACGCAGCAAGTGGTTCAAACACCATCCCATGCATTCCTCTTTTTGGTGGTCGGTAAACATCCGTGGTACCCACTGTGAACACACCTTCAGATATTGCAGTTTCTTACGAACGACCTTTTGAATTGTCCCAATTGACACATCAAATTCTTTCGCTAGCGAACGTATGCTTCGACAACGGTTCATCTGTACTGCTGCATCAATTTTGGCGATGGGTTTTTTTCTGTTGCAACAACATGCGCTTGACCCGGCCGTCGAAGATCTGTCGTGAACTGACGTCCTTTCCGAAACATTCGTGCCCAGTCTGTCACTGTTGTCTTCAGCACACATTTGTTACAGTAAGCTGCTTGCATTCTTTGATGAATGTCCACTGGTCGACATCCTTCAAATGAAAGAAACTGAATCACCGATCTTTGAGCTTTTTTGGACGGATTTTGGATCAACCCGGCCATTTGCTCAACGGTCAGAAGCAGAACCGGGGACGATAAGCACGTGCTCTCTTATTCATTGGTCAGTACTTATCACATGACTATGACATGATCATGTTCAACGTACGCTATTACGAGCGTTGCGGCACGAACGGATTTCAAATGAACGCCCATTATACTTACTGGGTCAGTCCCTGATTTTATTTTAAAGGAAATGTGTGTGTGGGGGGGGGGGGGAGAGGAGGAGGAGGAGGAAAGACCAAAACAATGCATTGCAACGATAATACTCAGAAAGAAAGTTGAAACATTTGCAAGAAACAGGTGCATGAGATTAATTCAGAATTGAGAAAGAATTCATCAAGTAGGATGCATTTATGATACGGCAAGCACTCTCCCAACGCTTTCTTCTAGCTACTTTTCTTTTAACACTATCGCGGCGCTGATGTTGCTGCCATTACTGTTATTACTGCTTTTAATAGTCCTTTGAAAAGTATGATGGACGTAAAGTATAATGGTTTGTCTGGTATTCTCAAGAAGACGAACGAGGAAGAGGAGGAAAAGAAGAAGAACATGATGATGGATGATGATGATGATGATGATGATGATGATGATGATGATGATGATGATGATGATGATGATGATGATGATGATGATGATGATGATGATGATGATGATGATGATAAACATGACTGAGGCAGAATACCAAAGAGTAGCTTATGACTTTGTGCTGCTGGCAGCACATGCATTTGTTAGTATAGGTCTTTAACCATACGTGCATCATCATCACCACCACAGCACCGTCAACATCATTAAGTCGACCAGTCCTTGTTTTCTATGTCAGTCCTCTGTTCCCAATTCTCAGCATTTCCCCTCAGCTCTTCGACGGTCCCGGCCTTCATGTTCTTGCATGGCTGGTGTATACACACAGACATGTCGCTAGACCGTCAAACCTTGTCTCTGAAGTCTTGTTTCTTCTCTTGTTGGGACCGGCACTTGCTGCTGAGGTCTGTCTAGCATGGATCTTGATTTGTGACTTGTTCATTATCTTCGTTAGGGAAGATAATGTGATGGTTTCCTTCTAACTTCCGCATCTTCATGGGGATTTGTGACCTCAAATTTTACCGATTTCCGTCATTTAAGACAAATGAGTGATTTGCTATACAAGTATTAATAATAAAGTTGAGTTCTAAACCTGCGACTGGCCTAGCAAGTCTGCTGGGGATTTTTCCAACTGCTTAAAGAAAAGGAAAGAAACAGTGAAACAAAATGAAGCCCCGCTGTTATGATTCATCTCGACACCGCAAGGTACAAGAGAAACAAAGTGAGATGAGATGATAAATAAAGCAGAGAGAGTGGGAGGGGTAGGGGAGCGAGAGCTTTCGTTTTCTCTTACTATTGTTAAAAGAATTTCCAAAAAAAAACCCCACATATTTTAATAATTAAAATTTTGGAATGTCAAAGATAGAACTAAGAACGAGAACTGCACAAATGATGTCTCACGTGGGTTTTAATTTATCATCAGACATTTCCTCCCTTCCTGAATGATCTTGCGAGTGACAAAACACACGCAGTACGTCTCGATGTTTCTTATTTGTTTTATTTATGTTTGTCACACTCAAGTGACTTAGAGTTGTGATTCCTGAAATTTGACACATGAACAGTTCACAAATAAAATTATCACATTAACACACAACTTGTGGTGTTATTGACATCAGCAAAAGCAGTGCTTGAGGCGCTCCTGTCTGGGAAATTGCCAGTACTAAGGAAACAACTTTCTGAAATTAGCAATCAGCATAAGGTCACTATACAGTGGAGACCATCTTACTGTGGAGTACCTCACCCCGTCCATATGCCTTAATGTAGCCACCGGAGGGTCTTCTTTGTGACTATATGTTGTGTTTTGTGTATGTATTTGTTTGCTGATGAAGGCTAGTCGCCGCAACATCCTTGCATTGTTTCGTAATTATGTTTTGTAAAGCTGCATTACGTTGTGTTATTTTATATTGTAGGCTTGTATAGCGTCTACGTTTTATTTTTACAATTTCGTTCTCCATGTGGGTTCCAGACAAGGGAGTACCTTATGATAATATCCTCAGGCGATCAGCATTGCCGAATGAACAGGAGAGCTCTTTAACGTCCGGTGTGCTGATGACGAGGTAACGGGTTCAGCCCCTACACCGGCCAGTTGCACTAAAATGTTGACTTCTCGTTTTTGACTTGGGGAAGTAAATTACAAGTACCTCAGAAGTCGGAGTGAGTTCGCCTGATGGCGACGGACACTCGTAATGGGGAAAGCTAATTCACACACAAAATTCGGTCTAATGCACTAGCATGTATAGCGTGTATGGACTACGTTTGATCTCAAAGCGAGCGAACGCACAAAAAAAAAACAACTATCCTCAAGTTTTCTCAGTGTGTGTCTTATCCCGTGGGTCCTTTCCTCACCTCTTGATTCTCTGGAATGTGTTCAGTTCTCTCCCTGGCCTCTACATTACCTTACTCTTGTACAATTTCCTGGTATGTTTAAGGTGTGCAGCGTGAAAGTGGGTACTTCAGTTTTGTTTCGTTCTTATCCGGGAAGGCTAGTTTTCGGATCCACTACCCAACGATCAGAAGAAGAGTGTTGGGAGTATGTATGGTAAATGACAATGTATAAACAATCCACTCTGTAATGTCTAGCCATGGTCTCCCAACTCATAGAAAGAATATTCCCAAAAAGCACATGTGCGCTAGTCTGCTCCGTGGTGAAGGTGCTACAGACGCATTTTGTAATCCCGCATACCCGCATTCGACACAGCTGCGGGGGATTTGGCAGCAGACAGAGTTGCGTTAGATTTTTACGAAATGATATGGATGCCTGTCGTTCAGAAAGCAATGGCAAACTACTGAACGTAAACTTGCCTAGAGATCACAACAGCAAAAAATACTGGTGTTGACTGCGAAGTCCTGTAAAGGATATGTCACTAACTTTTTTTTTAAACATGTGCGCTACAGAGGATTGGAGACACATCACGGTGTGGCAAACGCAGCTTTGGGGACTCGGTATCCACCATTATAAGTAAACACCTCTGTGGCACTTTTCGCTGTTAACGAGAGTCACGCAGAGCTGGGTACTCACTTGCCCCGACAAACTAAAAGGTTGCTATAGGCTATGGACGTAGTCCACACTGATGCTAAAGTGGAAGGCAACGGGAAGCTACCATTCTTCTAAATCGGTTATTATGCCTTAATGCAGTTACTGTAATGTCTTCCTCGTGTTTTTGTGTTTCGTGTATTTGTTTGCTGATGAAGTCTAGTCGCCGCAACGTCCAATGTTTTCCGTAATTATGTTCTGTAAGGCTGCATTGCTCTGGGTGTTTTTTTTTTTTAAGGGCTCTTAGTCCCACTAGGTGCCTTTCGGCCCATTGTGATCTGTTAGGATCTTACTTCTAACTTAACCATGGCTCGTGTCTTCTGACAAAGAGTGAAACACAATCATACACTACGAATGATTGTACGAAACATACGGTAACATAACTGAAAACAATTTAATCACATTCTTCAGATAATGCAGCGCTCACAAACTAGCGGCATTCCCATTTACAATTACGTATGTACAAATCTACAAGATCATCAAGGCATGCAATAGCATACTTTCAGTCTCCAAAGAGCATACAAGCTTTCGTCCATCAAGCATGGAATAATATATTAAATACAAGCCACTTTCTCCCACGTCTGTCCAGTCTCATAGTCGTCCGCAGTCTGAGCTCCCAGCCAGGGTTTCGTGTTGGCCCGGCTTTGGGTTCTCGTGTGCTTCATGCGCCACGCTGACCACTGGCCACTGCGCAGTCGCTGCTAGTTGAGTTCACGTTCGTCCTTGTTCGTCGCCTTCCAGGCTCGGGCGAGTGAGATTCTGACATTCTCCGCCGCCCCCTCTTATGAAATGAGTATCCTTTCATTATGGGTATTTCTTAATAATATTTTTAAACGTCAGAATACACTAACTGTTTATATTGTTAGGTGAATATCTGATATATTCATGAATTCACATTGACTTGGTAATACTGCATGATATATATATTTCTCAGTGCTGCCCTGAGGTTACTGTCATCAAGTTTTGTCCCCTAGTAGGACCCGTACATTGGTTGGTAATAATGGACTTTAGCCAGTCCGGTAGTTATCAGCGACTAACGCTATCGTTCAAGCAACGCAACTACCTTTCGACAAAAGAAAAAAAAATTACAAACAGAACATGTCAGGCCGTAAATCATCTCCCTCATGAGATGACTTCAGAGTTAGAAACCCACCGATATGGTAGGATAATCTAATCCTGGTCCCCCAACTATAGTAACTATGTTCCACGCATAGTTGACGCCACATGGTGGTCTGTAGTCCTTTTGGCTACCATGACAAAGATAATATATGCATGCTTACATTTACATATGTCAAATTGTTTCCCCTTAGGTGTACTGGTGAAACGTTATGGGAAGTAATTTTGAGATTCTTTCAAAAAAATAAAGTACATTTGTTCTGTTTCTTCTAAGCGTCATAGTTTTGTATCTCTTTTCAATAGTGGCATAATTGGCACCATTGAGGAAAAATTAATCAATCAATGATTCTTAGATCACAAATATATAAATCCTTTCATACTCTTTATGATATGCAAATATTAGTGTCACGAAATCATTCACTCTGTCTTTCATTCATGTCTATTTGTGGTATAGTCTGCTATTTTTCATAAATTTAGAAAATGTTTATAAACAGAAGCGGAAGTACACACTAATGTGTTCACACGTTGGAATAATCACCGCTGTTCCTGCACACGATTGGATGTTAATGTTTTACACACGTTCTAATTACACTCTTGTGGATGAGATGTCCATTTAACACAGTTATACAGTTAAAATATTCGAACAGTTTCTTGTGCTTATATCACTGCTATACATAAGCTTTGGTACCACTGGATATTCACTGAAATCTGGAATTCGGTAAGTGTGTCCAAATGTGTAGTATTGTGTTTGTAACACTGTTCGTAGGAATGACACTAAAGGTTTTTAAAGTAATATTCTTACACATTTCGATCGTTCATTTGTTCATCACATTCACTAGTTAAAAATATGTTTCAAATAAATTGTAGGACATCGTCCTTATCACAGAAGTAGTTATTCACAGCGTTCTTTGTTTACATAGATAATTTCGCTGGACTGTGATAACTGTCTGAGCGTCATAAGTAACCACTTTAATCTTTGCGCTCAGGCGTAGTTAAAGTGTCGTTCAAAGTCTCGAGAGATCTGGAGAGCAGGTCGGCAATAGTATTTTCAGTACCGCTGATGTGTCTTATGTCGAAGCTGTAGTTCTGGAGTAATAAAGCCCATCTAGCTATCCTGTGATTAGTCGGTGTACCTCTTATGATGATAGTCAATAGGCAGTTATCTGTTTCCACTGTGAAATGTCTACCTAACTAATATCGGGATAATTTCGAAATAGCGTAAATTAAAGCGAGACCTTCCAACTCTGGTGTAGACAATCTGCGTTCTCTTGGTGACAGCTTTCGACTTACGTAACAGATTGGATGTAAGATGTCATCATAGGATTGCAATAACACGGCTGCAATGCCTATCGTGCTCGCGTCCGTTCTCAATCTGAAAGGAATATGTAAATTTGGTAATCTTAGTATTGGATTTGTAGAAAAGTATGACAACACTTTTGTAAAGGCAGGTCTCAGGCCTTCTGTGTTTACAATTTTATTAGGTTTGTTTTTGGTTAACAGATTTGTAAAACTTTATGTTAGACTTGAGAAGTTCGGTATGAATCTTCTGTAATAATTTAACAATCCTAACATGCTTCTTACTTCCTTTTTGGTTGTAGGAAGTGACAGTTTTAGAATTCTTGACACAATATTGTCATCAGTGGTAACAAATCCATTACAAATTTTGTAACCTAAAAAAGTAATTTCATGGTAGGCAATTTCTACCTTAGCTGGCTTTACTGTCAGGCCATGTTGCCTGATGCGTTCAAAAGTTTGTCGTAGCGTCGCTAGGTGTTCTACTAGATCTGTCTGTCCTGGATATTTGGAAAAAATGGTTCTATAGTCTTGTATCAGTTGTCCACAGTTGTCTGTCTCCGTCTGAGAGAGATTAGGAGATAGTTTGATGTCTTGCAGTGTGTCTGTCGTGTTGAGTGTTGGGACTGGTATTTCGCTGTTTCGTCTAGGTCTATGTGGTCCACTACAGTTGTGTTTTCGGCTGTCTCGTCTTGGTCTTCGTCTCTGGTGTAGTAGGGTTTCAACATGTTAATGTGGAATATTGTGTTCTTGTTCTTTATTGCCACTTCGTAGTCTACTGGGGAAATTTGTCTTATAATTTTGAAAGGTCCTTGCCAAGAGTCTGCTAAGAGGTTTTTGTCGCTGGGTTAGTACGTCCAGTCCTGGTGTCAATGTTATTGTCCTGTTTTTCCTGTTGGCATATTCCCTGTAGATGGCACCAGATTGTCTTAGTGATTCTTTGGCTAATATGCATGATTTCATTATTCTGTCACGTAATGTTGTAACATGCTCGTCTGGTGACAATGGTTTTTGTTCATCATTTACTTCAGTTAACAAACTGTTATAAATTGCTAATGGGCCACGTGGTCTGGCTCCATATACTAACTCGAAAGATGAAAACCCAGTGCTAGAGTGAGGTACTTCTCGATAGGTGGGTATACAATTACAATAAAACAATGAATATGCAGTAAGGCATGATAATGATATTGTACTTAAACAGTGCAGAAGTATTAGGGCAAACATTACAGTATTTTGACTCGATTTTTTTGGTTTTGGTTGCTGTCTACGTTGTGTTAATTTTAACGTGCTGTTTACTTTCGCTGTTTCTTGGCTCTGTTTTGGCGTTTGGTCTGCAGGCTTCAAAACTTTCTGTGCCTTTATGAGGTTTTCTCTCATATTTGAGAGAGGTGTTATAACAGAATTTGGTAGCCCTAATGTCTCAGTTTGATTTCTCTGAGATTGCACTCCTGATAAAATATTTTCACAGCAAGATGTTACAAGGTCATGTGACATATCATTAACTTCAGGTAGGTTTCCAATAATTATGTCACTACGTGGATTACACAATGCTGCTCATTTTACCTTGCCTGTCAAACATGGTGTCTGATTGTATGCCCATGCAAGTGGGTATTTCTCAATATTTCCTGAGAAAGTTCTGCATGTTACATGTCTACCTGTATAATCTTCAGGTTGTATAAAGTCTTTCTTTACCCTGATAAGGGTACTTCCACTATCTCTCAAAACACTGGCTGATTTTCTATTCACATAGCCCTGATGGATGTTTAACTTTCCTTTTGAATCTATTACTAGATTGGCTTCCTCATTCGCTATTGGTATCGAGTGGCCGCATGTTAAAACGCCATCTTCATGGAAGCGGTGGCAAGTAGTGCATTTTTCCAATTGATATACATCAATAGTTTCGGCAGCATTGGCAGGATGTTGACTTTCCTCTTGTTCTCCCTCAGCGGATGAACTATCGTACATCGCCGCGTTGGCTTTCTTTGTCATTTGCCTTCCTTTACAAGCATGGCGCCAATGTCCGTACGCCTTGCAAAGATAACATTTAGTAAGCCTTTTATAGTTCTTTCTTTCCCTCTCTTGCTTCTCTATATGATTTTGTAAATAAGTAAGGTAACCTGGATGTTTATCACACATTTCACTTTCAGCATGGTTAAAGCTACAATATTTACAACGGTAGTTAGATGGTCTCAATGGTTTCTGTTTGTTGTAACCTGATGGTTTGAACTTTTCATATGTAGCGGCTGCTACAAACTCTGTGTCTTTGAAACCGTTTACAAAACGGTCTTTGTTCACTGTAAAATAAGCAGATCCCCGTTTCTCTATCTGCTGAACACTTTCACACTCACATTCTTGCAAATATTTTGAAAAAGGTGGTGGCATATATGATATGATTTTATCTCTTAATATCAGATCTTTCAACCGATCAAAGTTGTTATCAATCTTTGCTGATGACAACCATTTATTGAACACGTCCTGTACTAATGAGGTGTAGTCAGAGAAAGTTTGTGTTGCTTTAGGGGATAACTTAGCAAACTGTTACCTATACCCTGCCTCATCTATTAGAAAATGTGCCATGATTTTGACTTTAATGTAATGATAGTCTTTTCTTAGATCTTTGGGGATGGTTTCTATAACTTTTAATGGTTCCCCCGATAGACTTCTCATATAGATTATGTTCCACTCTGTCAATGGTGTCTGGTACTGCTCCATTATCGTTTCAAAATTCTGAGTAAGTGCTGTGATACAGTACTCAGTAGCAAAATTTTTGACAATTCCCTGATACTTCTTATATTGGTTTTCTGTCTCTTTCATTTCTAGTTTCCTAGAATTTTTCTCAGTAGCAGTTTCGATTTCTAGCTGCTTAAGTTTTAGTTGCATCTCTAGTTCCTCCCTTTTACTTTGTCCGCTGATTTCGGCTTTTCTTAGCTCAGCGTCTGTTTCGGCTTTCTTAGCCTCTAACTCTGCCTTTCTCAGTTCCCTTTCAGCAGCCCGTTCTTCCCTTTGGACCTGTTCCGCATATTTTGCCTCACTCCACTTTGTCAACTCGTCTCCGGTTAGATTTAATTTTAGACCTAATTCAACAAATTCATTTAACGTTGACATGGTAATTTTATAGTTCTGTTACACTGGTTTTATGCAAGGATATTTACAATATATTTTATGAAATATAGTACATGCAAAATATACAATATTAACGGGAAAAAAACTTATCAGACAAGGCCTGATTCCCTACAAAAGTATATTAGAAAAGAAATACTCAAGTGTCGATGGAGTTTTGAGTTCTGGAAGTCTGATGGTAACTGCACCAGAGAAGGGTTGTTTGGTCTTCTACAGTTGTGTAGATCACTTCTGCACTTTTAGAATTATTGATGACAAACCTGTTTACTTGGGAGAGAAAAACTATTACTATGTGTTGGAATATGTGGTGTATGCGTTGTAAACTAAGTGTTATAGGTTTGTATGCAGTCAAGTATAAATGTATTGTCGTCTTGTCGTCAGTTCAGATTTGTGGAAATTTAGTATAGCTTGCTCGGTGCTTTCACTCGTATCTTAGCACATTCTTCACTCCATTACATCTTCTATCGTGAAATAATATATATCTATTCAATGTTTCTCACGTTCAACTTTTCTTCCGTTCGCTCAAACTATTTTACAGCACGCTGCTCATGTTTTCACTCTGACAAAATCTCAATATTCAATCAATAACATATATATGGTCCAAACATGGACGAGATTCTTTACATTCACACCTTAGCTCACACGTATATCTCTTTATCTGGTTCAAAAAACAATCGGACGAGCTACCCACGTTCACGCCTATCTTACATCTGGTTAAAAAAAAAAAAAAAAAAAGCCGGACGAAGCCCTCACGTCAGGATCTTACTTCTAACTTAACCATGGCTCGTGTCTTCTGACAGGGAGTGAAACACAGTCATATACTACGAATGATTGTACGAAACATACGGTAACATAACTGAAAACAATTCAATCACATTCTTCAGATAATGCAGCGCTCACAAACTAGCGGCATTCCCATTTACAATTACGTATGTACTGTAACAGAGGTAGGGGTTTTGGTAGTATTTAGGTGGGAAACGACTACAGCACGATTGAGCATCGGGGTCGAACGAGAGGAGAGATGCTCAAATCGTGGCGTAGTTTGTTGTCAAAGGGGCAGTTACCATCAAGCTAGAGAACCAGAAGGTCGCCAACTTAGATCCGGCTGTCATCTATAGTATTAAACACTTTTTATAAAGAACCAACTGAGTTCCGTCATTTGTATGAGTTCGCCTTGTTACAGTACAAATCTACAAGATCATCAAGGCATGCAATAGCATACTTTCAGTCTCCACAGAGCATGCAAGTTTTCGTCCATCAAGCATGGAATAATACATTAAATACAAGCCACTTTCTCCCACGTCTGTCCAGTCTCATAGTCGTCCGCAGTCTGAGCTCCCAGCCAGGGTTTCGTGTTGGCCCGGCTTTGGGTTCTCGTGTGCTTCGTGCGCCACGCTGACCACTGGCCACTGCGCAGTCGCGGCTCATTGAGTTCACGTTCGTCCTTGTTCGTCGCCTTTCAGGCGCGGGCGAGTGAGATTCTGACATTGTTCCACCAAGGTTCGTCTGTCTGTGTTGGTAGATAATGATTAGGTGATTCGAGTTTGCAGTTTGGCGCGCGTCTACACTCTGGTCAGATCAAGTGCAGATAAATCTACACTTTGATCCCAGCCAAAATGTCGAGACCGTGTTCTTTTATATGTTTACATTTCCGCAGCTTTACCGCACTTCCACAAATTTTATTCATACATTAACTAATAAAACTAACAGAGGAAAGAAGACTGACCAGCTAATTCTCCGTGCATTCAGTCCTACAAAATATAGTTAACATTACCCTATCACATCACAGACCTTTCGGGGCATGCTTTTATGTAGAACTAGCTGACCCGGCCCAGCTTCGCCCAGGCCCAGGCGGGGATCTATCTACCTATCTATCTATCTATCTATCTATATATCTATCTATCTATCTATCTATTTATATATCTATCTATCTATCTATCTATCTACCTTTGCATCTTTCGTCGTCGTGCGATCTATTTGCAGACGACTGTACAGTGTACACAAACGCTGAAAACTGTATTTTACTGGAGTCTTCTTTACAACAAGAATTAAATAATGTAGTTAGGTGGATCTATTCAAACCGTATGCAAATTAACATCACTAAAACAAAATCAATGTTATTAACAACCAAACAAAGACTTCAAACTCTAAGCTCACACACATCACTTAAACTTCACATCGATAACATGCCAGTAGAAAGTGTAATTGAGCACAAAACATTAGGCCTAATCATTGATAGAAATCTAACCTTTAATTCCCACGTTCAAGCGCTCATTAAACAAACAGCGAAAAAAGTCCACCAACTCGCGAAGATTAAAAACTTCCTTGCTGAGGACACAGGGAAACTATTTTATACTTCTCATATACAGACACACTTTGACTATTGCTCTACAATCTGGGACGGTTGTTCTAATTCAAACACCAAGCGACTTTACTCACTCCAGAAACGGGCCATGAGTCTAATTTATAGCAAACATTTATCTGACAATCCTAGCCTGTATAAACGCCTTCAGTTACTACCACTCCGCAAACGCCTGCTTTTCAATAAAGCTAAACTAATTCACAAACTCCTGCATCGGAATGCCCCAAATTACCTTTGGCCATTGTTTAAATATAATGCTAGACACAGTAAACGTTTAAATATATTACACATTCAGAAGCCTAAGATTGACTTATACAAAACAAGCTTAACGTACTCCGCAGCTCAGCTGTGGAACAATCTTCCACAAGAAATCAAAAACATCACCAATCCCTATTCATATAATCGCAAATTATTCGAACACTATCTCAGTACGGATTACCTTCCCCCTTAATAATAGAGATAATAATAATAATAATAATAATAATAATAATAATAATAATAATAATAATAATAACAAAACCCTAGTATAACTGCCAGTCCCCTTTTGATAGGCCAGTATATTCCACATGGCTAATAACAAGTGTCAGATCATTATCTAATATTACTGAGTCGTGTAGTTTTGATGTTCGCATTTTGCCCATGCCTTTATAATGCATATCTTTTGTATTGTTGCTGTTCTCTGTTAGCCTTGAATGAGGTGTGAATGAAATAATGTATGAAAGAGAGTGATAGAAGAGCAGAATGTTAGACGGGCTTGCGTGCCCAATTCTTAACCCTTTGAAAATAAAGTTTGTTCGTTCGTTCGTTCTATCTATCTATCTATCTATCTATCTATCTATCTATCTATCTATCTATCTATCTATCTATCTATCTATCTATCTATCTATCTATCTATCTATCTATCTGTCTATCTATCTATCTATCTATCTATCTACCTACCTACCTATCTATCTATCTATATGTCTATCTGTCTGTCTGTCTGTATGTCTGCCTACACGTCCGGTCGTCCGTCTCTCTCTCTCTATCTATCTATCTATCTATCTATCTATCTATCTATCTATCTATCTGCCTGCCTGCCTGCCTGCCTGACTGTCTGTCTGTCTGTCTGTCTGTCTCTCCCTCCGTCTCTCCCTCCGTCTATTCCTCCCTCCCTCCCTCCCTCCCTCCCTCCCTGTCTGTCTGTCTGTCTGTCTGTCTGTCTGTCTAATAATGTATTGGTTGCAGTTAGAAAATTTCGCTTAATGCTAGGATTATATTTTTTTTTATGTTATCTTATAATTTTTATGTAAAATATAATGTTGTCGTATAATTTGCATGTAAAAAATGATGTGGTGGTATCGAGAACAACCTTTGATAAACGAAGACCAACTTACAATAAGCATTAGAAAGAGCACTTGATAGATGTTTACATCTTCCCCCAACAATTAACTTGGGTAAATGGAGCGGCGGCAGCAGCAGCAGATGAGGAGGAGGAGGAGTGGGAGGGGGAGGAGGAGAGGGAGGAGGGGAGGAGGGGAAGGAGGGGAGGGGGAGTAGGAGGGTGAGGAGGGGGAGGAGGGGGATGGGGAGGAGGGGATGGGGAGGAGGAGGAGGGGGAGGGGAGGAGAATGGGAGGAGGAGGAGGGGGGAGTAGGAGGAGGAGGGGAGGGGGGAGAGGAGGAGTTATAACGCATATGCCTGTAGATAACTGTAGCGAAAAGGTCCACCTATTTGAGAAATATGTAACAATTTTACATATATAGCAATGCTATTAAAAGTTATCTCCCCTCGCTATATATAAATTATAATGTAATTTAAAATATTAAATAATATTAAGTAAATAACTGTTTGTACACTAACAAACTATGACAGTTGGCAGCACCGGAATGAGAAGGAGACGTGTAGAAAATCTCATCTCAATCGGATGGACCGTTCGCGAACGCAAAAATAACATACATACAGACTTACAGACATACATCGCATTTTATATATAAGATAGGAAAGAAAGAGGGTAGTGGTGCGAGCGCTGTGTGTGAAGTGCTGTTCGATTGATTTTCCTTAGTCTTTTATTATTATTATTATTATTATTATTATTATTATTATTATTATTATTATTTGGGGGGGGGGGTGTAAAACAAATCATCATCATCATCAAGTGCCATGCCGGCTGGCGTAGGCGTTTATGACTTTTCACAGATCTCAGTCTTTGGTTTTCTGGGGCAACTCTGCTGATGTTATTCCTTCATGCCACCGCCTCAATCCACCCAGCATAATTTCTCTTGGTTTACCTCTGCCTCTCTTCCCCTCGATCTTTCCAGTTGTCACGATGTTCTCTCATGCCTCTCTTCTCATCGCGTGACCAAATAAAGCTGTTTGTTTATCTCTTATTGTTGTATATAATGTTCTAGTTTCATTAGCTTCTTTCAGGTTGTCGCTGTTAGTTACTTTGGCAGTTCAAGGAATTCGCAACATTCGTCATAGCAACCACATCTCTGTTGCTTCCAAGTTCTTCCTAATTTGTTCATTTACATTCCAAGATTCACTGCCATACAGCAATACAAGTTCTATATAGCACTTTAACACTCTCTTTCTTACATTCAATGGCTTATTACATTACACGACTTACACGACTTATTACATGACTTATTACATACGACAACCTTCATTTTCCAAAATACAGACTTTGCTTGCCCTATTCTGCTCTTGCCGGTCTCTCTGGCTGTGGGGTTATAACACTTTCTCTCTGTAATCCCGTTTATCACGCAGAGTCTCGCAGCGGAGCGAGAACTGAGGTGGTTCGACCCCCGCTCGTGACTTGCGGATACTGAGCCGGCCGCTCAGAAAGCAATGGCAAACTACTGAGCGTAATCTTGCCAAGAGATCAACAGACAGCTGAAAGATGCTGCTGTTGACAGCTAAGTCCTGTAAAAGGATACGCAAAACATTTTTTATTCTGCTCTTAATCTCTTTTGTGCTTCTTCCATCTGATGTTATAAATGCCCATGTGTATTTAACATTATCCACTTGGTTAAGAATTTTTCCTTCTATTTCTATTTCACATTTTCGTGTCACCTTTTCCTTTTATATCACCATTGTTAATTTTTTCTTGATATTCAAGGAGAGTCCTTTCTTTGCATTCTCCGTTACTACAACATCCAACAATTGGTGTAGATCTGTTGCATTATCCGCAACCAATACTGTGCCATCTGTATAGCGTGTATTGTTTATATTATAACCTCCGATTAGCATTCCTGGCTTAACTTTGATCTCTCTCATTATTACTTTGCTATAGAGGGAGAATGCTCCAATGCTTGTTCTGAATTTGGTTTAACAATTAGCAAAAAGAAGACGCAGATTATGTCACAAGGTGCACATGGGGTACCATCAATCTTTATTGACGACACCGAACTAGAGATGGTAGACCATTTTACATTTCTAGGATCAGTGGTAAATAACAAATTATCCCTAGATCAGGAAATCAACATCCGGATTCGTAAGGCAGCAACAACAATGAACAGGTTAAGAAAAAGAGACTGGGAGAACAGGAAGCTTACTGCCGAAACAAAAGTTGTCTATCAAGCCTGAGTCCTTAGTACTCTATGGCAGTGAAACCTGGACAACTTACTCACACCAAGAGAAACGTTTAAACAGCTTTCATATGCGGTGTCTGCGAAGAATTCTTGGTATTAAGTGGCAAGACAAAATCACAAATACTGAAATATTGGAAAGATCAGGTTGTGTGACGGTTTATTCCATGCTCAGTTTTCGTAGACTTAGATGGATAGGACATCTTAGGAGGATGGATGATGGTAGAATACCAAAGGACATCTTTTTTAGTGAAATACAGGTGGGTAAGAGATCTCAGGGTCGGCCTCTACTACGATACAAAGATGTGTGTAAGCGGGACATGATTGATACAAGCATTGATAATGCACATTGGGAGCAAGTCGCCGCTGAAAGTGTTGCATGGAAGGCAAACATCAGAAATGGAATAAAGACAAAGGAGAAAATTAATGCAGATAAGTCACACACCGAGCGTGTGAGACGTAAGATGATGCATGATGATGGAAATGACCACGTGTTCACGTGCACCCACTGTGAACGGACAATTACAGCGCGAATTGGCCTTATCAGTCACATTCGCTACTGCCATAGGTGAAAGTTATTATGCTTTTGTAAAGCACAAACTATCGTCTGTCAAGACGGCAAGGTGCCAATATATATATAGAGGGAGAAGAGATCCGGTGACAAGACACATCCCTGTCGTACTCCTAGCGTTATTTGTTCATAATTGCCCTCTTTATTTCCCATTTTCATTGCTGCTATTTGGTTCCAGTAAATATTCTTTATTATTCTGAGATACTTCCCATCAATGTTAATATCTTCCAACATTTGAATCAGTTCATCGTGTTTTACTTTATCAAATGCCTTAGTACAGTGGTTCTCAACCGGTGGGGAATTTCTCCCCCCCCCCCCATAGGGGGGAATTTTAGGGTTTCTTGGGGGGGGGGGGGGGGGGGGGGATGAAGATCATTTCAAGATCGCGTTAATACAAGAACCGATTACTTGATATTGCTTTTCCCTTCATACTTTACAGTAATGCACGTCTCATCCTTCTAAAATTCATTTTATAAAGTAAGTAGACCTACAAATCACGTTTTATGTGGATGTCTAGACCTGTTTTAACATATTTTACCTTCCATTTTTATGTATACTGTGTAGGAGTGGGGGATTTTTAGGTAGGAAATGTGAAGGGGGGGGGGGGGGAATGACGTTCTGAAAATATGTTGAAGGGGGGCACGGGCCAAAAAAGGTTGAGAACCACTGCCTTAGTATAATCTATGAAGCACACGTATATGTCTTTCTGTTTCTCTGTTTATCTTTCTATTAGTGTTCGTAATGTATATATTGTAATGATTGTATCCGTTCCTTCCACAAATCCATACTGTCCTTCACCAATTTCCATCTGTATTTTCTTTCTTGTTCTTCTCATTATAATTCTGAGTAGAAGTTTAGTGACACGGTTTATGAGGTTAATTGTACTGTTGGAAAGCATACAAAATCCGGCCGTGCGGGTGATTCTGGGGTGTACAAAGGACACACAAATTATATGCATGAGGCATATCCTGGCGCTACCAACAATGACAGATAGGCATAGGGTCCTTAAATGACTTGGAGAACTTGGTGACAACTGGCATGATCGAAGGGAAGAGACCCAGGGGAAGGCCGAGAAGTAAATCCCCGATGGCTTGGCCACGTGGCATGGTCGAGACAGGAACACGGAGCTGATCCACGACTCTGGTGATCGAGTGAGATGGCAAAATATGACCGCCCACGCTTATCGGCATGACACATGATGGATGGATGTGGTCATTTAGGCCAAATGGTACTTGAGAGTTGCTGCAGATAGGGATCAACCCCTGCATGAAGTCATGGATAAGGTCAAGGGTCATAGACTAAGACTAGGCAGGTCCTGGGTGGCACAGGCAGAAATATCTATACGTCAGGTGTGTGATCTAGAGACCATCAATCGTTGAAAAGATGGGGTTGAAGTACCGACAGACAGGACAAACTGGCACAATGTAATAGTAACACTGGGTCGTGAGTGCAGAGAATAGGTAGCTGGTCATACATAGTTTGAGGTGCAACAACTAATTCAGAGTAATCACGGTGATATAGTGATCTATGCCTATGGGTCAGTGGTGAGAAACAGACGGAGTTGTTGTGGTTTCATTGTGAAGGCTAATGGGCGATTCCTAAAAAAGGAGAGTCTGGCATATGAAGCTACGACCTCCAGCATGAGAATTCAGGTGGAAGGAACCACAGCGGCATTCCGTTGGTTAGAAAAGACAACATCCAACATACATTGTCTTCATCAGGGACTCAAGGAGTATGCTTAGTAAGGTGGAGAAAGGAATTTTCGTGTGGAGTGGCTCACCTCGCTTCAGAGGTTACAGTTTGTGAGAATTGTATTGATATTTTGCCCTGGCCATGCGGAAGTGCGTGGGAATGAACAGGCTGATGTGTTGGCAGGGAATGCACCTCTTGGTGGTAGGTTACTTATGGACAAGGGAGAGATGGTCGTGCGCCTGTTGGGCCATATGGAGAAGGTGGAGGTAAAGATTGAGAACCCGTATGTTGAAAGGATGAGATTGTGGGGGATTGGCAGGGGTTCTTGTAGAATCCCAAAATTTGAGAGGGAAAACCAGGAGAACTTTCAATCAGATAGCGGCGGAAACGATTAGTAGTGTGACTCTTCGCTGACTGTTGAACGAGGGGAGGGAGTGCGTATGGGAATGTCTTGAGTGCAATGATGTCGGTTCTTAGCTCAACTCAGCTCAACTCATTGTACGAAAATCTTCGCATTCAATTTCTCCTGGTCTTTTTGGTATAGCTAGAAATACCGATTTCACTGGGTAGATATCCACTGCTGTAATTATCATTTACATTTTTGTTAATATATCTACTCCAATTCTCCCAGTACTTCTAATTCTTCTATTGTCATTCCATCTGGCCCAGCTGGTTTTCCTTTTTCCATATGTTTAATAGCGTCATCGATTTCTTCTTTTAGAATAGGTGTATCTTCTAAGCTACTTTATTCTTTTAAGTCTTCCCTTTCTCTATCATATAATTCTCTTATATACTCACACCACTTCTTCATTATAGCATCTTCGTCCAATAATATCTTACCTGTTTTTGATTTTGCACACCCTGTATTTATTCTTATTTTTCTTCCTGTGAGCTCACTGATTTGTCTGTGCATATTTTTTTTATATATTTAATAGAATTTAATTCAATTTTCTTGCACTGCACCTTTAACCAACTTTCTTTTGCACATTTATCTTGTATTTCTTTATTTATCTTAGCATAGTCTTGTTTGTAATTTTTACACTGTTTTCATTTGGCCTTCAACTTTAAGATTTCTTCAGTGATCCATTTTTTCTTAGCCTTTTGGCTTATCTCCGGTAATATTTCTTTGCTCGTTTGATGAATGGAGTCCCTTTACATTTCCCATTGTTCATTTATACCAGTGTTTCCCAACCTTTTTTGTACCATGCCCCACTTAAGCCTTT
This sequence comes from Cepaea hortensis, assembly GCA_963921405.1. Classification (NCBI taxonomy): domain Eukaryota; kingdom Metazoa; phylum Mollusca; class Gastropoda; order Stylommatophora; family Helicidae; genus Cepaea; species Cepaea hortensis. Next base: position 25,474,380 of record OY992876.1, on the reverse strand, counting down.
CTAAAATTCATATTGCCCCCCTCCCCCGCCCCATGCCCCCCCCCCTCAACATATACATTATTTTTAATATTCAAAAATTGAAATGTTTACTAAAGAAACTTGAATGATAGGTTTTAGGAAGAAATCACTAGGTAATTATTGAGCAAACACAGTAAGTAAATTTTCAAAACATAGGCTATAATGGAGAACTGAAATTCAAGTACAAAATAATTTTAATGAAAGATTTTTCTATATTATTTTAATTATTAGTAATTATTTATTATTTAAATTTAGTGAGATCCTTGCGCTTGATGCTTGCTGCAAAGAGATCTTATGTCAGGTTCCAATTTAGTTAACTTCAGTCTCAAGTCTCCCCGTTTTGTTATATTCAGCCGATTCCTTCCATTTTCGAATTGCCCCCCTTAACAGTCAAATTGCCCCCCTGTGGGGCGTGGGCCCCACGTTGGGAAACACTGATTTATACTATGTATTTTAACTATTGCATTGTGCCTATTTTTCAGTCACTCTGTATTATTCTTGAATTTCTTTATCTACCTTCAAAACCTCTTTATTACTTATCATGTTGTTAACCACTTTTTTCCTTCTCTTCAGAGTTACTTTTATTAATCCACATAGTGGTACATGATCACTATTACAGTCCAGCACTCGGCATTGTCTTTACATTAATGAACGCATTTCTATACCTTTTATTAATAAGTATCTAGTCAATTTGGTTGAGTATTGTCTTATCGGGGCTTTGCCATGTGTAAAGTCATCTTGTATGGTGTTTATTTGCCCATTCTATTAGTTTCTTTTACCTTAACCATGATTGCCCACTCAATCAATCAATCATGTGCCATGCCGGAAAGCGTGGGCGGTCATGATTCGCCATTTCACTCGATCACCAGAGTCGTGGATCAGCTCAGTGTTCCTGTCTCGTCCATGCCATGTGGCCAAGCCATCCAGGTATTTTCCTCTCGGTCTTCCTCTTGGTCTGTTCCCTTCGATCTTGCCAGCTGTCACTAAGTTCTCCAGTCCATTTCTTCTCATAACATGTCCAAAAAATTTTGACTGTCTACGTCTAATTTCTCTAATCAATCTACGATTTTCATTTGTCTCTTGTAGTACTTGGTCATTGGTTTTTCTATCTGTCCATGGTATTCTTTGCATTTTCCTCAGAAACCACATTTCTGCAGCCATCAGATGTTTTTCTGCTTGACTGCACATTGTCCAAGTTTCACATCCATACAAAAGAACAGGCTCTATGTATCCCCTCAACACTCTTTTTCTCGTTTCAATTGACATCATTTTATTGGTCAGAATGTTTTTCATCTTGCTAAAGGCTACTTTCGCAATGGCGATTCTTGTTCTAATCTCTTCAAGGCATCTGCCATCAGATGTTATGACTGTTCCGAGATAATTGAACCGATTCACTTGTTGAAGAATATTCCCATTTACTTGTATATTACATTGTGGTACTTCGTTCTTCCTAGTGACGACCATAACCTGTGTCTTCCTACAATTTAATTCCAACCCCAGCTGCTCACTGTGTACAACAACAGCGTCTACTAATTGTTGTAGATCCTGTGCATTGTCTGCAATCAATACTGTATCATCTGCATATCTAATGTTATTTATGTTTCGTCCTCCAATGCTGATTCCATTTAGGTCTTCTACATTTCTGAAAATATTTTCACTGTATAGGGAAAAAAGATCTGGAGACATTACACATCCCTGCCTAACACCTCTCTTAATAGGTTGGTATTATCCTACTTCATTATCAATCCTTATGGCAGCTTGTTGTTTCCAATATATGTTTTGTATAAGTCTAATGTCTTTCCCATCAATTTGTAGATCTGCAAGCATATCCACAATGTTGACATGTCTAACTCTATCAAAAGCCTTTGTGTAGTCAATAAAGCAAAGATGTATATCCTTGTTTACTTCTAAAGCACGTTCAATAACTGTTCGCAGCATATACACAGCATTTACTGTACCCTTTCCTTCTACAAAACCACATTGTTCTTCCCCTATTTCAGGTTGTATTTTCTTCCTCACGCTTTGCATGATAATTCGTAACAAAATCTTTGTGATGTGACTCATTATACTAATTGTTCTATGTTGATCACATTCTAAGGTTCCTGATTTCTTTGGGATTGCAATAAATACAGAATTACATAATTCAGAAGGTATATCTCCAGTATCATATAATGTGTTCAGCAGTCTAGTGACTTGCTCTAGTCCAAATTCTTCTAGAGCTCTAATCATTTCTGTTGTGATGTTATCTGCACCGGGGGCCTTGCCAGCTTTCATATGCTTAAGAACATTTTGAACCTCCATCTTTAAAATTGCTGGTCCTTCATTATTAAATCTAATAGCATACTGTTCCTCTCTGTTATCATTATACAGGTCTTTCACATAATCGGTCCATACATGTAGAATCTGATCTTTTTCTATTATGACTTTGCCATCTTTAGTTTTTAGACAGCCTGTTGATGTACTTGTTCTTTTATTAGTAAGTTCCTGAATTCTTTTGTGCACTAATTTGGTATTTTGACTGTTGTGTTGTTTTTCAATTTCTAAGCACTTTTCCTCAAGCCATGATTCTTTTGCCTTCCTACATAATATTCTGACTTGTCTGTGAATTTCTTCATATTTGGCAGGATTATTTTTGTTGAGTCTTCTTGTTTCCATTAAGTGTAAAATTTCCTCTGTCATCCATTTCTTACGACCCACCTTCTTTAATTTTGGAATAGTTTTTTCTGCAGCCACATTGATTGAATTCTTTAACATTTCCCATTGATCATCCACATCCTGGAATAGGATCTCTAGATCAGACAATATTTCAAATCTGTTCTGTACTTCTATGTTGAATTTGTTTTGTATTTCCTTGTCATTACTCAATGTACACAAATCATATTTTGTGTTCCCTGTTGTATACTTGACTTTCTTCAACTTTATCCTCAATGTTCCTGTGAGTAGTCTGTGGTCACTATAACAATCAGCACTGGGAACTGTTTTTGCTACTGTTAGCGCGTTTCTAAATCTTCTGCTAATGAGAATGTAGTCAATCTGGTTTCTAATCCTGCTATCAGGACTCCTCCAGGTCCATAATCTTCTAGGGTGTTGCTTGAACCAGGTGTTTCCTACAATCATTTCCTGTTCTTTTGCCCACTCTACTAGTTTGTATCCTCTTTCATTTCTCTCTCCTAAACCATAGTTTCCTACTGTGTATCTATCCCCTTGATTTCCTACTTTTGCATTGAAGTCCCCTATTATGATGTTTATTTCTGAATTTTTACATTTCTTTAAGGCAGACTCTATGTCATTATAAAATTCCTCTACACTATCTTCACTGGACTCTCCTGTTGGGGCATATACTTGAATAACATTTATGTTAAAAGGTTTGCCACTCAATTTAACTAGTAGAACTCTGTCCGACACGGCCCAATATCCCTGAACAGGCGTTGATGTTTTCCGGTCCAAAATTATTGCCACTCCCCTATGTCGATCCTCACCTCCAGAATAAATAATCTTAAAATCTTTATGTATCTTGATGCCTGCTCCTGTCCATCTCGTTTCGCACATACCTAATATATTAATTTTTTATCTTTGAATTTCTTGTGTTATGTTCTCTAATTTTCCGTCGTTGTTTAAAGTCCTAACGTTCCATGTTCCTAATTTTAATGTCTCTGTCCTTGTCTTGCGATGATGAGTCTTTAAGCGAATCATAATAAACTAGGCAATTTCAAAGAGGTAGTTTGCCGTTGCTTTCCTCTATGGCAGTGACCATACTGGCCGGGTGACCGCAATCATTGTCTCTCGAAAGAGAGAAAGCTTGCCGTCGCGAAACTCGAGACCATAACCAACGAATATCAACGATTGCCCACTATACCCTCTATTTTCCCTTTCCTGCTTTTGCAGGTAAAACAAAAGGACAGGTAAATATAGAACGGAAGTTGACAATTACACATGCGTAGAAGCACAGGTAGAGGGACCGGAACCAGGAAATGCAACGCTCTGTGCTTTATTTAACGACATTGTAAAGTTGGAGAACTATGTGATGTCTAGAAATGTGTCTGCGATGAGGTAAATACGTACGAGTGAACATTTAAAGGTAAATTTTCGAAGCGCCGACAGGGACCTATCAAGATGAAGGAAAAAGAACTAGATAAGGCGACCATTGAAACGTACCAGGACTGGGTCCAGCACGGCATTAGGAGTGACCTCAATTCTGTAAGTTAACTTACTCCACTTAGTTAAGTTACTTTACTTTAGCTAGTTAACTAACTTGTCACTTAATCATAGATTGGTATATATGGGGCTAGCACATTTGCTAGATACGTCTTAGGACGTGTAGAAGGTCCTTTACTACACTTATGATGTACATTCATTTTCTCATAATAAATCTTTCTGTCCAACGGATTGTTACATTGTTATGGTCAAAAGTTATGTGTATAAAGTGTATTGTGTGAGTAAAAACTTCCGGTATTAAAGGAGTTAAAGTTAATGACTTAAAAAAGTAACAATTGGTACAGTGTTGTTGTTCCCCAGCTTGTTGGCAAAATGTTGTTAGAGTCCCTGTTGAGTTAACTCTTATGCTACTTGAAGAATTGGAGGGTGGTGTTTGCCTAGTTTCCCTGGAGGAAAGCAGCACAGTTCTGAGCGTGATCGTAGTCTCTCCAGATGCAAAATCAAAATGTGGGTGCTGAATGTCTACCATCATCACATAGAATTGCTAATATTCTCATGCAGTCTCGCAACATTCAAAGCTTGTAGTCCCCAGCAGGCTTAATCATAGTGAAGATCATGGCCAATCCTCTCTTTGCTAGCCAGACTAGTGTCTGCTCAGGATGTGCCACAGAATAGTGTTTGGTCAGGATGTCCCACTTTGTGTCTGCTCAGGATGTCTCACTTAATGTCTGCTTAGGATGTCCCACAGACTTGTGTCTGCTCAGGATGTGCCACAGTCAGTGTTTGCTCAGGATGTCCCACTTTGTGTCTGCTCAGGATGTCCCACAGGCTTGTGTCTGCTCAGGATTTCCCACATACGAGTACCTACTCAGCATGCCTAACATGGAAATGAAGAGGGCCTCTATATCCCAAATTGGATGCTGTCTTTAATCATAGGAGTAAAGACAATTTTTTTTATTGTATAAGGACAGAGTGGTAGCTGTCTGGGACTGTAGGAGTATGAGTAAAGACAATGTTTTGGCTGTATAAGGAAATAAGGGTTATTATATAAGAATATAGTAGTTACTGTTTGGGACCCTAGGAGTAAAGACAATAATGTTCTATTTGCATGAGGAATAATGGATGGACTTATGCAAGGGTAGAAAAATCCATGCATCCGGTCACCATTGCACCTGAAAATGTTTACTTGGCACCTGAATTTTCAATATTTTTGCCTGTATTTGGAAACATAAATGTGCTGACTCCTGAGAAAAAGGGGTTGGACTTTGAATTATGTTTTTTTTTTTATATCTGAACTTATAGCAAGTCGCTTGCAGAATGAGGTGCAAAAGTTTATTTTAAGTCATTGCTATATGACATGTCAATAAGTGTGAGTGATCAAATTTTGCTATCTCACATAGTCACCAGGATTAAATCAGTGATCCATTTGTTATATGTTTTAATGTTTAATGTTTTTTTTTTTTTTTTAATGTTTAATGTTTTTTATGTTTATGTTTTTTATTATATTATTGTTGCTATGTTCTTGTCTTGATTATGTCTTGGGGACCAAGCCATCAAGATAATTAAAGTTTGCCAGTTGTTACTAAAATGTTCGGTCTGCTCACACATATATTTAACATGATCCCCATTGGTAATAGAATAGTCACTAAAACAGGCCCTTCCTTCACTTACAAATGAGCTACATTCACTAAAAGTGAAGTGGAATGTGTCTGAAAATATTACTACTAAAGTTGAGGTGCATGCCTTCCTTTGATCTCTGTATCACTTAAGTATGCACTGCAACAGCAGAAAGCAGGGAAGACAGAATAGATACATTTCCTAGTGGCCTGAATAATGCCTTGAAGAAGTGTAAGAAAAATCAGAAATAAGTATCATTTTGAGAGACTTTAATGCTGAAGTGGGAAACTAACAAGATGGTTGCAGAGTTGGTCATCATAGACTCAGAGTGCACTGAAAGAAGAGACAGATTTGTTGAGTGGGCAAAAGACATGATATGGTTTTTGTAATCATGCAGTATCAGCAACATCTAAAGATTATTGCCATAAATAACTTATTACCTATATCCTCACTTGCTGTAGTAGTGGATACAAGTAATACATGCAGCATTTGAAGAGGCAGCCTGCAAAAATGATGGCTGAACCCTGTCAAGGCAAGCAAAACCTGCATGTTGCACCTTGACAATCCACCTGCACATGTATCTACCTGTCCATGACTTTTTGGCAAAGCATGAGATGACTGCTGTCCCACAGCCACCCTAGTGACCGGATTAGACTCCTGCATATTTTTTCTTGTCCCCAAAGTTCAAATCCTCCCATACAGGTTGTCAAAGACTGATACAGGAGGCAGGAAGCCTGCCTCATGATAGAACACCACCGGGACGCGGGGTCAACCTCAGATTGAGTAGAGGGAACATAGTGCCCGGGAACAGGGCAGGATAGATGATAGAAAAGGGGGACTAGTAACTAGTCCTCACACGAAGGCGTTGACCAGATAGTTAGCACTACTGGTCACGACAGAATCACGCCTGCGTGATAGCAACGATTAGCACTCAAACCAAAGCCAGCTAATAGAAGCGTGCTAACTGACCTAGCACGCAAAGAGCCGAAGGGCGTATGAAGGTCCTTCCGCGTGGCGTGTAGCGACGCGAGGGAAGCAAGTCAGACTGGGGACTGACTCTGTAGTGTTCACATCGTATAGAATAGATATGTGTTTTCATATAGCCTAGTAGATAGAGATTAGCTATAGGGTTTATGAAAACTAGTGATAGAGAATATTGTGACTTTATGTGTGATTAGATAGCGACTGTTTTTGCAATTGTAAAGAGCCAACGGCAATAAAATGTACCATTTCATTCCTCGCACACGACTTGCAAGTTTCTTGTAGGGTGTGGGAGAAGTAATCCGATGATGCCTGAAACATGAGTTGTTGACACAGGTCAAGGTCAGTATGGCTGAATGGATCAGAGCGTTTGCTCATAAACTTCCGGTGTGCTGATGGTGAGTTAGCTGGTTCATACCAACCAGTGGGACTAAAATGCTGACTTCTCGACCTTGACTTGGGGACACAAATTACAAGTACCTGTGAAGTCAAGTGGGTTTACCTGATTGCGAGAGGGATGCTGGTAATAGAGAAAGCTAACTTGTACACAAAAATCAGTCCAGCATGGGCTATAATCAAGTTCAAGGCAAACAATCACAAGATATCCACCCTTAAAGATTGCTGATTTATGACCGTGGCTGAGATCATGAAAAATTTACTACCAGATAAACATGCTTTCCCCCCAAGAAAAAATAATTTCCAGGACACATTAAAAACATCCTAGGAGTAGTGTTTCCACAGTGGGGGGAAGATTTTGAGTCCGACTCAATTATAAATAAAGCAAAACAATATTTACAGTCTGGTTACTTTTTGGAATGTCCTTGTGGTTTAGTCAAGTAAAAGCAAAGAAAACCTTTAGACATGTAGTGTCTACTGTGCAAACTCCATTTCTTGATAGCCCAACTGGCACTCCATGGGTGATGTCACTATCACACCGGCCACCTTGGCTTTCAAGGACATTTTCTGTAACCATTTTTTGACAGGGTTGACCTCACAGCCCAGGTCAGTTTGACACAAATTTACCTCAAAAGAAATTCAAACATATGACCTCTGGGCTGACAGTCAAGCTGCTAACTGCTGCACGTCTGCCACTCCAATATAATAGTTTATGTTCTGTATATTTGTACTGGGAAGGTTAACAAATGCCTAAAGTCAGATGTGTCGGCCGAAAGGTCCAAATATCACAGCTCTACTGTAAATAGTCCCAACGCAATTACTTCCAAAATAACATTCCAGACAAATGAAGAAGAAGAAGTATATTTTCTACATATTAGTGGAGCTCACTTTTTCTGTGTTTTTCAATTGCAGATAGGTCTTGGTCCAGGGAAGCTGCCATTTCGATCCGCTGTGATCCTGTTTGTCTGCGGCATTTGCTGCTTCCTTGTGGGAGTGCTGCTGGTAGCGTTGCGCATGCGCCACGTCTATCTGTGGGATTGGGGAGCCCAGTTTCTAGGACCTTTCTTTTTCATTTTGTTCTTACTGTGCTGTGCTGGGGCTTCCTATCTGCTTGTTCTGGCCAAGCGCAGGAGTAACAAGTATCGCTCGCAGTTGTATGTAAGTGCATTTTTACATTTCTCTCTCTCTCTCTCTCTTACTCTCTCTCTTACTCTTTCTCTCTCTCTCCCACTCACTCTACCACTCTCTCTGTCTCTCTCTGTCTCTCTCTCTCTCTCTCATAAAAATCACAATTATTGTTCACTGTTGTTTGTAAGGGAACTTAAAATTCATATCTCTTTGTCTATCTGTCTGCCTATCTCTCTCACTCTCTCTTTTCATTCTCATTCTCTCTCTCTTAGAAGTAACAAGCATTACACACTCGCAGTTGTGTGTACGTGAATTTTAATGAATCTCTTTCTCACATGCACAAACACATACACAAATTATGTATACTTTTGGGATAATTAAAAGTGACTTTCAGCCATAATTGCATAATGGTTGTGGACTCTCTTACCAAGTACACTGGCGACATTAAGTATCTCTGTGTGGAAGTACACCTTAGAGATGGGATCTGGACAACATTTATGTGGAAGTAAAGAAAATTGGCAACATTTGTATGGACCACATTCAGAATTTTCTCACACTTATCTGCTGATAAGCATGGGTGGTCATGTTTCGCTGTCTCATACGATCACTAGAGTCGTGGATCAGCTCTGTGTTTTTATCTCAATTATGTTATGTGGCCAAGTCATTAAAATATTTACTCCTGCTTTCCTCTTGTTTTTTCCCCTTAATCTTGCCTGTTGTCACCAAGTTCTTGAGTTTATTTCATCTCATAATGTGCCCAAAAATATTGTCTACATCTAATATCTCTAATCAGTTTACGATTTTCATTTGCATCTTAAACTCTGGAAGATTAACCTGGTCAACAATCACCCGCAGAAGTCGGATGAGTCAGCATAAGGATCAAATAAACAGGCACAACGCAAAAACATCAGAGTGAGAGTGTAATGTCCTTTGAAACACCCGGGAAGGTCATTGGCACCTTGCCGCCTTGACAGACGATAGTTTGTGCTTCAAGAAGGCATAATAACTTTTACCCCCTTGCGGTAGCGAATGTGACTGATACGGCCAATTCGCACTGTAAATGTTCGTCCACAGTGGGTGCATGTGAACACGTGGTCATTTTCACCATCATGCACCATCTTACATCTCACACGCTCGGTGTGTGACTTATCTGCAATAATTTTCTCCTTTGTCTTTATTCCATTTATGATGTTTGCCCTCCATGCAACACGTTCAGCTGTGACTTGCTCCCAATGTGCATTATCAGTGCCTGTATCAATCATGTCCCGCTTACACACATCTTTGTATCATAGTAGAGGCCGACCCTGAGATCTCTTACCCATCTGTAATTCACCAAAAAAGATGTCCTTTGGTATTCTACCATCATCCATCCTCCTAAGATGTCCTATCCATTTAAGTCTACGAAGACTGAGCATGGAATAAACCATCACACAATCTGATCTTTCTGGGAAGGTCAACCTGGTCAACAAATACCAGCAGAAGTCATATATGCCAGCATAAAGGCGCAAGTAAACAGGCACAGCACAATTACGTCTGAAAAAAACACTGTGGATGAATGCAGAAGAAGAAGAAGAATTTGCATCTTATAGGACTTATGTGCTCATGGGTTGTTTTTTTTCTGTCCGTGGTATTGTTTGCATTTACCTCAGAAATCACATCTCCACTGCCATTAAATGTTTTTCAGCTTGGTTGGCGGTAAAGATATTAACAGGATTCTGTCAGTATTGAAGAGGAGGTGGTTGTGGTCGGTATCACCTGTCCCAATATAGCACCTATGGAAGAAGGTCCATGTCTATATTTTAACTAACTTCTGATGTGTTGGCCATATGTGACAATCTGGTGTTGTTTTCAGTTTCAACCAATCGGCGACTGGGGCGTGTCTTGCATACATAAGAGTGAACTGGCTCTTGAAGAAGAATTAAGGTGAGTATGTGGTTGTAAGTTTGAATTTGTATCGAGGCAGATTTTAAAAATTAGTCTGGTCTCCCAGGTATCTCCGTATCTCCAGTCTAAAATAGGTACCAGGAAATATCTTGATTGATTGATTGATTTAGGAACCGACATCACAGCATTCGGGACATTCCCATAAGCGCTCCGTCCCCATCCTCAGCAGCCAGCGAAGAGTTCCAACACTAATAGTTCCAGTAGCAATCTGATTAGAGTTCCAACACTAATAGTTCCAGTAGCAATCTGATTATATGTCCGTCTCGCCTTTGAATATCTTAATGAGTGAAGGCACCTGGCATGATATAGGCCTATTGCTCCTGGAGTGTATATAAAGTATGAGTCTAGTACCATATGCCCCCGGCTTGTAAAAAGGATCGTTTCCTTTACTTACATAGTAGTAATAGACTCTAACCAGTGACCAGAAAATAATCTGCAACATGAAAAGTAATGTGCTTAGGTTACATCGGAAGAGACAGTGGGGAACAAAAGCATAAGACATAAAGTAGGAATACCATTATGTTTTAGAACATATGTACATAATCAGTGAATTCTTAAATAAAAGCCAGAAAAATAAGACACAGTGGAGTGTCTCTTTACACATATCCTAACAATACCGTTGAGTATCAACCCTTTTCTTTCTGTGTATAACTCTCACAGTTATCAGGAAATTATTACTTCCATATACACCATTTGAATGGGACACTTTATTTGAAACAAAGCAAACTCTGATGTATAGATATGGTAGATAGAACTTCATTATACATACATTATAAATTAATATAGTAAAAGCAATATCTATGTAAACTTATATATATAACATATAATATATATCCTAATAGGTGTTTCAAAATCATGAATGTTTCTCATTAAAATTAAAATGATTATATATTAAACTTATAATGATTCACAATAGAGTGTTTTGTTTTGTTATTTGACAGATAGTACATTGGAAGTAAAACATGCTATCAATTAAATTGAAGTTTGCTTCTGAATGATCATATACTCGTAATTGCCTGAATTTCTCATTTATCAGACATGAGCTGAAGTCAGGGACTACACCACACAAGAACGTGAAACCAAGATCAGAAGCCTATTCACAGGTACCTTTACAGTTTTAACTGCATTGACTGTGTTACTGCTTTATGTCAGTTGAAGCATACATACTTGTATTACATAAGTCAGGGTTTGTTTCACATGAGGTATATCACATGAAGAGGGCTACGTAGCCATGGGGTTTACGCTCTTGAGCTTACACTTCTGAGGCACTAATGATGGGGTAGCAGGTTCATTCCCTACACTGGCCATTTGGACTTAACATTGACGTCTCTTTCAATAACTGATGACAAACTGCTGAACATTAAATTACCTAGCAATTCAGCTTGGGTTTGGAGTTCATCTTCTTTTGTATGCTTGAAATGTGTCTGTATCTGCAATGTCGTCTCTCGTATGAATTTCATTGTGGTTTATTTTAGTTTAGTCAGTGGTCCATAGAGTTTATCTTCCACTGTTGTTTCTCTAGAAACATGGGTATTCTTAATAATCTTTTCATTGAACATTAAACTCCACATGTGCACACCGGGGGGCTAGTCGCCACAACGTCCTGTATGTGTCGTAATTCTGTTATGTAAAGCTTCATTACTTTGTATTATTTTATATTGTTTACATGTGCATTGTAAATAAATTCAAGTGAAAAGTGAAGATAAATAGTGAAGTAACAGAAAAGTGAAGTAAATAAATTCAAGCAAAAAGTGAAGAACCCTTGTACGTGCCTTGAAGCATTTATGTATATGGTGCTGACCCCATCTTTTAATAAACCAGTCAGTACTGGATGGGCGATGTGGTCGATATCATGCCAGCCATTGCACAGGAAATTTCCTAGTGCCAAGTTTAGGCTGGGTCAATCTGGCAGCCCATGGATAGTTTTAAAAAAAGTCCCTTCTTGAAGGTCAAATGAAAACACATGACCACAGGGAGTGCAAGCAAACTAAAAGAGTAATTGTAGTTTATTAATGAAAGCTGCTAATGTTTCAAAGGAAATGCTGCCTTAGTATTTCTTCTTCTGCTGCTGCATTCATTCAGAATGTTATTTTAGTCGTAGTTGTTCCTGTTTTGAATATTAAGAAGAGACAGATTATGGTCGTCACTGCGAAGAAGGAAATACCACAATGTGATATACGAGTAAATGGGCATATTCTTAAGCAAGTGAATCGATACAGCTATCTAGGCACAGTCAAGATGGAGATTCCTTGAAGAGATTAGAACAAGAATTGCCATTGTGAAGGTAGCCTTTTGCAAGATAAAAAACATACTGACTAATAAAAAGATATCAATTGAAATGAGAAAAAGAGTGTTGAAGAAGTGCTACATAGAACCTATACTTTTGTATGGATGTGAAGCTTGGTCAATAAACAGTCAAGCTGAAAAACAGCAGATGCCTGTGGAAATGAGGTTTCTGAGGAAAATGCAAAGAATACCATGGACAGACAGAAAAACCAATAAACAAGTCCTTCAAGAAACAAATGAAGGTTGTAAACTGATTAGAGATATTAGACGTAGACAGTCAACATTTTTTGGGCATCTTATGAGAAGGCATGAATTGGAGAACTTGGTGACGACTTGCAAGATCGAAGGGAAGAGACCAAGGGGAAGACCGAGAAGTAAATACCTGGATGGCTTGGGCATGTGGCATGGTCAAGACAGGAACACAGAGCTGATCCATGACTCTGGTAATCGAGTGAGAAGGCAGAACATGACCGTCCACGCTTATCGGCATGGCATATGATGGATGGATGGATGTTCCTGTTTACAGCAGAGCTGCGATAGTTGCACCTTTCGGCCGACACATCCAACTTCTTCAGGCATTTGTTGAGCTGTTTAAACTTCCCGGGGCCTTAGCATTTAACAGTATCTTGTTGGTTTTGTTTTTTGTGTGTTCCGGTCTTTGATTTGAGCTTGCGTGGAGGTTAGCTTTCTCTACTACCAGTGTCCCTAGCCATCAGGTGATTATTTCTGCAACTTCTCAGGTGCTTGTAATTTATGCCCCCAAAGTCGAAGTCAAGGAGTCAACATCTAACTGGTTCACTGCCAAACAAAAAAACAAAAACAATATATCTGCTACTATTTTTACCATTTTTCCATCATCACCATGACACACCCGTATTTCCCATTTTCTGCCATCAATTTTAGTTTGGACCAAAAAATTGATGGCAGAAAATGTGAAATACTGGTGTGTCACGGTGATGATGTAAAAATAGTAGCAGATATATTGTATTTCTAAATTAAATTTAGTTGCGTGTCCTTCACGGGATTTAGCAGTCAACCCCAGCATTTTGGCTGTTCGTCATTCCTGGGCAAGCTTTACGTTCAGTAGTTTGCCATTGCTTTCTGAACGACCGGCTCCTATGCCTTTTTTCGAAAAAACCAGCACTGCTGTGTTTCGAACCCGGATATACGGGATTATGAATCGCATCCGTAACACCTTCGCCATGGAGACTGGTCCGCCACGTATACCGGTCCACCACGGAGACCGGTCCTAACCAGTATTACAAGAACTGCTCCCTAACACCATCAAAACACAATTATAACATCATTTTTTGAAGCTCATAATTTTTACACAAAATTGAAAAGGAAAACCCTAAGCAGATTTGTACTCATTAGAATGATAACCAATATATACACTATTTTCTATTTAGTTATACTTATTTAAATACTACTCAGCTTATTTGTGGTAGGCAATTTCAAACTTAGGGGCACAAGTATGACCCATTAGAGCAAGCATAATTCAACATGTGCCATCATATGATAACAAACTTTCACTGTTAGTTTTGTTTTCCATATGACAACCTGATAATTAATTTAACTGAATAACCACATTGCCAAACCTGGACAATGACAGAAAAAGAGAAAAGAAAAATCACAACAACAGAAATGAGATTCCTGAGAAGAATACTCAATGTATCAAGAAGAGATAAGATCAGAAATGAAGAAATCAGGACTAAAGTGAGGGTTACAGCTGTACTAGATTTTATTAGAAGGTTGCAAGTCAAATGGTTTGGCCATGCAAGTAAGTTACCAACTAACAGTATACCACAACAAGCAATGATGTACAGACCAGAGGGAAACAGGAAGAGGCCGATGGACGCAGGGAATAGCAGAGTCCATGGGAATATCGATATATGAAGCCCATAAGCGGGCACTCTCCCACTGTTTATACTTCACCTCGACACCGCAAGGTACAAGAGGAACCTGATGAGATGAGATGAATAACCACCTTACTGCACGTGCTATCAGTTTCAGAATCTGTTACAAAGTCCTTTAAATCTTATAACTAGCATCTAAAATCTTGAAAACTATAAGCTGATGTAAATCAAGGAGGTCAGAACGAGTAGGCATTGCCATTTCTAAAATCAGAAAATTAACCACTTATGACATCATCTCTTATGGGATTGTACTGGCACCTTGCCAACTTGACAGATGATACTTTATTTTACATTGTGTTTAAAAATAAAATGGCATAACTTCTCCAAAGCCTGTGCTGGATTGTGATGCCCATGCAGCATGATCCCTCTCTCAGCGTACCTAGTTTACTCCAGAGGAAAGGTAAACACCAATACATCTGGAACAAGACAAGCTGGTGGATCAGTAAAGCAGTACTCTAACTGTCCGCCTGTCGGAGCTTGGATCCTAGACCAGTTTCTGACCAAGGCTTAAGGCCTGATCTGCCCTGCCATGATATATAGTCCTTAGGTTGCATTTCCTCACACATAAGGCTTCTACCCTCCTTATTGCGCTCCTCTGCCCTAAGCTGTTTACACAATGTGAGGTGTCAAGTTTGCTGAGCACCTAACATTTAGCGCTAACAGAAGGCAGGTGGTACCTTCTTATGAGATTACCATGTTGTACAGCAGTGTATTGACTACAACAACACTTTATTTTGAAAGGGTTAAGAATTGGGCACGCAGGCCCGTCTAACATTCTGCCCTTTTATCACTCTCTTTCATGCATTATACCATTCACACATCATTCAAGGCTAACTGATAACAGCAACTATACTCAAGCAAATTTCTTCATGTAGATCTGTGACCACATGTGATGTTGCATAGCATCTGTACTCATTGATCTCATATGCCTTATAAATAACTCTGGATGTGTTTGGAAACTTTTCAGTCTGGCAAAGATGCCCGTCGTCCAAGACAAAATCAGCCCAGAGATGGAAGAGATAACTATGGCTATGATAAGCAATCACATGATCCCAACAGGCAAGGTAGATCTGATGGCAGACGACCCCCTAATGATGGCCGTAGAGGTCCACCTCCTGAAGGAAGAAGAGGTCCACCTCCCGAAGGAAGAAGGGGTCCCCCGCCTGATGGTCACAGAGGTCCACCTCCTGAGGGAAGAAGGGGTCCGCCACCAGATGGTCACAGGGGTCCACCTCCTGAAGGACGACGGGGTCCCCCGCCTGATGGTCACAGAGGTCCACCTCCTGAAGGAAGACGGGGACCACCTCCTGGGGACAGGCGTGATCTGGATGAAGGCGGAAGACCCCGTGGACCTCCACCTGATTATGAAACGAGACGTGGACCAGATGACAGGTAGATGGTTATACTCATGTATCTGAAGCTGTAAGTGTGGGCAGCAAGCACATTCTTGGGCAAATTTCTCTCTACCCTGAATGTTGACACTTTCATCTCAGATATTCTTCTGTTAAGTCTGATGTTTTACAAACCAAATGTTGCATATATATTTCTCAAATGTGAGTGATAATAATTTATGTATCTTCTTCTTATATATTATGTTTGTCCACGTCCTTCTGTCTCATGTACTGCCATATCATTTTTTATACTATTTCCCTCCATGCTATGATTCCAAACTATCTAGCATCTTCTCTTTTGGTCTCCTGCCTCTCTTCGCCTTCAATCTTAATGTTGTCATGATATACTTCAGCTTCCCCCTTCTCATGATGTGCGCAAAGAATATGGACTATTCTCTTCTGTTACAAGTAACCATTTCTCTTTGTAGGTGAACCTCTTTCAAGATACCTTCATTAAGCTTATTATGTCCATGGTTTTCTCATCTTTCTTTTATAAAACTACATCCCAGCAGCTTCCGCATATTTCCTAATTAACCTGCTAATTATCCATGATTAACTTCCACGGATGATTGGCTCGGTATATAGCTTACATCAGGACTGGTTTGATATAGCTCTTAAGAAGTCTCTTTCTCTCCTTCAATGATAAAGATATATTGCATAGAATACTTTTCATCTTGTGAAATACTGCTTTTGTTTGGGTTATTCTACATTTAACTTCTTGAATACATTTTCCATCTGCTTCCCAAATACTTAAATACACTGGCTTATCTCAGACTAATTCTATTTACTTTGATGCTGCATTTGGGAAGACATGTTTTGTTTGTAATTACCATTACTTCTGTTATTCTGACTGATGTTTTATCTAACCATACAATGCATTTATTTCTCTCAAATGTGATTGATGAGTGATTTAGCAAACTAGATTGTGAAATTATTGTTTTCAAATGCGGTGATCGTGATTTTACAAACTAAAATGTTGGTGGATGTGATAACATTTATTTTTCTCTAATGTGAATGAAATCAACTCCCACATAATGACGTGCCAGATTGTAAATCTACTCCAACCCAATGAAGTCACAGATTGCAAATTTTCTCCAACCCAGAAAGTCCCAGATTGGAAATCTACTCCTTGTAAACCTACCCCAGCCCAATGGGGTACTATGAGGTGCCAGTTAAACCCTTTAACTTCATCAAGGCAAACAAATGTTTATCATAAAATGTCTTTGGAAGTAAAGGCAGCTAGCTTCGTATTGGTCACATCGTCCTTCAAATGTTGATTGATATGAAAATTATGGGGCTAGCACCAAATGCCTATTACACCTCCAGATACACATACATGTCTTTGCCTTGTTTACTGTTTACACATACATGTCTTTGCCTTGTTTACTGTGTAAATATGTGCTTTTTATATTTCGACTTGAAGAGTTTATCTTGTTTTAGTTTGTTGTGTAGTTTATGCAGTATGTGCCAGATGAGATGCAGCGAAATATGCCTGGCAACAAATTGTGCAATCTAATGTTTGTATTCATTGACAAACTTTGTTTTCTTTTGAATAACAGGACAGATGACCGACGCAGGCCGCCACCAAATGGTCACCGTGCTCCGCCTCCGCCAGGCGGGCCTGGAAGAGTGATTATTGATGAAGAAGGAGGTCGCAGGCCAAGAGGGGTACCAAGATTTGATGCTGTAGAAAGATTGCCAGAAAGAGAGTAAGTTGTGAATACATATAATTCACTTCTTCTTGTCATAATCCATGGCTTGTGGTGGTGAAGGTCTTCTGTTTTGTATACTGTCAGTCATTCCTTGTACTGATGTTCCTTAATGCCATGACATCAGACTGTCCAGCATCTTCTTGCTTGGTCTTCTTCTGCATCTCCTCTCACGCTTTCCTATTGTAGCAACGTGCCCCAATTTCACCTTCTTATGAAATACTCATAGAATTTGGACTGTCCTCTTTTGATGTGAGGAACCAGTTCTCTTTGTGAGTTAACTTCTTTCAAGATATCTTCATTGTTCTTTCTATCCATCCACAGTGTAAAAACCACATCTCCGTTGCTTTCACATAATTCCTCACTTGTCTGCTAATTGTTTATGATTCGTTTCCGTACATCTGATTTGACTGTTTGTATGACAGGGGTAGTCTGTAATAGGTTTAATAGTATGATACTACTGAGGTAGTCTATGATGGAAAGTGTTGGAGTTGACACAGGTTGTGTGGCTGAGGTAGTCTATGACAGAAAGTGTATGAGTTAACACTGGTTGTGTGTCTGAGGTAGTCTATGACAGAAAGTGTATGAGTTAACACTGTTTGTGTGTCTGAGGTAGTCTATGACAGAAAGTATATGAGTTGACACTTGTTGTGTGTCTGAGGTAGTCTATGACAGAAAGTGTATGATTGACACTGGTTGTGTGTCTGAGGTAGTCTGTGACAGAAAGTGTATGAGTTGGCACTGGTTGTGTGGCTGAGGTAGTCTATGACAGAAAGTGTATGAGTTAACACTGTTTGTGTGACTGAGGTAGTCTATGACAGAAAGTGTATGAGTTAACACTGTTTGTGTGTCTGAGGTAGTCTATGACAGAAAGTGTATGATTGACACTGGTTGTGTGTCTGAGGTAGTCTATGACAGAAAGTATATGAGTTGACACTGTTTGTGTGTCTGAGGTAGTCTATGACAGAAAGTGTATGAGTTAACACTGTTTGTGTGTCTGAGGTAGTCTATGACAGAAAGTGTATGAGTTAACACTGTTTGTGTATCTGAGGTAGTCTATGACAGAAAGTGTATGATTGACACTGGTTGTGTGTCTGAGGTAGTCTATGACAGAAAGTTTATGATTGACACTGGTTGTGTGGCTGAGGTAGTCTATGACAGAAAGTGTATGAGTTAACACTGTTTGTGTGACTGAGGTAGTCTATGACAGAAAGTGCCTGTGTTGAAAATGGTTGTGTGACTGAGGTAGTCTATGGCAGAAAGAGTATGATTGACACTGTTTGTGTGACTGAGGTAGCATGTTATAAAAGGTTTCTAATTGACAGTCTTCTTGAACAAAAATCTAACAGCATTTAATAAGATATCACCATTGTGATCAACTGCATGTTGAAATGCAGCAATACAATGACAACTTTTTTTATTTTCAGTCGACAGGAGGTCAATCTTATTATGGACCGGTCCAGGGAAGAGTCTGACATCTAGGCTGCTCTATCATCCCAGGTGTTGCGCTGTCTTCTAACTAATGGCATATATCTTGTGGGCTGTCAAGGCTGTCCTTGTTTTTTTTATCACAAATGGCCACATTCTGTACATTAGAAAGGCCTGCTGTCAACAAGTTGCCATATTGTATAATTTTTTCAGGTACACTGCAGTTTTCTACATTTGCATCAGAGTGTTACCAATTAGGAATATATTTTAAGCTCAGGTCATGGAGGTGTCATTTTATAAAAACTAGATTGCAAGGATTTCCATTTTGGCTAATTGATTCTGTTTTCACTGAACAGAGAGAAAATGACCAAGCTGATTGAACAGACTTAACTGGGTATGGTATTCGACCATACCTAACCAAAGAAGAACACAGATATTGTCTGTGTGTTCTCTTTCTTATTGACCTTTCAATGTGCTAAGCTCGTTTAACTTCATATATTTATCATCCCTAATGGCTCTTACTCTATCTGTACTCAGGAAGTTGCTATCGAAAATAACTGTTACTTTATCAGTATTCTTACTTTTCTTCTGAGTTGGCTTTCATATGTATTTTAAATTTAGGATACTGTGACTGTTTATAACTGATACTTTATAACTGATACTTTATAACTGATACTTTATAACTGATACTTTATAACTGATACTTTCAACTGGTTACTGTGGGCTAGGGTTAACATGGACCATTCTTCCACTAAACGACTGTTACTTCACCATTGGCATTCATCACAAGAAAACCGGTTCTCATAAGGCAGCACCTTCTACTTAACTCTTAAAGGCTGGCAAGGCAGAATTTGGGGCCAGTATAGGTTAACCATTAATCATTTTTAGTAACGTTCATAAATGCTTTATTTCAGTTTTCAACTGGTTATAATTTAAAAATTGAGCATGACCCACTACTGGCAATACTGATCGTATTCCGGTACGAACCTAAGGCCTTGTCCACCACGTCAGTTTGGAAGCACTGTTATAATTTGTAAATGTTTTATAAAACTATTTATTACATCAATGTAGTTTTGAAACAAAATTGTGGTGACGGCAAATGTTAATCTTCCACATAATGTGCTAGGCTGATAAGTGTGGGCATTTATGGATTGCCATCTCACATGATCACCAATCTTAAATTAATCCTCTGTTCTTGTCCCATTTATGCCATGTGGCCATTCATTTTCTGTCTGTTAATGGTATTTTATTGGCGAGTATGATTTCAATCTTGCAAGACTACCTTGCCCTGGCAATACTTGTTCTAATCTCTACAAGGTATCTTCCCTAAGATGTTATGACTTTCCCAGATAGTTGTACCGATTCACCTGTTTAAGAATGTTTCTATTGACTAGGATGCTACATTGTATTTCTTTCTTCTTGGTGATGTCCATAATTTCTGTTTTATTACAATTTAGTTCTGGCCCTAGTTGCTCACTGTGTTAGGTAATCTGTTACAAAACTTGTAAACGTCAACACTGCATGAAAACTTACAGCGCAACAGTTCTGCAGCAAACATTGAAAACTCTCATGTCGTTTAATGTTAATACATTCAACATGTCCTCTTTTTGCATAGTTCAAGACTTTGTTTTCCGGTAATGATAATGCAAGAATGAAGGGGACATTATTTTTTATCTTTAGAATAATGCACTGATTAATGTAAACGTGTGCAGAACCAACCATTTGTGTATTGTCTCCCTCTTTAGGTAAAATGTCCATCTTAGTGACATATATGTGCCTTAAATTCAAATTCTGACATTTTAACACAACTTTTATGGTTTTTGGTTAATCAAGAAATTAAATATTTATGATGGGATAGTTCAAGCTGTTATGTTATGTCAAACAATGTCAGTGGTGTTCAAACATTCCTTCGATGCAGCAAGCATCCCAAATTATTTGTAGTTTAAGTGTTGAGGGTTGCACCCAAAAGCAATCAGTTTTTGAACAAATCAGATGTGCATATTCTTGATACCCGGGTCTGCATTTCACATTAATTAGATGCCAGAATGTTTGTCAATTTTTCATCTGATGCAGAGAAATTGGGTCAGGCAACTTAAAATCATGAAAGTGGACAGAATACAGTTCATGGAAAAATTCATACACGTATGTTAGCCAAGGTTGTGGATTTGGCTTACATTTGTACATATTGAGAATGTTGTAATACTTACATTCCTTGTAAATATTTAAGCATACATTCCATTTTGCGCAGTGGTTACTTGATCATACTTTTTATTTCAATATAACTGCAGCAGTAAGATCATTAATGTACTGGCATTGATTGGCTCATATACAAATCGAAGGGATGAAGTAGCTATTAGAGGATGTTATAGATAGAAAATTGGAAAGCTAATCATGCTAAATGTAACACTGTTGAATCCTAACAGTTGAAAACATCTTGCTATATAGTAAATGTTAAAACCAGGTCTGCTGGATGTCTAGAACATTGAATCTAGAAGAACTAATAATATCTTACTATAGAAAATGTGAAAGCAAGGCATATTGAACCTGGAATAATCCACTTCTAGCAGCTGGATTTTGTTGGGGGGTATTTTTTTTCGGTCAGAAGTTCCTCGACACATTGGGTATATACAATAACAATGAGAATGTTCCTATTACAATTTATAATAAGTGCACTTGGTTGACTACATGTTCCTTGTGCTGTAAAGGGCTCAGAGATGTCCATTATCTGATTCTACTTCTGCCTCTCCTGCTGGGTCGTCTAATTTTTGTCTATTATCTGCTTTACCTTTATTCTGTCTTTATTAGGTTTTGTGTATTTTTCATGGGCCCTTCACTTTAGGGCCTCTAGTTTTACTAGTTTAAATCTGTGTTTGTTTTTCTTTTCTTCTGGTTTTTTTTCCCCTTCAGAGTTTTGGGTGTCATTCATGCTTTCTATTTTGTCCTATTTTACTAAGGATTTCTGAACATGGTTCGCACCAAATGCTTTTAAACAGCTTCTAGCATTCGTCCTTGCTCATCTCATCTACTAACTTCTGCAGGACCTGGTACTTATTAGAGACTGTAGCCATAAATTGTTCCATAATTGAAACTGGTTGCTTAATTTCATATGAAGTTCCTCTCATCTGGCTTTGGTATAAGCTGTCAGACCGATTAATGGAAGCAATTATGTAAATTGGTGAAAGTTAGCTTGGAAATAAGGGTTTTAATAAAGGGTTTTTACGAAATTGTATGGGTGCCGGTCGTTCAGAAAGCAATGGCAAACTATTGAACATAAACTTGCCAAGAGATTACAACAAAAAATGCTGGTGTTGACTGCTACGTCCTGTAGAGAATATGCAACTAACTTTTTTTTAGCATGGAAATAATCATGGGAGATTGGTGTAAGCAATCATTGAAATGGTTAAGTGATTGATTATACAAGAAATTGATGAACAGCATAACTTTACATTGTATAGGGCATAAGGTAACAGAGAAAAGTTATATTTGTGGTTTTTGACCTGGAAATTGTTACTCCTGATCCAAGTATGTTGCCTTACACAGAGTACCTTTGCATGTATGATGATTTCTTGTACATCTCTGAGATGTAGCTCAGTTCAACACGCTGGTTTAGCGAAAGTCATGCAAGACTGAAGCATCTCCCATAGCAGAATGATCTAGTCTCATGAACCTGGCACCAGGGATATTTCTGGGCAGCAAAACAGCATTATGCAGTGGCATGTTATGAATCCTCTAGAAGACTTGTAACATTTATGCTTGATGCATTAATGTTCAAATCAACTGAACCCTGAAAGCCAGGCATATATGTAAGGCTAGGACATACTTGCATGTGCTTTACCATCTCCGTAGAAGCTATTGCAGATCTCTCCTTCTCATCAAGCTGGTAAGTCAGGGGGTGTGAAAATTCAGTGCTAGAATTTGACATCTGAGGAGAGGCATGGCAATCCTTGCCATATGTGTCTGCCATGGTAATACCCTTGCATGTATAATCTGTTGTGTGGTGCATACAGACAACAGTACTTCTTTGCTGAGATTGTTTAGACATGCAAAACATCTTAAACTAAATGCTTGTTATGTGCAAGTAAACATTCCTTATGTTATATTGTATACGTCTGGATAGAAGATTTATATTCTCAATAAATATGTTTTGTTACATTTTAAATAAAGGACATTTTGTAACAAAATGGCAGATTTAAACATTTACTCCTTTTGTCATTGTCATCATCAAGTGCTTTGCCAACATGCATGGGCAATCATTCAGCAGAATATATATCATCACATGTCAGTATCTTCCCATACCAAAAAGCATGACTGTTTGTTATTGTCTCTTGCTGCTTTCCTATTCTTCTCCAGCCGAAATCATTTCATGAGTCCACGTCTTCCCAATTGTCATCATTTTTGCTCTATTGATATCAAGTATCGCTAAATGATAGTGCAGAGGATGGCTTGCACTAAAACCATAGCTAAATAGCGTTCAATGTACACTTCTATAAAGGCTGAAAGCTATAACTAACCGGACAGTGGAGAATCAGCTAACCACCACTAGTGAACCGCCAACCAGTCATGTAGAACTGCGGGATAAATCAACAACACCAGCTAAAATAACTACTGACAATACAAAGACAGAAGATGACAAGAAATCTTATACTAACACAAAAAAAGACAACGCAGAACGCCAAAATGATGGAGGAAAGCCATTCCAAAGAGTACATCCTGTGAAAATTAAAGTAAATCAACAAAGGAGAAGCCAAATTGTCAGCACTATCAACAGACAAATCATCATCATCCTCGAGAACCAGACAAGTAAGAGAAGTGTAGCTTAGGATCCAGGGATACATATTGGCATGATAGCTGCGCTAAACCAGACCGAAAAATCAACCAATCTGATTACAAACAGTAGCAAGTGAGAGTTGCAGCTGTCAAATGACATTACATTCGTGGCACAGATTAAAAAAACACACCAAAAGATGGGTTATTAAGACAGTCGAGACCCATCTCTCAAAAGATAAGATAAAAAAGAAGATGCAGAGGGAGAATTCAAAGCTACTTATGGGAGCTGAGAAGATTATCAGCAAGAACAACATACCCTTCACTGTAACCATCATCACGCTGGAGGATAAGACTACCAAATACTATCAAACTGGACCTGAAGGAGCAACATCCAGTGCAGTACATAGCAAGAGTGATAACAGTGCCAGAAGTTCTGGCACACCCATGTCAGCTGCAGAAGTGAGGTGGATGTCTTCTGATACTGCTCTGGAACACACCCAGGCAGTCAAAGCATGCACGCAGAATATGACAGACTTCAGAAGGCTCTAGTTAAACAGAGGATGTGTGAACTGCCTTGGCAACCATGGGGGCTAGATACCTTGCATGCCCCTGCCTCCAAGATAGCAAGGAAACAATGACAATCACAGCCAAGACCAACCTACCATATAAAGAAGCAAGAAGGCAGTACTAGCAATGCCCAGGTTGACTAAACAAACAAGGCACAAACAAATACAGGGACAAATGAAGCAACTGAGGTCGCAAATAAATGATGTGTACAGAAGACAACTGAAAATAGGAGCACAACAGATCCTGGACAAACAGAAGATCGTCCTGCAGAAAATAAAGTGGGATGTAGCACAGACTACTTTATTATCACCAGTCACTCATCCTCAACTGTTGGGGTTGCTGCTCTAGCCAAGAAAGGCTCACAAATCAAGCTAGCGTGTGAGCTAAATACTTTTGTTAGATATAGACACTTTTTTTCTAACATTCCTAATATTGAAATTACGTAATCAAAATGTACTGTTTATCGTACAGACAGATAGAGCACTAAATCAGTCTCAAGCATGTAACTTTAAACACACAATTGAATACTGCACACAATTCATTGACTGGCACCTTGCCGCCTTGACAGGCGATAGTTTGTAACGAGTTATACCTCTTCATACCACAAAGCTGGGCCGAAATTAGAGACCATGTATTGCCCATGCAGCATGATACCTCTCTCAGCCTGCCTAGTTTACTCCAGAGGAAAGGTAACACCAATACGTCTGGAACAAGACAAGCTGCCGGATCAGCAAAGCAATACTTTGTCCGCTTGTCGGAGCTTCCATCCTAGACCAGTTGCCAACCAAGGCTTAGAGCCTGGTCTGCCATGACATTTTGTCTTTAGATTGCATTTCCTCGCACTAGGGTAAGGCTTGTACCCTCCCAATTGCACTCCGCCCGAAGCCATTGGCACAATGTGGGGTGTCAGGTTTGGTGTGCGCCGCCCAACATTCGGCGCTGACAGAAAGCAGGTAGTATCGTCTACTGTCATATGGTAGCTCAGTCATATCTGACTAAGAACCCAATTCTTATAGCAGTCAAAAATGTACTCCCATGGAAAAATGTTCATCTACAAATTTTTTTTTACAAATACTTGATTAGATCAATACACAACAGTTTTGCTGAGAAAAAAAGACATTTGATTTTGTCACAGTATTTATTGTCATTCTTTGAAATAGATAGTAAGAGGATATACACAAAAAGATTCCTTTTTTTATTATTTAAATTTCTTGTCATAACTTCATTATGTTGAAAATGAAAACTTTTACAATTACTCATATAATTATAATAATAATGTTTTGCATATCCTTTACGGGACATCGCTGTCAACATCAGCATCTTTCAGCTGTATGTTGATTTCTTGGCAAGATTACGCTCAGTAGTTTGCCATTGCTTTCTGAGCGGCCGGCTCATTATCCAGCAAGTCGAACCGCTTCCAGTTCTCGCCTCGCTGCGAGACCCTGCGTGGATAAACGGGATTACGGAGAAAGTGGTGTAACCCCTCAGCCAGAGAGACCGGCACTTATATAATTAGACAAGGCATATCAGGCATGATAAGATTTACACAGACAGAAGATACTACAGTTACATCATAAGATTTACACAGACAGAAGGTACTACAGTTACATCAGCCAGCGTTGTGGTGAAGGGCTCATGAATGCAATTTGTGATCCCACATTCCATGTCCGAAAGACAAGTGCGAAGATTTGGAAGCAGACCGTCTTGCGCTGGTTATTTCATACAATGGTATGAGTTTTGGTCGTACAGAAAGCAATTGCAAACTACAGAATGTAAACTTGCCAAGAAATCACAAACAGCCAAAAATATGCTAGTGTTTACTGCTACGTCCTGTAAAGGATATGCAACTAACTTTTTTAACAGTCATTGATTCAGGAGATCCAGGTTCACACCTCATCAAGGTGTGAATTTTTCCTGTCAGGGGTAAAATGAAAATCCTAACCTGCACAGTTCGCAGCGACTGAACTAGCCAGGTGGCCTTAATTTCTCTGGCTCAAGACCCCCTTGCCTCCATCACAAGGTACTATAGACAGTAGATAAGTTGTTTTTTTTTTAAATGACAAACATGCGTAACAAAAATAAGATTAACTATCACTACATTGTAATTGTATACCACATAAATGTCTTTCTTCATCAAATACAAAATGTAACAGGCTACCTGAAAGCAGCAGATGTTCTATGGTTGTCCAACAACTTCAGGAAAATTTCATTACCATAAAGCTGCCATGCTAGCTCTGTCTTTTCAAGAGTATGTTAAACCTAATTGATTTGTTCTTAGGACTGCTAACAATGTACCTTTGTTTGATGAAATTATGTTATACATATATTGTGATTTAATAACATTAACAATTTCAAAATATAAGTAATGAATTTACATTTTTCACCAAAATCTGAAAATTCTAGAGACCATTAAAATAAAATTGTTTACTATAAGTAAATATACATTGGCATCCTACAGACATACTCAGTCAATAACTGCTTTAAAATGATATTATTGAATGAATAACGACGAGGGTGAGTCAATAAGTAAGTCACACAGTTCTGTGGGATGGCAGGTAAATATAGTTGGTGTTTTCTACAGGTGACAGCAACATCGAACTTTATATTCCCGTTTGTCAGGTAGCGCTAGGTGTCTCATGCGCATGCGCAGCGCATAAACAAAATGGTGACTATATACTTATTGAGTGTACAACCAAAGCACAACGTACTGTTGTGCGTTTTTTGTGGGCAAAAGGACTGCCTGCAAAGGACATTCATAAAAAAAATGCTTCCTGTTTATGCTGACTACCAGCCCGAATCAAAGCGTTCTTCAATGCAATGGAAACATCCTTCTTCACCTTGTGTCCAAAAATTCAAGGTTACACTCACTATCAGCAGGAAAGGTTATGCTGACAGTGTTCTGGGACTGTCAACGAGTGCTTTTAACCAATTTTAAGAAGAAAGGTGACAATGTGAATTCTGAATCGTACTGTGAAGAAAATTAACCAACTAAGGTGAGAAGTTCTGGAACATCCACCTTATAGCCCCAACTTAGCCCCTAGCGATTTCCACCTTTTTGGTCCACTGAAAACCCACCTTGGCGGGAGACATTTGCAAATGATGCTGAAGTTGAATGTGAAGTGAAAATGTGGTTTAGAAAACAGAGCCCACAGTCATGTGCAGCAGTTTGGAGGACTGATAAAACGATGGGATATGCGCATCAATATTGGTGGAAATTATGTTGAGAAATAAAGGGACAATGTATGTATAAAAATAAACTGGTTTCAAGGTGTCATCATATTTAGTTATTTTTCTACAGCTATTTGTGACTTACTTATTGACTTCCCCGCATATGATAATATAAACTATCTTTATGTCTTCAAGCTAAAACACATTTCAAGCTTTCAGGCTTTACCATTTTCAAATAAACTGACTATGATCACATTTTCATCAATTTCGAGGTCAATCTTCATCGCTCGAAATGTACACACATTGTCAAATCTGATGTCGGATTCTCCAGCCTTTGGAAGTTAATTTATGAAAACGTGTCTTATTAAGCAATAAGAAGCTACAAAATCAATTATATAATGAGCTGATTTAATCAGCAGCCACACTTACACAAAATTGTATAATTACCTTTCAACACTTAGTGTTAAAACATTTGGGTCACCTCCAGTAAAAGACTGGACTATTTCTGTGATACAATTAACAGAAATATTAAAGTACACTGCCGATTAGAGCTTGCCATTCCAAACACCATCATCAGGTGACAAAAAGGAAGTATCAAACTCCTGATCATAGACACAAATTAAGTAGGCAATACTGTTTATTTTTAAAACTCAACTTATTCAGTTTTTATATGTTTATTACCTATTCCATCTCATACATATAATACAGTCATAGCAATAGGGTATTAGTTCAAACAAATACTTAATATGATCTCATCTCATCATATTCCTCTTGTACCTTGCGGTGTCAAGGTGAAGTATAAACAGCGGAAGAGTGCCCGCTTATGAGCTTCATGTATCGATATTCCCATGGACTGTTATTCCCTGCATCCATCGTTTATGTGGTCGGCCTCTTCCTCTGCTTCCCTCTGGTCTGTACATCATTGCTTGTTGTGGTATACTGTTAGTTGGTAACCTACTTGCATGGCCAAACCATTTGACTTGCTGCCTTCTAATAAAATCTAGTGCAGCTATAACCCCCACTTTAGTCCTGATTTCTTCATTTCTGATCTTATCTCTTCTTGATACACTGAGTATTCTTCTCAGGAATCTCATTTTTGTTGTTGTGATTTTTCTTTTCTCTTTTTCTGTCATTGTCTAGGTTTGGACTTAATATGAACTTAATATGATCCAGGGTCCAATTCCCAGTTGCCTCATACACTCCACAGTATGACTGGGAGTTAACCCAGCCTTATAAATGGGTACCAGAGATAGATCTGGAGGAAAATAAAGTTGGCTAGTGTTCATGCTAACAATGTTGCCCAAATATGCTATTCAATGATGGACTTAATGAGTTCAACAGCCAATATAACTTCAGTACAACAGTCTTGGAGTTACAATGCACTTTCATTCAATAGCAGCAGGGCAATGTTTGAACCCAACACTCAGATAAAATAGATAAGGCACACAGAAGGCACTACATTGTTAGCGTATATTCCTCAACATATGATCATGGATTTACCTTGTTCATAAACTATGGGGACAAAATTAAGGCACAAATGAATTAACAGGCACTGAATAATGTTCATACAACATGAATACAAATACATTAAAAGGCATCTTACTACACAAAGAAAACCACAGGCACACTGGGGTTCAAACTCAACATGAGATGTTGAAAGGTAAGGCAACTATAGGAAGAGGTGGATGTTACCAAGTACTTGATATAAGTGACCATTCTCCCTCCAATACATAAAATGGGTACCATTGATTTCTCAACAAAAGACAGTTTGAAGAGGAAAAGAGCTAGCCGTCACAGCTTCCAGACAGTAAAGTAGAAATGAAGTTCTAGCATTGAACACGCTTACAAACAGCAGCTGTAATACGTTAAACAACTGAGTGAGAAATATGCATAATTACACAGGCGATAGAACCTATCACTATACAACACCATCAGATACAGGCTCACAGAGCACACTTTGTCAAACATAAACTTTATGTGCCACACGGAGTGGTTTGCACCGCTCAATATGATGAAGGTCTAGGGCATATTAATCATCTCCTGTCCAGGCCACGCAAGGAACAGGCTGATAGACTGACTGCAAGGGCAATGTTTGAACCCAACACTCAGATAAAATAGATAAGACACATAGAAGGCACTACATTGACAGCATATATTCCTCAACATATGACCATCGATTTGAGTGGTTTGCACCGCTCAATATAATTAAGGTCTAGAGCATATTAATTATTTCCTGTCCAGGCCATGCAAGGAACAGGCTGATAGACTGACTGCAGCTGCTTCTTTGGGCAGCACACTATGTTACAATAAGGCAGGCATGCTGAAGGCTCTCTAGATTTGAGTAGAGTGCAGAAAAAGGGGACCCACACTATTTTTTAAACTTCCCACCTCAGAGAAGATTCAAACACACTAACATCACAAACATGCTAACTAAAATATACTACAGATGATAATATACATACAAGTATATGGAGAATATGGCAGAGAATACACCTTGTCAATGACTCACATGGGGCACTTGTTCATCTACAATCTTTCTGTAATGTCACTGACATCTTAGCCTCATACATATGATCAATCCCTAATGTGGAAAGTGTCTGTGTCTTCGGCTAGTGAAAGTCAACTATCAGTAATTTGGATGCAGGCCACTTTGTGTTGATTTTCACATCAGCATGGGCGCCGGCAATTCAGAAAACAAAAGCAAACCATGGAATGTAAATTTGCCCCAAAAATAATAACAGTCAAAACAGTGTGGGATTTATTGCAACGTCCTGCAAAATATATGCAGCTAACTAATGTATCAAGAAAGCTCCTTAACAGTGCACATATTGTCATAGCTAGGTTTTCCTGTTGGAATTCTAGCCAAGACAGTGGCTGATTCAGCCTACTCTTTGTAAATTCTAACTGCCAAGGAACTGATATGTGCACAAAATCAGCAAGTAAAACATCCTTTTACATGAAGTGAACATATGGAGCTAGGTCTATATTTCTAGAGACCAGATGGCGCTCAGTGCCCGATGTGAGAAATCTCAAGCTGGTCGATTCTACTCCCCAAGACATTTCCTGGCATTCATTTTAGGATGGGCTGACCCAGATCAGTGTTAAAAACTTGCCCCAATGTGGATTCAAACCCATGACAACCGAGTCAACAGGCAAGTGTCTAACTACGAGGGCTATTCCAACATCAACTGCCGATTAGCTGGTAAAAATAAACCGGTTGACATAGCGACACCGTTCATTGCTTGCATCATTCAGTAGTCATCAATAAGCTCATCAACTTAAGTCGCATTTTTCCAGTGGTTCACGAATCGCGAATGAATAAACATGGACAATGCTATTGCCTTTCCCACCAGCTGTGAAATTCGTGGTGTGATTTGCTTTCTTCAAGAAGGTCAAAATGCAGCCGAGATTCATCGGTGATTGTGTCGTGTGTACGGTGATAACGTTATGAGTGACAGTTCTGTGAGGGATTGGTGCAGGAAATTCAGAGATTGGCATAAAGATGTGCATGAAGAGGGTTGACAAGGAGGACATTCATGTGTCACAGTTGAGCTAATTTAAGTTGTAGTGGAAAAGCGTCGTTTCACAATTTCAGATCTTTCTACAGAATTTTCACAAATTTATACAACTAGTCTGTTTCGAATTGTCACAGAGAGGTTAGGTTACCACAAATTCTATTCACGGTGGGTACCAAAGCAACTGACTGACGTTCACAAAGCTCAAAGAATGGGCTCAGCTTTGACATTCCTTCTGCACTACCAGGAAGAGGGGATGCATTTCTCGACAGAATAATGACTGGGGACGAGACATGGGTTCACTTCGTGAATGCAGAGTCGAGGGAACAGTCAAGACAGTGGATACATACTCATTCTCCAAACAAGCCCAAACAATTCAAGCAAACATTTTCCCAACGTAAAATGATGGTTACAGTGTTCTGGGAACGCAAGGGAATTTTGTTGATGGAACGCATGACACTAGAGACCACAATAACGTCAGAAGTTTATTGTAAAATCACTAAAGAAGCTTTGTTGGTCGATCCAAAACAAAAGGTACGGAATACTCACCAGTGGCATCATTATATTGCATGACAACCTGTGGTCCCACCTACTCGCACAAAAGCTTTACTTGAGCAGTTTGAGTAGGAAATTGTCAACCACCCACCTTACAGCCCGGACTTGGCACAAAGGATTATCATCTTTTCGGAAAGATTAAACTGACTGGCTAACCAGCGCTTCGACACCGCCGAGGAGTTCATGGATGGAGTCAACTGGCTAAGTATCCTGGCGGTGTCGTTAAATGACGAGGGGTTACAAATGCCCATGACAAGTGCCTGAATTTAAGAGGTGACTATGTGGAGAAGTAATGCAGTGATGTATGTCACTTTTGTATGTATTTATATGTTTGTTAATGTCAATTTGTTTAAATTTTTACCAGCCAATGAGCTGTTGATTTTGGAATAGCCCTCGTACTATGCTACCGCAGATCTTAATGTGCACAAAGGACCTCTTAATTTTTCTTCTTTTTTATTTTTCTGACATGAGAAGGTTCAATGTCCAAATCATTATCCAACAAATGGAAATGATGTGGTA
This sequence comes from Cepaea hortensis, assembly GCA_963921405.1. Lineage (NCBI taxonomy): Eukaryota > Metazoa > Mollusca > Gastropoda > Stylommatophora > Helicidae > Cepaea > Cepaea hortensis. Next base: position 25,442,320 of record OY992876.1, on the reverse strand, counting down.
TAAGATCATTTTTTTGTAAAAATGCCCCCGCAACTTGACATAGCAGTGTATCTTCAGTCATGACAGAGGTGGCCACCCTACCTGACAGCCATGCTGTCCCTTAAGAAATAGTTCAACCCATGAGAAAAAACCATGAGCGCAGACCACATATTTTGCACACAATTAAAAGCTGTAATTACTGAATTTTCAAATGAATGAAACAAATATATGAATACGCCTACTAAAACTAACATTAATGAAAAGCAGTAAATACACTTATAGATCATCATAATGTGAGACTATTTACAAAAAATACAGTTGCTGGATCACATTGATCCATTACTTATTAATATGTTCAATAATATCTTCCCGGGTTGTCTTGCTCTGCTCTTCAAATTCTTTTCTTTTCTTGTCAAATGTCTTTTCCTGTAAAACACCAGAACAGTGAAACAATTTATTTTCAAGATCAATGTACACTAAAGCTAAGACTTAACTTCACTGTGTCCTTGTTCTAACCATGATCAAAGGCCTTGAGTGTGTGTGTGTGGGGGACTTCTTTGTAGTTATAATTATTTTTAAAGATTTCACTGCATAGATTTTAATTTAAACACTTTTGGGGATGTAAATGACAAGTATCTTGGAAGTTGGAATGGGTTTGCCTAATAGCGAGGAACACAGGTAATAAGGAAAGCTAATCCACACGCAAAAATCAGTCCAGTACACTAGAAATAGTATCATGTGTATGGACTATGTTTGAGCTCAAAGCGAACAAACTTATTTTTTGTTTAAAAACATAACTTATTTATTTAAATATGGCTGCACTGCAGTTATCATACTGATTTTTGAGAAATGAAATAAAATGAACGAAGGGTTATTGCAGTGGATGCTAATATATATTACAATCCGTGTTTATCTATTGCTTGCATATATCAGTTGTTATAACTGTTTGGTACGACAGTCATTTATGTTGTCTTTTTTTCAAATTTCCTGCCACATGGACACTAGTTCACCTGTAGAATTACACAAATACAACTGCAGTGTTGTCATTATATTACAATTATATATTGCAGGCAGTAAAGAGGGGAAAACATTCACTACATTCATTATCAAATTTCATATTTAATCAGTGCCCTGGTGTTTCTTTACAGGCCATTGAATAAACATTAATTGCTCTCAACAAAGCTGACAAGCACCACATGTGTCTTGCACGCTATTTGCACATGAATATTTCAATAACATCCTTGTGGGCCATGGAAAAACATCTGGGTAGTTTGCACAGATGAAGCATCAGCTTTGCTAGCTTCAAAGTAAAAAAAAAAACAGACAAAAAGTTGCCTTGAGCTCTGAATGTTGCAAGTTCATTCTTTAACCGTGTCATTCAAACTAAGAATGATGACCTCCTTTCCGGAGGTAATCGCTGGAGCCAGCCAATCAGCATAAGGTCACCATACAGTGGATACCATTTCACTGTGGAGTGCCTGGAAATAAGACAGCTGATCAACTAGCTATGGAAGATACAACAGAAGAACAACAAGATACCAGTCACATATTTGTGTTTGGAACTCGCTTGCCTTGAACTCTAGCGTAGTTCATACACACTACTTCTAGTAGTCCTGGACTGAATTTTGCATGTGGATTAGCTTTACTTATTAACAGTGTCCCTCGCCATCAGGCGAACCCACTCCGACTTCAGAGGTACTTGTAATTTACGCCCCCAAGTCAAGGACGATACGTCAACATTTTTGTCTAATTGTCCGGTGTAGGGGTTGAACCCCTTACCTCGGCATCAGCACACCAACCAGATGTTTAAGAACACGCGTTCTTATCATTCGGCCATGCTAACCTCCAGTCACATATAACCAGAAGAAAAGAATCACCAAAAAGCTACCAGCACAAGACAATTATTATGGACAGATCAGAACAAATCATTACTCTGAGCATCCAAACACGACACAGTCTATTATACAGCCACGTGTATACACAATTTAAGATTGGCGAATTCAGCCATGTGAACTAGCACCCCATACTCCAAGATTGTACCACATATGACATATCAAGGCAAACCTTCTATCAACAGTAGAAGATAAACTATATCTGACTGCCCAGATTCAAGTACAGCCATCGCAAGTTAGAAGTCAAGTTAGAATTCTATTAAAAATCTACCCCTAGTTTGTTCTGTGATGACGAAGGCTTTGGCCGCAACGGTCATTTTGTTACTTGTAGTCGTGTTCTAGAAAAGCTCACAATCGTGTTCTAGAAAAGCTCACAATCTACTTCTCGTTTTTTGGTGAATTTATTTATTACCCCCTAGTTGAGAATCCCTTAAAATGTGAAAAAGCCAACAAAACAAGTTCACTCACAGCTTTCAAACTGGCAATCTTCATGTTTAGTTTGATACACTCAACTAGTGTGAGTTTCTCTATAGGTTTCTTCAGGGACAAGAAGGGACAACTTGCCGAGTGTTTTTTGTGCTCCTTTCTGTGGAATAGATAATATTGATATATTGTCAGCACATGGGATAAGTATGAATGTCCAAACATAAATGAATTGACTATCAGAACACACACTGAACAGCTGATGAAAAAGAAAAACTACAAGACACTAATCATAACAAATATACTATATGGATTAGAAATAGAGCAGCTTCACCAAGTCTTTACAAACATATGGGTGAACAAGACCATGCCACAAAATTTCAAGGACGCGCCAATAGTTCACCTTTGCAAACGTAAAGGAAACCGCCAATCCTGTGATTGATTGATCGTTATTTTAGAAGTGTTACAAATTGGGCACACAGGCCCGTCTTACATTCAGCCCTTCCAGTCACCCATCTTTCATTCATCAATAGTGCATAATGCATTTATATAGGGGGGAAAAAAAACATTGTCAAATGAATGTTGTAAACATAAACAATGCATATTACCATGTTATGAGACACATCCCCCACCCACCACACACACACCAGGCATACATATATTCCCCCGCCCACCCATCCCAACACACACCCCCCCCCCCACCAACCACGCACACACCAGGCATACATATGTGCCCCCACCCACCCATCCCCCACATACACACACTCGCTCACCCACACAAACATCCCCTGCCAACCCACACATCATGCACCCACCCACACAATCTCCCCACATCCACACACACATCCCGCACTCACACACACTACACCCATCCCCCATACATCCTCCACCCATCCACCTACACACTCCCAATCACCCATCCACTCATCCCTCAACCACATATCCCCCCCACCACCCCTCAACCACTCACACCCATACATTCTGCACCCACCCATCAATCATACCTCCCCACCCACACTCACCCCACCCACCCAGCCAAACATATATCCCCCACCCTCACACATCCCTCTCACCCACACACCCCCCATCTACAAACACCCTCACCACCCACACATACATCCTTCACCCAACCACACTTACCCCACCCACACAGACATATCCCCCCACCCACCCACACTTACCCCACCCACACAGACCCATTCCCCAACCCACCTACCAACACCCACACACTTCCAACCATCCCACACACACATCCTTTCACCCACCCACACACATCCCCCACATACACATTCACACACACATCCTCACATCTAGACACATACAGTATGCCTCACATAATCACTGAAACTAGTATGAACAAATTCCCACACTTTACACACACACATGCAGTGATGACTTACAAGCATTCTCGCAAAATTGTAAAAAAAAAAAATGGAGAAAAAATTGTACATATACATTTTGTAATGTAAAAATTAGTGAGACAATTCAACTCTCTTTTTCTTCCACCCACCCACCCACGCACACATACTAACTCTCTCACTCACTCTACAATAATGCATGTGTGTTCATATTATACATGATAAAATCAAGTGTCATACAAAATGATACCTCGTAATATGAAAGATGAGAATACATTTAAACAAATATGGAATAGCATGTTACATGACATGCATGCACTCAACTCTCTCTCTCTCTCTCTCTTAGACACACACACACTCATTCACTCTCTCTCACTCCCACTTACTAACTTTCTCACTCACTCTACAGTAATGTACATGTGTTCATATTTTTTTTGTGTTCGCATATCCATTCCAGGACACCGCTGTCAACATCAGCATCTTTCAGCTTATTGTTGATTTCTTGGCACGATTACGCTCAGTAGTTTGTCATTTCTTTCTGAGCGACCAGCTCACATACCCCGTAAGTTACCAACACGGAGAGAACCGCTACCGATTCTCGCACAATGTCACGTTACTCACAAGAGTATACGGGATTACGGAGAAAGTCGTGTAACCCTAGACGAGTGAGACCGGCGTGTTCATATTATACATGACAAAATCAAAGCGGCATTCCAAATGATATGAAGATGAGAATACACAAAATATATGGAATAGCATGTTACATGATATGCGTGCGCTCAACTCTCTCTCCCTCTTTTCTCATACACACACACACTCACAAACATCCACATGCAAATACACACACATACCTACGCATACACACACATCCACACCCAGTTACACACACGTACACACCTACATGAATACACACTCCTTCGCATACACTGCATGCATGCACACATATATACACACATACATGAACACACACACGCACATACACACATACATATAAACACACATGTACGCACACATAAACACACATACAAACATACTCACACAAGCACACACACATCTGTGTACACAAATACACACACATATAGACATGCACATACATACACCCACATACACACATATAAACACACACACACACACCTACCCACCCACACACACGCTGCCTCGCATAATCACTAAAACTAATATGAATAAACTCCCACACTTTACACACTGATGACTATTGTGAGCATTGTGACAACCACTGAGGCATCTCCTTGCTCTCAATTGTAGGTAAGATACTCGCCAGAATTCTTCTCAATCGCCTCACGGCCCATTTCGACCAAGGTCTTCTTCCTGTTAGTCAATGTGGCTTCAGAAAAGAACGAGGAACTGTTGACAAGACTTTTGCTGCAAGGCAACTGCGAGAGAAATGTCAGGAACAGACCTCCAAAATGTTCTCCACTTTCATTGATCTTACCAAGGCTTTTGATACAGTCAGCAAAGAAGGACTGTGGAAGATTATGGTGAAATATGGCTGTCCACGAAAGTTTGTCCAAATAGTGCAGCTATTTCATGATGGTATGCAGGCAGGAGTTCAGGAAAATGGTGAGCTGTCTGAGCCCTTTCCTGTCACCAATGGAGTGAAGCAAGGCTGTGTCCTGGCACCAACACTGTTCAGCCTTATATTTTCAGCTATGCTTACAAATGCCCTAGAGAACAACAACATTGGAACAGACATCAACTACCGCATGGATGTAAAGTTGTTCAATCTCAGAAGGCTGAAAGCTAAAACCAAAACTAACAGCGACATTGTTAGAGAACTGCTGTTTGCTGATGATTGCGCTCTATATGCCAACTCAGAGGCAGACATGCAACACAATGTTTCAGCTTTCTCATATGCCTGTGCCAACTTTGGGCTCAATATCAGCCATCTTAGAACTCACGGCTCCATACTTTCAACCCCACTGGATGAAATGAATGGTCATAATAATTCTTGATGGACAAACAACTATATGAATTAGAATATTGATGTTTTGTGCCAATTTTAAAGCAAATGTTTACAAAAGTACCTTTATTCATTGCAATGGCTTAACACATCGGTAGAGCATTCTAACTTAACTTAAAAACTGCTTGGGTTGATCCTGAGATCATGAAAATATTTCCCACTTATGAGGATCTGAATCCAACACCACCAGATGAATGCACTAGACACTACAGTATGACAACTCAACATTTTCTTTAAAATTGAGGTGATAATGTGTGTTAGGTAAATGCAGTTATTCTGTGTTCAATAGGCTTTTTGTTAGGGGTCAACTCCAGTTTAACATTAATCATCATCATCAAGTGCCCTGCCAGCTGGTGTAGGCGTTAATGGCGCTCCACAGATCTCGGTCTCTGGTTTTCTGGATCAACTCTGCTGCTGATATTCCTCCATGCCACCATCTCAATCCATCCAGCATAATTTCTTTTGGTCTGCCTCTGCTTCTCTTCCCCTCGATCTTTCCAATTGTCACGATATTCTCCAATGCCTCTCTTCTCATCACACGACCGAAGAAAGATGTTTGTCTCTTTCTTATTGTTGTATATAATGTTCTAGTTTCATTAGCCTGTTTCAGGCAGTCGTTGTTAGTTACTCTGGCAGTCCAAGGACTTCGCAACATTCGTCTCAGGAACCACATCTCTGTTGCTTCTAATTTCTTCTTAATTTGTTCATTTACATTCCAAGATTCACTGCCATACAGCGAAACTGGTTCTACATAGCATTTCAGCACTCTCTTTCTTACGTTCAGCGATAGTGACTTATTGCATAAGATACTCTTCACTTTCTGAAATGCAGCTTTTGCTTGCCCTATCCTGCTCTTAATCTCTGTTGTACATCTTCCATCTGATGTTATAAATGCCCCTAGGTATCTAAAATTATCCACTTGGTTAATAATTTTTCCTTCTATTTCTATGTCACAGTTTGGTGTCACCATTTTCTTTGATATCACCATTGTTACTGTTTTCTTGATATTCAAGGAGAGTCCTTTCCTTGCACTCTCTGTTACTACAATATCCAACAATAACTGTCCAAATTCACATTTCTTTCACGTCTCAGCCAGATGTCTATTGTTTGTGGTATATAATAATTTTAAAATACAGTTGTACAAGATCATTTCTTGTTCACATCTCAGCCTCAAGCTACCTTTAACTCTGATGGTGCTGTACATATATTCACGTCTGTTGTGCGAAGAGCAAATGGTATTGTTAGGATACCTTGAAGGGCAAAGCTTCCATTGTTGACCCGAACAATAGCTGGACAAACCGCATTTGAAAAGTGATTTATGCAGCTGCTTACCAAGATAAGTCTTCTTCTTCTTCTGCCTTTGACTTCCAGTGGAGCGTAAACCCTCAACCAACACATGCCGAGCTCTTTAGACTTCGTCACGATTGGCTGGATTTTGCAGCTAATGTTTTCCACAGAATGAGGCAGCTAGAACCATGCCAACCCTGGTTAGTCATCTCTTACAACAAGCACGGTTGATTATTAGTCTTACTATAGGGTGTTATTTTTTTAAAGACTTAGCAGTGTTTGAAAATATTGCCGGTCCAAGTTTTGTATTCACCCTCTGTAAGGTTCATGCAACATAATAGGTAAATACATAATTTGGACCGGCAATATTTTCAAACACTGCAGTCATTAAAAATACACCCTGTATTCTTTCCTTATGGATCCTGGTGAGACAGGTGTTACCAAGGCAGTGATCTAGGTTTAAATTCCAGCAGTTAAGCAAGAAAACAGCTTTTCTGGGCATATTTTCTCAGTCTACAGCGACAAGACACAACTTGCCAGTTGTACTGTCTACTCCTGTATACAGGCCTCACACAGAAGGAATTCTGGTCCCAGTTCCAAAAGTAAATGTGTATTAATTACGTAGTGGAAGAGTGACAGAATAATCAACCCATTCTCGGGGCAGCAAGCAGGTCACCACTCAACAACACTAGCACTCATGAAAGTCCACGCTCAAGTCCAGTATAATCAATTTGTTGCTATGCCATTAGCCCAATAATGAGCATTATTGACAGTCACCACTCAACAACTGTATTCCCAGTCTGTGAACTGGCATAACTGACTAAAGAGGTGACAGTGGAAATATCATCTGGAGGGAGGAGATTTTTAATTTGAAGGTGGCTGTTTTCATAAAATTTCAAAAACAAAAAATTACACTTTCAATACAATTATTTGCATTTTATTACACTTGTATTTAATGGAACTGTTGTTTCTTTTAAGTCAAGTGCAGTGCATGTTGAGTATTGCAAAACCTGATATATGCATAAATATTGAGAAGGCTAAGATGAGGGGGGCAGCATATATATATATACTAGCTGACCCTGCCCGGCTTCGCCCAGACCCTGGTGGGGAGCATCTCATTTAATTCATATAAGTAGTCATATAAGTTCCCGTTCCTGTTACCGACTATCTGTCTGTCTGTCTGACCTGGCCTGGCATCGCACAGCTCCTGGTGTGAAGCATCTCATTTAATTTATATAAGTAGTCATATAAGTTCCTGTTCCCGACTGTCTATCTGTCTGTCTGTCTGTCTATCTGTCTGCCTGACCCTGTCCGGCTTCATTAAATTCATAAAGAACGTTCTTCCACACACCATCCATTATTTTTAATGAAAACTCTTTCTAATCACCTGCATGACTACAGTAACTTCTTAAGCAAAAAAAGATGAGTTACAATGTTATGCATTGTGCATTATTTTTATGAAAACTTTGAAAATGCCTTACAGATTGTATCATTATTTATTATAACTTATATGCCGGTACATAACTATGGACAAAGAGTTTATAAATCTTTGAAAACGATGCCACAATATGACTATAAGTTATAAAGAAAAGTTATGCCCCTTGAAATAACTTTTACAGAGTTAGGTCCCCTGAAATATATGAAATTATGATGAAAAATGAAAAATGAAATAATACTGAGTAAGCAGGCGATTTCACACTAACAAAATATCACAGTTGGCAGCTCTGGAATGAAAGGAAGGCGTGTAGAAAATTTCATCTCAATCGGATGGGCCGTTCGCGAGCGCACAAAGGACAGACGGACATACAGACAGACATACAGACAGACAGACGGACGGAGATCCTAATTTATATATAAGATATATATATATGTTAAGAGATAGACACAAGCAGATATACAGATAGAGGAGGGAGAGTGCATCATCATCATCATGTGGCTGGTCTTTGCAGAATGTCGCTGTCATTACGGCCTGCCAAAGTTTCTCAATCTCTGCCCATTTCCCCCGCCTCAATGACCCTCATGCCCACGGAGTCTGCAATGTCCGGCGTCTGTCTTTGTGCTGGCAGACCCCTGCCTCTCCTTCCTGGAGCCATGTCTTCCACCACTGCCCTTTCCAAGCCACTGTGATGCTTAATACGGCCTAAATAGTTTAATTTATGAGACACAATACTGTTTATAAGCCAGTTGTCTTTGATTTTCAGATCTTTTAGAATTTTAGTATTTTTCTTCTTCTTGGTCCATGATATTCTCTTTGATTTTCAGATCTTGTAGAATTTTAGTATGTTTCTTCTTCTTGGTCCATGACTTTCTAAAAACCTAGAGGGAGTCTCTGTGGCGAAGTGGTCAAGCCGTTTGACTCGTGCTCCGAAGGTTGTGGGTTCGATTCCAAGCCGCACCCTTCGGTTTACGAGTTAAATGTTTCGGAGACTCCTGTGGGTCGTCGCTAAAAGCTACAGAGTCCGTGCTTTGTGCGACGCTTTCCGTGCTACGGAAAGAGACCGAGCCATATGGGATAAAACCCGGAGCAATGAAGTCGACCCTGTCGACTTTTAAGCGACCTTTTTTAAGCGACTTTCTAAGAATTTTACAGTGACTTTTAAACTCAAAAGTCCCAATGTTCTTCTTTAGTGATTCTGAAATGGTCCATGGCTCACTTGGGAATATAAACACAAAGGTTAATATCCAGAGACTCAACCAAATCACATCTTGACACCTGATGGGACTGAAGAAGAGTTAACATAGGGCTTGAATGAACGTTAGTTTGGTACTTCTAGCTGGGAGAAAAACAAAGTTTACTCAAACCTAACCACAGGGGAGTGGATATAGCTGGGGGGGGGGGGGGGGGGGGGGGGGGGGGGGGGGGGGGGGAACAGATTTTTGGATTATCCTTCAAACTCTGAAGTCTAGCCTGCAGTTTATTCAGATGTTTAATTGTCAGTACACCAAACACTGTCAGTTATATAGTAATTAGTGTTCTCAATTACCCACTGTGGAAGATGCATTGTTTTTCCAAATGGTACAGGGTGTATTTTTAATAACTGTGCAGTGTTTGAAAATATTGTTGGTCCAAGTTTTGTATTTACCTATTTTGTTGCATGAATTTTACAGAGGGTGAATACAAACCTTGGACCGGCAATATTTTCAAACACTGCACAGTCATTAAAAATACACCCCATATGTCTCAGGCTCAGCACAGCATAATAAAATAAACACCTAATAATTTTTCAAATTCTCTGGGATTGTTCTAGGAAGGAAAAATTATGAGTAAGGGAGATGGTCACATTATTGCATTATGCTGTGACATAGTATATCTGAAAGCCTAACATTTCACACCAACATGGCATATCTGCCATGAAATTACACATAGCATACTACTCAGATCATTCATATGAAAGGGCACATAGGGTGACCCTGGGTTAAAATCTCCCTCTAACCTGAATTTGTGTAGACTACATAGGTCTAGTTGATCAATCCAGCCTCGTTGGTTGGCTAGTGAATTCTCAGCAACATTGAGTTTCAACACTCAAGTCTGATGCCTTGGTTTTCAGGACATCTCAGTCCTGTAAGGGCCAGCATCTATCCGAGCGAAACTAGTGTCGACTTTCCTCCTGGCCTGGTATCAAAGTACCATCTCCACAGGGAATATATCGTAGAGATCTTTAAGTTCAGAAAACCAGAGGGAGACGCAATACTGCTTTTGGAGCTTCACACCTGCAGAGTCACATTAGGTTGTAACCAGGTCGTCATTCAGCACAGCACATATGAACTGGCTAGGATTAGGCCATATCTCCATTATATTACGATGGTATAGCAATGGGGTCCTTGACTTTTTTTTAATGTTAAAGAGTGTTCTCAGTAGTGTCTACACATGGCATTTCACAGAAAATGACTAGAAACTGCAGCCTCTACACCAGTGGTTCCTAAACCTTTGTTGGCCCATGCACCCCTTCACCATATGTTCAGAATGCCATTCCCCCGTTTCGTATTTCCTCCCTATAAATCCCCCCCCCCCCCCCCACAGTATACGTAAAAATGGAAGCTAAATTTAATAACACATACTAGAACAAGTCTAGATGTCTACATAAAACGTGATTTGTGGGTCTACTTGCATTATAAAACGAATTTCAGAAGAGCGAGAAGTACAGAAATGTAAAGTATGAAGTGAAAAACAATATCAAGTAATCCGTTCTTGTAATTACATGATCTTGAAATAATCTTAATTCCCCCCTTCCCCCGGGGAATGGGGGGGGGGGGGGGTGTCCCCCCACCGGTTGAGAACCACTGCTCTACACCATTAAAGAAAACATTCAAACATTCCGGGTAACTTACAGTGGATCGTCATCAGGTTCCCACCCGTCCAACTCCTTCTGACAAAACAAGCAGCAGACATTGTCTAGTGACTCTGGTCCAGGGCTGAAGTAGAATCCAGCCTGTGCCAGCTGAAATATTCAAAGTTTTGTAAAAGTTAGTTGCATATCCTTTACAGGACGTTGCAGTCAAACTCAGCATATTTTGGTTGTTCATTATTTCTTGTGCAAATTGAAAACTGACAAAGAAATACAAGATAATTTTAACATAGAAGTAAATAACAAGTTTCACGGGGCACTGGTGTGTTGACATTCTGACGGCAGCATTATGCACAGTGTATCTGTGCGGGCTGTTGTTTGTCAAGACTCCTGTCTTTTCCACATTGGGCAGTGAGGAGCGTTTTGTGTGATATTCACTGGCACAGGAACGGAGCATAATGGGAACGACCCGTTGCTGTGAAGTTGGAACTGCGACTAACTAACTAACAAGTTTGATTTATTGTCTGATCTAGAGATCTTATTTCAAGATATAGATGATCAATGGAAAATGCTGAAGAATTCAATCAGTTGTGCAGCAGAAAAAAACTATTCCAAAATTAAAGAAAGTGGGCCGTAAGACATGGATGACTGGAGAAATTTTACAACTAATGGAGACAAGAAGACAGAACAAAAATAATCCTGCCAAATATGAATAAATTCACAGAAAAGTCAGAACCTTATGTAGGGAGGCAAAAGAAACATGGCTTCAGAAAAATTGTGGAGAAATTGAAAAACAATACAACAGTAAAAATGCGAAACTAATGCACAAAAGAATCCAGGAGCTTACTAATCAAAGAACACGTACATCAGCAGGCTGCCTAAAGACAAAAGATGGAAGAGTCATAATAGAAAAAGATCAGATCTTACATGTATGGTCAGATTACGTGAAAAACCTTTATGACGACAACAGAGACGAACACTACAATGTTGAAAATAATAATGAAGGACCAGCAATTTTGAAGATGGAGGTTCAGAATGCTCTTAAACATATGAAATCTGGCAAGACAGCGTAACAACAGAAATGATTAATGCTTTAGAAGAACATGGAATAGATAAAGTTACCAAGTCTGCTTAATACAATATATGATACTGGAAATATATCTCATGAATTATGTAATTCTGTATTTTTTGCAATCCCAAAGAGATCAGGAGCCTTGGAATGTGATCAACACCGAACAATTAGTATAATGAGTCACATCACGAAGATTTTGCTAAGAATTATCATGCAAAGAATTAGGAGAAAAATACAACCTGAAATAGGAGAACAATGTGGGTTTGTAGAAGGAAAGGGTACAGTAAATGCTGTGTATTTACTGAGAACCGTAATCGAACGATCTATAGAAGTAAACAATGATCTACACCTTTGCTTTATTGACTACACAAAGGCTTTTGAAAAAGTGAGACATGTCGACATGATAAGGATGCTTGAAGATCTACAAATTGATGGAAAAGACCTTAGACTTGTAAAAAACATATTGGAAACAACAAGCTGCCATAAGAGTAGATAATGAAGTAGGCCAATATCAGCCTTTTAATTAATATAAATGGGCAGCTATTTTAACCTATTAATTACGTCACAGCACATCCTATCGAAAAGTCTTAAAAGTTGAGTGCATTTTTGTCAGAGACTCTGAGACTCTCGTGCTTTGTATGATGCTTTCGGCAGGCCACCGTGTGGAAAGAGACCGAGCCATATGGGGTCAAACCCAATGCAATTAAGTTTATCCTCTCAACATTCTATCAAAAGAGGAATGTGGCCTTTACTTTCCTGTTACCAAAACGCACAATAAAATATACATCTTACCAGTTTTGTTAGCAATGCGACAGACTTTTAATGAATAATAAACAATTGGCGGCCATTTTTAATTGTTAATTAGGTCACGGCACATCCTATTGAAAAATAGATAATACGTCAAGTTAGATACAATGATATATGGGTCTATGTTGTCGGTTTAAAATTAAACAAGCCACAGTAAAAGAAGGCAGAATTTCAGCTTCCAATTTAATGAGTTGCGATAAAATCTCCCCTATCTCTTAGGACATCATTACACTTCCTGGTTTTAAATTATGACACACACAAAATTCATAACTCCGCTTAGAATTAACGTACTCTCTTCATTTAGATACCGTTGGATTCGTCTTGCCAAGCTGTATCCAACTGTGATGATTTCATAAGTAGAAACCCCATTTCCCCGGGAAGGTTAACCCGGTCAACAAATGCCCGCAGAAGTCGGATGTGTCGGCCTAACGGCGCAAGAACGCAGCTCTGCTGTAAACAAGCACAACGCAACCACATCCCAAAAAAAAACTCCGGATGAACACAGAAGAAGAAACCCCATTTTAAAATATTCTCTGTATATGCTACATGAAAAAGTCGTAACTGTTTTATGTCACAAAAATGTGAATATCTCCACTAAGAATTGACATACAGGCATCATTGAGGTACCATTAGATTTTGTTTTTCAAGGCCTATCTATCTGTGGTGGTCGCATTTGTAAATACTCAATTTTAAAATCAGATGGAATACGCTAATATATATATATATATATATCTGCAGCAAAGAACCTCAATGGCTCGGAACGCTGAAGAAGAAGAAGAATATATATATATATATATATATATATATATATATATATATATATATATATATATATATATATATATATATATATATATATATATATATATATAATTACAATCCATCAGTACAATCAATCCAAATTATAACAAACTGTCATCAAGTTGGCGGCCAATTCTCACCTCGGTTGTTGTGACGATGCAGCATACAATTTCATATCGAAGTGATTATTACCAAACGTTTGGTAATAAAATCTCTCATTATTCCCAAAACGACTGGTCACGTGATTATTCGCGGATGCACCAAACGTTTGGTAATAAAATCTCTCATTATTCCCAAACGGCTGGTCACGTGATTATTCGCGGGTGCATCACACGTTTGGTAATAAAATCTCTCATTGTTCCCAAACGGCTGGTCACGTGATTATTCGCGGATGCACCAAACGTTTGGTAATAAAATCTCTCATTATTCCCAAAAGGCTGGTTACATGATTATTCGCAGATGCACCAAACGTTTGGTAATAAAATCTCATTATTCCCAAACGGCTGGTCACGTGACCTACGTTTGACTACATTATTACTGTTTGTGGAAATATCATTGTGTCTTTGGTAGTGCAGTGGTTAGTATCTCCGCCTGTCATGCAGGAGACTGGGGTTCGACTCCCCGCCGGCAAATTTTTTTTTGTTCAAATACCCTTATCGGTGAGTTCAAATACCCTTGTCGATGGACACCCAAAAAATTGCAAATCCTGTCATTATTATCTTCCTCCCCCACCCTCCTCTCTCCAGACAAGGCAGATTTGGCTGCAGCCTTGTGGGAGCACATCTACACCTCGGAGGAGAAAATGGATCACCATAGTCTGGCAAGAATGAGGCAGCGGGGAGTGACGAAGGGATCTGGCCGACGCTCTACGCTCAGAGGAAAGGCGAGACGGACATATAATCAGATTGCTACTGGAACTATTGGTGTTGGAACTCTTCGCTGGCTGCTGAGGATGGGGACAGAGCGCTTATGGGAATGCACCGAATGCTGTGATGTCGGTTCCTAAATCAATCAATCAATCAATCCTCTCTCCAGTTGTATGGACAGATGGAGAAATAGACGCAAAGCATAGGTGAACAAAGGGAAATGCTAATGAATGACATCTATCAAATAAGCAAAATATATTACTGAAAGGAAGACTTTTCACCTTCCAATGGAGCCTAGATTCTCAACTAAATCACGTCAACCTCTGTGTAGACTTTATTATGACTGGCCGGATTTTGCAGATAGTTTTCAGTTTTACTCTGGGTGAGGCAGCCAGTCTTTATAGTAGGTTACAGTGTAACTATTCTTTGCTTTATTTATAGGTGCCAGTAACACACAGCCAGTCTCCCCGGCGAAGGAGATAAGGATGTTGTTCGTAATCCTGTATACTCACATAAAAAACAGCTGGGCGAGATTGGCAGCAGATCGCATCGCGCTGGTTACTTATGGAGGTATGTGAGCCGGTCGTTCAGAAAGCAATGGCAAACTACTGAATGTAAAACTTGCCGCAACGGCAACAGCAGCTGAAAAATGCTGGTGTTGACTGCAATGTCCTAAAAAAGGAACACAGACGAACCAAACAGTTAAGAGTACTCAAGAAACAATTAGGATTAACTATTTCTCGTAATATGTAAATTTAACCCTGTGTCAACTTTGAACCCTCACTTCGGAGTTCATAAAAACAAATGTTGACTAGAGGTCTGTCGACTTGGTTCACTTGAGATAGGAGGACTAGTGTCATCTACAGGCTTACTTTCATCTCGTACGTACGCAAATTCAACGTTAAGAAGTAAGTAACGTATCTAGGCATTAACTGAGATATGAACATTAAAGTTGTATGGAATAAACTAATGTATGTAGTGGAAGTTCAAAAAGAGCTTGAAAACAAAAGACAGACTAGCAGAGAGAATAATAGTCTTCTGAAGCCAATCGGCGGTGGTAGTAAACATCACGTGACCAGCCATTTGGGAATAATGTACGGACATTATTACCAAACGTTTGGTAATAAAGTCTCCCATTTCATATTGTTTTGATAAATAACTTTCTGTGAATGAGTTATAACGAGATAGCTAACTGGTTATAATAAGCTCTATTATATTTAATAATATTATCCCCTAGAAGAAACTGGGGAATGCACAGTGACAGACATAAAAAGAATATACAAAGTAATTAATTAAGTTAAAGTAATGTTGTTGCAGGGCTCAAAAATAAACATAAACAACGTGTGGATTGTACGAATGACTGCTAATGATGTTTACAATTCTTAGAGACCTGACATTGGATCATTATATCAAAATGTATCATAAATAGCCAGATCGGTACATGAATTAGTACATCCTAAAGAATGAAGGTTTCCGATAGGTGTGTCCACTCGCTCACGTCAGTTCAAACTATCCGCGATAGTCTATCGGATGGGACTATTTATTTAATTTATTCTATGTAAACAAATACTTGAAATACAGAATACAAGTTACAAAACTGTCTCGTATTTACGAGTTTTTTTCAAATTTGATTCACCTTCTGAGGAGTGCAAGACCAACTCGGATCATTAGGCCATTCCTCGAATGTTTTTAGTCTCTCTGACTCAAGTATTAGTAGAAAATCCTCATCCTTCGGCAAAAGAGACAGTTCTTCTTTAACTTCCATTTTTCTATCATAGATATTTAAATTTCCGCCCGGAAATGGTCCTGCGAATAAAAATAAGAAGTCAAATTAGCGAAACAATGTGTTCTTTCAGATATTTAAAAAACACGCGCGCGCATATACCACACACACACACACACACTCACTCACACACACACACACACACACACTCACACCCACTCACACTTTAGGTCTACAAGGCGTGGATTGCGCCTGGCCCAGCAGCCAGCAGGGTTTGGATCGGATAGCCTCTCCCAGGAGGGGTGAAAACTGAAAATTAGTAGCCTACCGATGACCCGCAGACTACACAAGTCCACGCGGCGTAGAATGGGAAACCATGACCGCGAGGTCATGGGCTAACGTGGCTATGGCTCGCCATAGGGGATGACTCCCTATGGTCAGATTTTTGTCCTAAACCTGCGACTGGCCTAGCAAGCCGGTAGGGGATCTTCATGCTGCTCGTAGAAAAACTAAGAAGTATAAACGGATTGTCCCAAATGGATATAGACCCGGCAATATCAATACATGAAGCCCATAAGCTGGCACTCTCCCGCTGTTTATACTTCACCTCGACACCGCAAGGTACAAGAGGAACATGATGAGATGAGATGAGACACACACTTAAAATTGTGTCAATGGGAATTCAGAACCCGTGGATTTCAGTTGTTCATTTTTCATTGTTCATACAGTGTATCAAAACAACAGCATCAACAACATTTGAACTACTAGTGACTACTACAATAATACTATAATAATAATAGCAACAACAACAATTGTAGCAGCAACAACAAACTAACTATAATAGCAACAACAACAATAATAGCAGAAACAATAATATCAACATTAACAGCACTAATAATAATAATAATAATATGCAACAGAATAATAGCAAAAACAATAATAGCAACAATCATAATATTTGAGTTAAGAACCGACATCACTGCACTCAGGACATTCCCATATGTGCTCCATTAGGAGGCTCTGTGGCGCAACGGTAGCGCGTCTGACTCCAGATCAGAAGGTTGCGTGTTCAAATCACGTCAGGGTCAACTATTATTTTTACAATATATATTTATAATACGCGTCTTGTGTAATTACCTAATTCTAGACTATCGTCGCTATCAAAGCCATTAGAAAAACACATTCATAAAATAACATTACATCATTTAATTAAACCAACGATCTGATTATTGACAGTCAATCTGAGTTTAGACCTAAATATTCTTGTCATGGCGCTCAAACAAAAATGATCGATAACTGGCATTTCAACATTAACAACGGAGCAGTGTTTGTAGACTTCTAGAAAACTTTTGATGTGGTATATCACGATATTCTAATTAGCATATTGAAACAAATGAAGACTAGTGCCAATATGGTGAACCTAATTACGTCATTTTTATCCGGGTAGGTGAGGATGTGTGGGTGGGGGATGTGTGTATGGCAGGGGAGATGTGTGTATGGGTGAGAGATGTGTGTATGGGTGAGATGTGTGTGTGGATGGGGGATGTGTGGTTAAGGGATGTGTGTTTGGGGGATGGGGGTGTGTGGGTAGGTGAGTAGGTGGAGGATGTGTGGGTGGAGGATTGTGTGCATTTGGGGATGAGTGGGGAATGTGTGTGTGGGCTGGGGATGTGTGGGTGGGTCGGGGTGTATGTGTATGTGTGGGTGGTAAACGAACGAACGAACTTTATTTTAAAAGGGTAACAAATTGGGCACGCAGGCCCGTCTTACATTCGGTCCTTTCGATCACTCATCTTTCATTCATCAAATGTGCATGTTACATTTACATAGGGGGAAAAGAAACATAGTCAAATGGATTTTGTCACCATAAACAATGCATATTACGCATGGTACATTCACATGGGGGGAAAACAAACATTGTCAAATGAAAGCTGTAAACATAAACAGTGCATATTGCAATGTTGTGAGACACATCCCCCATCCACCCTCACACTCCGCTGCCACCCACACATCCCTCAGCCACCCACACATCCCCACCCACCTCACCCCCACCCACCCACACATACCTCCACGCACTCACACAGACTCAGGCAAACATACATTCCGCCACCTACCCACACACATTTCCCCACCCACACATCCCATAACCGACACGCACACACCCACCCACATATTCTCCACCAGGTGGGGGATGTGTGTGGGTGGGTGGGGATATGTGGGTGGAGTGTGTGTATGGCTGGGGAAATTGTGTGTGGGTGGGATGTGTGTGTGGGTGGGAGGTGTGTGTGTGTGTGTGTGTGTGTGGGTGGTTGGATATGTAGTTAATGGGAGTGTGCTTGGGGTGGATGGATAGGAGGAGGATGTGTGGCTGGGTGAGAGTGTGTAGGTTTGGGGATGGGTGGGGATGTGTGTGTGTGTGTGTGTGTGTGTGTGGTTGCGGGATGTATGGGTGGGTGGGCAGAGATTGTGTGGGTTGAGGATGTGTGTAAGTTGGGGATGTGTGGGTGGGTGCGCGATGTGTGTGTGTGTGTGTGTAGGTGCGGGATGTGTGGATTGGCGGGGGATGTGTGTGTAGGTTGGGGGATGTGTGTTTGGCTGGGTGGTTGTGGGTGTGTGAGTGAGTGATGGAGGATATGTGGGTGGGTTAGTGTGTGTGGGTTATGGGATTGTTTGGGGAATGTGTGAATGGGCGGGGAGATCTGTGTAGGTGCGTGTGTTTTGGGTGGGGGAATGGATGGGTGGGGCGTGTATGTGTGTCTGGGGTGTGTGTGTGGGTGGGTGGGGGATGTGTCTCATAACATGGCAATATGCATTGTTTATGTTTACAGCATTCATTTGACAATGTGTTTTTCCTATGTGAATGTGTCATGCACTATTGACGAACGAAAGACGAGTGATTGGAAGGGGCGAATTAAGACGGGCCTGCGTGCCCAACTTATTACTCTTTGAAAATAAAGTTTGTTCGTTTGTTCGTCCCCTCGTCAACAGCCAGTAAAGAGTCATATTACTAATCGTTCCCACCGCTATCCGAATTGAAAGTTCTCCAGGTCTCCCCTCTCAGTTTCAAGATTCTTCCAGAACCCCTACCGATCCCCCGCAATCTCATTCTTTCCACATACGGGTTCTTAATCTGTTCCCCCGCCTTCTCCACGTGGATCCACAAGTGCATGACCACCTCCCCCTTGTCCATAGGCAATCTACCACCAAGAGGTGCATTCCCTGCCAGCCTATCAGCCTGTTCATTCCCCCGCACCCCCGCATGGCCAGGGCAAAATATCCATACAATTCTCACAATTTGTGACCTCTGAAGCGACAATAGCCATTCTACACGAAACATTCCCGTCTCCACGTTACCAAGCATACTCTTTGAATCCGTAATGAATACAATGTGTGTTGCAGTAGCCTCCTCTAACCAACGGAATGCCGCTGTTACTGATTCCACCTCCATTCTCATGCTGGAGGTCGTAGTCTCATATGCCAGACTCTCCTTTTTAAAGACTCGTCCATTAACCTTTGCAATAAAACCCCAGCCATTAAGTCTCAAGTTTCTAACCACTGCCCCATCGGTTTAGATCACTATGTCACTTTGATGTGTGTTACTCTTGATCAGTTGTTGCACTTCAAACTCAGTGTGGCCCCTGCCCATTCATAATAGTAACAACAACAATAGCAACAACAACAATAATATCAACAACAATAATAGCAACAACAAGAATAACAATGGTAACACAAAAAATCAACAGTACTTATAGCAGCAACAACAATAGCAATAACAGCAACAGTCGCAACAACAACACTAGCAACAACCGTAATAATAGCATAATAATAATAATAATAATAATAATAATAATAATAATAATAATAATAATAATAATAATAATAATAATAATAATAATAATAATGTGAACGCCTGATGCGTCACAAAATGGGATTACAAGGCACTAGATAGTGATGTCACCAAAACCAGTAGTGGAATTTGGAAGTATCTAAGTTCATCGGCCAAGATATTTTTAAACAGCTTGAAAGTTCAAGCTCTGAACCCGAATTGTTTCGGTTTACTAAAACTCTACCTCAACTTCCGTTGTTCTGTAGCTTTCTCAGGGTCGGGGAATGCCAGATGTAATGTATACTTTAGGTTCGAGCTGTCAGAAAACAACACAGGCCACATAGTTTATAGGTGCATACGAGATCGGAAATAAACTGAGACTGTCAAGGAACAAAAGATAGGTACCGTAGGCTGGCAGATTTATAGCAGTGGGAACGTGCTTGAGCTGGGAAATCTAATTCAAGGAGCATAAACTCAAACAAGGACTATGAACTCAAAAACAAGGTCGTATTGGGGTGAAGGGAGTTGGATTAATAATAAGATGCAAATTAAGCAGGGTACGCGAGGTACTGATTGGATGACCGTAGCGATATGAGAGAAGCATGGTCACGTGATTCAAGAAAGGCGCCAACTCAAGAGGTGTTATATACTTTGGGATCCAGTCAGTTGAAGAAGAGTCGAACAGGGGAGAGGACAGTTGATAGTGGACTCCGGGAGTGGCGGGGGTCTGTGCCCTCTTGGGGCAGCCCAAGGAACATAGTAACAGGACTTCAAAAATTGTGGCTAATCCTTGCCCAAGTCTGTATAGTATCTGGAGGAGGAGGAAGTGAAGGAAGACGACAAGCGCCCATGATAGAACTCGTCTGAATCACTGATAGGAGTGAGAACGACTAAGGATCTGTGATCGGAAACTACCCAAGGCAGATAAGCCAAAGAAGGGAAAGACACGCAGAGTCCGAAGGTCGTTAAAGTGCAAGAAAGCCACTTGAGTTAAGAGGACCGCCAGCCAAGGAGACCGCTCGTTGATTGCAGTAGATGGCTAAACGTCAAATAGGACGACAATAGCCAGGGACACTGCGGTTGGGACCACGCAGGAGACTAAAAGTCAGATAGGACGGAAAGGTCAAGTGGGATCCACGACAAGCGATTGATTGGGCAGAGACAAATGAAACCCAGAAGGGCAACCAGAAGATCGACTGGATGGCAGAAGCGAATGTAAGTAGACATAAGGCATTGTTAGAGTATTCGCTAGATTATAATAAGGTACCTTAGTTTAGAAACCTATAGCAAACTACCGTAGGTTAACGTGCTAAGAAATCACGAACACCCGGCAAAGGATCAGGACTGAATGCGACGTCCTGCATATGACCTATATCTAAATGGCCAAAATAGGGTGATGGGAGTCAAATGAATCGGTTAAATAAGCAGAGTCTAGATAAACTATATATGTACATGTAAACTAAGCAATTAGGCTACAAGATTAATGATAACTAGGCGGGTCGACACACCCTGTAAATACAAAACGAAAGGCTACTGCAAGATATAAACAACACAGAGACCGGGTCTAGCAGACGAGCTGCACCGGCGAAGCGACCACTGGATCAACCAGACAATAAGGACAGGTGAGATCGGCGGAGAGACTTGGGCGGTATGGAAAGGAATGTTGTCTTTTGTTCGCTGGACATAGGTGAAAGGAGGTCGCGCTTCTGCTGCTGTGTAGCTAAGGTGGCGAAAAGTTGGCCTTGCGGTGTACAGGCAGCGAGTTCAAATCTTCGGGTAAATGGTTAAATAATTTTAGGGTTATGTTGGCTGTAGGCGGCGCGTCGGGAAATAGGCGATAATAATGTTAGTTAAATATATGTAGGCGATAGATTACTGTGTTTACAATACTGTTCTTAATTTATGTTATGGCTAAGATATACTAATGCTAGTATAGATAAAGAAGCGATAGATGTTAAGGACTTTGTAGGTAGTGAAAGACTAAAGTTTATTTTGACATAACACTCACGGGTATCGTTTTAAAATGTTTCAGGCATTGCCTGGGTAAACTGGAGATACCCAAGCATATGGGCATATCATCTGAACGAAATGGCCCCTGGGTATTTGGACTAGGTAAATGGGCCACTTATAGGCCTGCAGAACGGTTACTGCGAGATAGACAGAAGGCCGGTGGAAATCCTAGCTTTAGTTCTTTTCTTGATGCAGTTAGTAGGTGGTTGTAGGTAGTATTTCCCTAACATCCGGTTGCATAGGCTGTTACACTATCTATCTCTCCCTTGTGAGGTAATGCAGCATTGTATTATTAGAGTTGGTTAAGCATTATGTGTCTGCAATGTATGTACTAGTTACTCGATGCGATTATGTTGTAGATTGTCACTCTGTTACTGTTCAGAAGGAAATAAATATATGTTTGAGTTGCCTTTTATTTCGACTTGTCAGTCTGAAGTAATATAAGTTAGAGTAGCTTAGAGACGTTGTGAGGTGGGCTGTGCATCTCTCCTATAACCTGATAACATACACCACGAGACATTGATGGTGCAATAGTATAATTAACTATTGCTCTCACGCGGAGACACGAACCTAAATCTTTCCTATCCCTTCCTTTCATCTCTATCACCTCCTTCCCTCTCTCTTCATCTTTCCTTATTATCAAAGGTAGTGCGTAGTAGGCAGAGTTCGACTGAGGAACGAACTTTTAGGCTTCACACTATTTATATCGTTTCCGGGACGCAGAGGTGTTTCCAAGGCACCAGGGCCGGGCTATATACTGGCCAAGACCTATTGACGCGTCCTCGTCGAGCGTCCCGGGCAACAGGTCCCTTCGGGGTCCTGGCTAAAGTCAATAGGATCGCCGATTCCTCCGAAGTTGGAGAGTGTCTGCCTGTACGGCGAGGAACCACCAGTCTGCACACCAATAAGCCAGACATGGGACAACGGATACTCACGCAAACATCAGGTCCTGTATGACATCACACTGATGTTGGACAACAGGATGCCTTCATCCGACATACAGGACTTCGCGTTGGAGCTCAAGCCAACAAACACAAACATATCGTTTCCCTCATCATACTCTTCTTTCCCTTCTCCCTCTCTCCTCCTTTCCTCTCTCCTTCCTCCTCTTCTTTTCTCACTGTCACAATAATAATAATAATAATAATAATAATAATAATAGTAATAGCAAAAATTAAATCAACAGCAACAATAGCAGCGGTAATAACAATAGTAACAGCAGCAACAATAACAACAGTAATAGCAACACCGACATCAACAACAATTAAATAACAATAACATCAATAATATTAGTAACATTAATAACATTAGCAGCAACAACAAAAATAGTAGCAACATAAACCACAGCAATAACAGCAATACCAGAATGAGATGCTGAAGATAAAAACATTGAAGAAATAATAAAGCGATACATCGAATATTTTACCACGTTGAAACACATGGCACACATATAAGCACCATTCTCCAAGGAAACAATGAGGGTACTAGAGCAAGAAATTGGCATGGATTCAAGTGAGAAGATAACATCAAGAGACTGGCGAAATGAAAGGCGGACAGTGTTGGAGATCCTTTGTATCGTCTTAGCCTGTCTCGAAACATATGCACGAGGGCGAGTCAATAAGTCACACAGTTCTGTGTGATGGCAGGTAAATGTAGTTGGTGTTTTCTACAGGTGTCATTAGTTGACAGCTACATCGAACTTTATATTCCTGTTCGTCAGGTGGCGGTAGGTATTTCATGCGTAAGCGCAGCGCATAAACAACATGGCGACTGTACTTACGAAGTGTACAACCAAAGAATTCAAAGCGCAACGTGCCGTTGTGCGTTTTTGTTTGTTTTTTTAGGCACGCAGTTCTATGAAGCCGGTTTGGGAGGACTGATAAAACGATGAGATAAGTGCATCAATGTTGGTGTAAATTATGTTGAGAAATAAAGATACAATGTATGTATAAAAATAAAATGGTTTCAAGTTGTTATCATATTTAGTTATTTTTCTACAGCCAGTTGTGACTTACTTATTGACTTCTCCTCGTATAACTAATTTTAATTGTCCGTAATAATATTACATTCTACATCAAGTGATGGGACTGGAAGACAATGTTGTATGTAGTAAGACAACATGACATGTTGGTCTGTAAAACCTCATTTGTGTCAACTCCTGTGGTTGTCCTGCTTGTTTTCTAACGTATAAGTTTGACATTGACATTTATATTATCACTTTGGATGGGCACACTTCTAACGGCTTTGTAAAAGGAAGTTATTATCGAAATTCCAAAGAAATTCGGATCGATAGATTGCACAGCATATAAATCAATTGTCTGTGGTGTGTGTGTGTGTGTGTGTGTGTGTGTGTGTGTGTGTGTGCGCGCGTGTGTGTGTGTGTGTGTGTGTGTTTAAATAGTATTTAGAATTGTCATGAAAATAAATTTTAAAGGGTGGGCGGGGAAGGGCGGTTTAAAGGCGGAGCATATCGACTTAATAGCATCAGATTTTATCCCACTTGATTAGGTCTGTTTCCGCAGAGCCGCGTACAGAATGCATCGCACAAAACTCGAATTCCGTAGGTCCATCAACAATAACAACCCCCCCCCCCTCTCGACACACACACACACACACACACACACACACACACACACACACACACACACACACACACACCGCCTACTCTGATCCCCGTGTCTCCAAGCTTATATTATTACATTATCATGTGAAACAAAACAGGACATGAAATAAAAACGCAACACTGGGGATTCTTTCAGGGAACAAAGGAGTAAACAATGTATATACATTCTAAAAACATTAGCTGAGAGGCTCAAGCAATTTAGACATAGTTATATATTACACAGCCGGCTTCGCGGCGAAGGTTTACGGACGAAGTTTGTAATCCCGCATACCCGCGTTCAAAACACAGCTGACCGCTTTGTGTGGATTTTTTTACGAAATAGTATGGGTGCCGGTGGTTCAGAAAGTACCCGGGGAGGTTAACCCGGTCAACAAATGCCCGCAGAAGTAGGATGTGTCGGCCTAATGACGCAAGAACGCATCTCTGCTGTAAACAGACACAACGCAACTAAGTCACACACACACACACACACACACACAACTCTCCGGATGAACGCAGAAGAAGAGGAAGAAGAAGTTCAGAAAGCAATGGTAAGTTACTGAAAGTAAACTTGTCCAGGAGTCACGAACAGCCCAGAAATGATGGGGATGACTGCTACGTAGTGTAAAGGACATGCAACTAATATATATATATATATTACGAGGGTAAGTTAATAAGTAAGTCACAAATGGCTGTAGAAAAATAACTAAATATGATAACAACTTGAAACCAATTTAATTTTATTCATACATTGTCTCTTTATTTTTCAACATAATTTCCACCAACATTGATGCACTTATCCCATCGTTCTATCAGTCCTCCCAAATCGGCTGCACAGAACTGCGTGCTCCGTTTTCACTTCACATTCAACTTCGGCGTCATTCGCAACATGTCCCCCACCAAGGTGGGTTTTCAGTGTTTATACTGACAAATGTTTATCCCGTAAAGCCGTGCATAGCTGGGTAGAAAAAGTTACGAGGGCGAGTCAGTAAGTAAGTTACACAGTTCTGTGGAATGGCCGAATAAATGAAAACATACACCCTATACTTTCAGAGCAGGAGGTAAGTGATTTGACCACTTCGTGAGCAAATATTTAGGGTATATATATCACTGCAGAAATGAAATGACGATTAGGAAATAAAGACTGAAGATTACCGCAGCCTGATAGAGTCATAAACTGTGATGAGACCGAGTGATTTATAAGAAATACTAGCTGACCCTGCCCGGCTTCGCCCAGACCCTGGTGGGGAGCATCTCATTTAATTCATATAAGTAGTCATATAAGTTCTCGTTCCCGTTACCGACTGTCTGTCTGTCTGTCTGTCTGTCTGTCTGTCTGTCTGACCCGGCCCGGCATTTCCCAGCTCCTGATGTGGAGCATCTCATTTAATTCATATAAGTAGTCATATAAGTTCCCGTTCCCGACTGTCTATCTGTCTGTCTATCTGTCTGCCTGACCCTGTCCGGCTTCATTAAATTCATACAACAAAAAAAGTAACTTAAAAGAACGTTCTTCTACACACCATCCATTATTTTTAATGAAAACTCTTTCTAATCACCTGCATGACTACAGTAACTTCTTAAGCAAAAAAAGATGAGTTACAATGTTATGCATTGTGCATCATTTTTATGAAAACTTTGAAAATGCCTTACAGATTGTATCATTATTTATTATAACTCATATGCCGGTACATAACTATGGACAAAGAGTTTATAAATCTTTGAAAACGATGCCACAATATGACTATAAGTTATACAGAAAAGTTATGCCCCTTGAAATAACTTTTACAGAGTTAGGTCCCCTGAAATATATGAAATTATGATGAAAAATGAAAAATGAAATAATACTGAGTAAGCAGGCGATTTCACACTAACAAAATATCACAGTTGTCAGCTCTGGAATGAAAGGAAGGCGTGTAGAAAATTTCATCTCAATCGGATGGGCCGTTCGCGAACAAATAAAGGCCATACGGACAGAGATACATAAATACATACAGAGATACATACGCACAAGTCTTTTTTATATATAAGATTTACAGAACCGAGTGGGAATTACAGTATACAGGTCACCAGACAGATGAGTCCGTTTTCGGACTCCGTCTAACACTAGAAATGAATAATGTGGAAAAGACATGGGCAAGTCTGCATTGGATAACTAAAGATTGGGTAGCTTGTAGTGAGTTGGTTGAAGGCCTATATGCTACTGGGTATAGAAGGCAAAAAAAAAGAACTGAATCACATTGTCAGGAAAAGAACCTACAACCTTCAGAGCATGATGAAGGAGATTCAACAACTTCCACACGGAAACCCCTGTATAAAGCGCTTGTTCTCAAACTTCCGGTGTGCTGATGCCGAGGTCCACCCCCACGACGGCCAGTTGGACTAAAATGTTGACATCTCATCATTGACTTGAGGACGTAAATAACAAGTACCTCTGAAGTTGGAGTGGGTTGACTTCATGGCGGCGGACATTGGTAATAGGGAAAGGTAATCCGCACGCAAAGTTCATGCCAGTGTACTAGTAGTAGCAGCACGTCTATGGACTACGCTTGAGTTCAAAGCAAGTGAACGCACACACAAAAGATACCGCCCAGAACGGCACATGATGATGATGTTGATTTTCCAGCTACACCGTAATCTCATATTTGAATGTATAAAACATTTCATACAATCCTATGCAAATTACATCCTTATGTCCATTTTCGAGATCACAAATGTAAAGAACTATGATCAGCTACGTTCCCAAACTTGCTGTATGCACGTAGGTTAATGTCAGTCACGTGCAATAAGCCACTATCTCCCGCTTGCCAGGACTTAAATCAATGCCCGGCCATTATGCTTATTGAATAATGGAACGAATCCCCGCATTTCTGAGTTTTGTACCTCATTTGGCGCAGGGAATTGTATTTGTAGATGAGGTGTAACTTTTTGTGACAAACTTTGATTGCCATTTGGACATTACATACATTTTCTTATAAAGTGAAAGTATTTGAAGAATGTCGTGAGGCATATTGGAAATGTGAGTAAATAAAATAAAGAACCCCTTTGAACGTCATGAGAAGTAATGAAATTATAATAAATAAAGTGTCCCTTTAAACGGTCATGGAACATATTGGAAATGATTGATTGATTGATTGATTGATTTAGGAACCGACCTCACAGCATTCGGGACATTCCCATAAGCGCTCCGTCCCCATCCCCAGCAGCCAGCGAAGAGTTCTACCACTAATAGTTCCAGTAGCAATCTGATTATATGTCCGTCTCGCCTTTCCCCTGAGCGTCGAGTGTCGGCCAGATCCCCTCGTCACACCTCGCTGTCTCATTCTTATCAGACTATGGTGATCCATCTGCTCCTCCGAGGTGTACACGTGCTCCCACAAGGCCGCAACCACGTCTGCCATGCATCAATACTCCACGAAGTTTTGCCGAGCCAGCCAATCTGTCCGCCTGTTCATTCCCCAGCACACCTGCATGCCCAGGAGAAAAGATCCAGGTGATGCTTGCTACCCGTGACCTCCAAAGCGAAGCAAGCCACTCTGCACGAAGCCTGCCTGTCCTCACCCTTCTCAGCATGCTTTCTGAGTCAGTTACAATCACAATGTGTGTATGTATCGTGTTTTCTATCCAGCGGAAAGCTGCATTGACCGCCTCCACCTCCATTCTTAAGCTAGATGTAGTGTCATCATACGCCAGGCTCTCCTGCACCAAACGCCCGCCGACCATTAGTTTTTGCCAAGAACCCCCAGGCACTTCTCCTACCTCTCAACACTGACCCATCCGTGTAGATAATCACATATTGGAAATATGAAAAGTAAGCGGTTTCTTTGAACGTCATGAGGCGTATTAGAAATATGACAAGTAAAGGATCTCTTTAAACGTCTTGAGGCGCATTGGAAATATGATCAATGAAGTAAAGGGTCCATTTGAACGTTGCGAAACGTATTGGAAATACGATAAATAAACGGTTCATTTGAACGTCATGGGACGTATTGGAAATATAATTAATAAAGACTCCCTTTGAACGTCAAAAGGTGTATTGGAAATAAGACCATCATCATCCAGTGCTTTGCCGGCTGGCGGGTGCTATCATGCCTCTCCACAATTTATGATCTCCGATGTTATGGATCAATTCGTGTGTTGACTCCATTCCTTGCCATGGCACAAGATTGTCAAGAATATTCTCATGCTGCTTCCTCTATGTCTCTTTCCGCAAAATTTTTCGGTTGTCACAACATGTTCCAGTTTTTGTCCTCCCATAACGTGGCTAAAAACAATGACTGCCTCGTTCTGATGTTGTGATAAGTTGTCTATGCCACTCAGCTTCTCTTAAAACATCCCGATTGCTCATTTTCTCTATCCAATTAATTGTCAGCATTCTTCTATAAAACCACACCTCCAAGGTTTCCGTGGATGTTTTCGTGGATTTTATTTTACTAATTGCTCAGGATTCGCAAAACTGGTTCTATGTAACATGCAAGAACTCTTTTTATAACTTTCAAGGACAGTGTCTTATTGCACAAAACGCTCTTCATTTGATAGAATGCAGTGTTTGCTTGTCCTATTCTATTCTTTATCTCAGTGATGCATCTCCAATCTAATGTTATCCATATGCCTAGATAGCTGAATGTCTTCCCTCCCCCCCCCCCAAAAAAAAAAATGTCCTTTACTTTAATTACACATGTGATTTACATGTGCACATGTAATTGCACAGTCTGTTTCTTTGATATCACTATGACTTCTGTCTTTCTGTTATTCAAACTAAGGTCCATTTTTTTCACTTTCTACAACCACTGTTTCTATCATTTCCTATAGATACTTCTGACTTGTTACCTTTAAGACGGTGCCATCAGCATAACATAAGTTTATATTATGTCCACCAACCACGATCTCTGACATATTTTCGGTAGATTTCATTACACATTCACTGTACAATGAGAACAAACCAGGAGACAATACACAACCTTGTCTGACCCCGGAAATATGATAAATAATGTAAAGAGACCCCCTTCAATCACATTATGCGTATTGAACATAGGACAACTACAATAAAGGTCCCCTTTATACGCTATGAGGTATATTAGAAATATGATAAGTAACGACCCCTTTAAATGTAATGGAGCGTATTTGGCTCACGGTGAAAACATCACATTTTTAGACCAATGGGCAAATGGATGATGTGATTTAAATCACACCGGCCGCCTTGACCTCGCAGGAAATGTCCTGGTATCTATATCAGGATGGGTCAATTTTTAAAACTCCGCCATGCTATATGCAGCATTTATACAAACTGTCGTAAGTTATCCCTTCTTACTTTAGTGTCGTCCCTGGAGTGAGGGGAATCAACACCCATATTTTTATTAACCTAATATTATTGTCCTAGAGAAACCACCAGACGCCGTCCACAAAACTCCGTCGGTCTGCAGACACCTCTTTCTTACTCTCACTCACCCCCTAGATCATGCCCCCTCTCACTCTTCCCCAACACAACATACTCAACAACTCTAGCTCTAACAAATAAATACAAAATAATGTATTAAGCAAAGAGTATGTGTGTGAGAAGTGTGTGTGTGTACTGTGTAGAATGTGTGTCGAATATTCTAGTGTGTGCAAACTTAGACCAAGTAGCTGAAGAGCCCAGCCCGATCATCCCGGAAAGGATCACACCACATCTTCATTCAGTCCACATTACTCTCACCAAGGAATGTGTCCCTCCTGCTAGATGTAGACTTCCACCGGTCGCTGTTTGATCACTCAAAAAAAAAAACTAGTCACAGTCTGACCCTGATCCGGCCTGGATCACACACCGTTATTATATGTCCCAATTGTTCTTAGACTTATAACATCCTTGTCTAGTGAGGACACGAAAATACTGTTCCTTGAAATAAATGTAATTCCTGTCTAAAGTGTCTACTGTTCACAAGACCGTTGTTATAATAACTTCCTAATCAGTTTATACTGTTCTATTCTCATGTGATGTGGAAAAACAGTACCTATTAGTCTTTTCACCTGTCGTGTGAAAACATAATACCCACTGGACTTTTCCCATGTGGTGAAAAAAAAAAACACAATTCTATTGTTCTGTTCACATATGATGTTTGAATCATTAATCTTACGATTGTTCCTTCTCCAAAATGATGCGGAGAAAACAATCTCTAGTATTCTGCTAACGTGTGACGTTTAATAAATACTCTCACGATTGTTCCTTTAAACTCCTTTCATCATGAGCCCAGTGCAAAAGTTGCTAACTGCCTGCACTAAGGTCTCCATTTTCAGTGACTTGAGTGACCTAAGGGAACCTGT
The DNA here is from genome assembly GCA_963921405.1 of Cepaea hortensis. Classification (NCBI taxonomy): domain Eukaryota; kingdom Metazoa; phylum Mollusca; class Gastropoda; order Stylommatophora; family Helicidae; genus Cepaea; species Cepaea hortensis. Next base: position 25,411,107 of record OY992876.1, on the reverse strand, counting down.
AAAAGAGATAACAATACACTTGGTGAGAGCACCTGTCGCTGACCTCCATTGGATGGGTTTAGGCTGACATCCTCACTCAGATACATGACAGTGAACCAACTCTGTCATGGGCAGAGGAGCTCTTCACTCCGGTCTGCGATGGGTTAAGACCAGGACAGAGCAAAATGCAAAGTGTAGACCCCCAGCAGACCTCACTGGAAGATCCCATCATTGGACATTCTCCCGATCCCCAATCTCCCCAAATATCATCCCATTTCACTATTCCCCATCAGCGGAGCCACCTGCCTTCTTACACTAGTCAATCTTAACAATGCGACTGCCTATTGTCGCTGATATTCCTTGACTACCTAAACACAATGCAACAACACTATGTTATAGTTCTAAACTATATTTCTAAGCTATTACACATTAATTATAGCTAGATGCAATCTATAAAATACCTTATGCCGTCCTGACTCAACCTCTGAATCGAATACACCATTTGCCATAAAAGACACATGTTAAGCAAAACCGAACACATGCGATTCTATTCAACACGGATCGAGCCAGCTATCACTTCTGCCTACTTCAACTGTTTGAGCTACACTAGCCAAAACAAATCATGTTTTTGTCACCAAGAGCTGGGAGTGTTCTAGTGAAGTTCTTTTGATGTCAACACATCAGATGATTCCAAGGGCAGACTATCCATTTCAGAATAAGATCTTATCTTCCTTGTTTTTAATCAATGTCCCCAGTTGTCTCCTCCTGTCCGGACACCCAAAACAAGTAGCGCCTGTCTTTGATTCCGCTGGTCGGCCAAATAACCTTGACATATTTTCTGTCTACCCAAGACTTCTCAAGGTCCGCGGTGCCGTTTGATCTACCTGCCATTGGTAAACAACTACAGCTGTTACTCTGACTGTCCTTGGTATTTTTGACATCTGATTGTAACTTGGAGTGAATTCACGACACAAACAACTTATTCTGCATATCTTAATTCCTCTTCCTCACTCCTTGGAGTACCAAGAGCAGCTACATATATCTTTCCTTGAGCCAATTCTTGACTTTTCCGTTTCGTATCCAGGGACAGCTTCTTCAATGAGCACAAAAGAGTTTTCTCTCTTGGGGACCAGGAGTGTAAAGGATGTGAACCAGCACGCATACCAAACACCATTGTGGGAAAACTGACCTCTGACAGTTCTAGAACGTGGCATTTGCTGAGAGATTATTTTGGATACAGCCAGTTCACGATTCAGCAAGTAAAGTATGGGAGCCTTTACAAGTCTTAAATTACATTAGAGATACGGAGCTAGACTCGCATTTTGTATAGGCCATTTGGCACTTGGTGAACGGCGTTTTCATTATCACTGGACGCATTTACTCCCCAAACCATTTCTTTGTACCCATTTTAGGCTGGTTCGACCTGGGAGCCTATGTTAATTTTAAACATCTGCCCTGATGTGGATTTGAACCATAACCATCTTAGATGAACATCTAGCCACTACCCTACTGAGGCTTTTCGTCATAATTCAGAACAGCCCATATTGGTGGCCGGGATTAAGGCTTAGCTGGTACTGTTTATTCCAGCGGCTTTAGGCATTTCACATAGACCCGGCACATGAGGTCGCGGCCCTGTGTGGTCGCGTGTATAGTGCAGAAGAACAAATAGATCTTCACGACGTGGAGAGAATGGTGGTGCAGGGAGTGACCAGAGGCTCTGGAAGACACTCAATACGCAGAGGAAAGGCCTGACGGGCATACAATCAAGACTGCTACTAGAACCATTTGTATTGGGATTCTTCGCTGGCTGTTGCAGATGAAGACGGAACACGTAAGGGAATGTCCCGAGATATATGATGTCGGTTCTTGATTCCCGGGGAAATTTAAAGGTTATAACACATGTGCATGAACCGGTTTTAATTTAAAATCTGCTCTTTTTCTAATATGATTTTGCCATCTTTGTGTACAAGGCTCACGATAATAGTGGAACCACTAAGGCTTGCTTGGAATCCTGGGATGCGTTTCCAGCTCCAGTATAAAAAGTCCGACCCTCGGGATCATTTGGTTTTTAAGAGAAGGCAAAGAAATAAATACCTGGATGGCTTGGTCACATGGTATAGTTGAGACAAGAACACAGAACTAATCTACGACTCTGGTGATCGTGTGAGATGGCGAAATATAACAGTCCACGCTTATCGGCATAGTACACGATGATGATGATGATGATGATGATGAGCTCTTTTATCGACACAACCTAATAAGATGCGTTCCAGACGTTTTTATGGGACGTGTGAATGCCGGCGTGACTCTGACCAAAATACTCATTAAGTGCTGGTTGCTTAGATGTTTATAATAGTCATTAACTATACTCCGAGTATGTCTTGAAGACAAGGACTAGATAACTAGTGCAATAAATGAAGTCACATATAAATTACATTTTTTTAAAAATTCGCATATCCCTTACAGGACATCGCTGTCAACAGCAGCATCTTTCATCTGTCTGTTGATTTCTTGGCAAGATTACGCTCAGTAGTTTGCCATTGCTTTCTGAGCGGCCGGCTCAGTTATCCCGCAAGTCACCCAGCGGGGGCAGAACCGCTTCCAGTTCTCGCCCGCTACGAGACTGCGTGATAAACGGGATTACGGAGAAAGTGGTGTAACTCGGCGGCCAGAGAGACCGGCCTATAAAGTACATACGAACAGTATATCAGTGATGTCACACAAACGAAGGGAACAAAGAGAAAACTGAAATAGGACACGATCTCCACCATATGACAATAAAAGGGCACTCATGGATTGATAGTGAAGTTTCAAAAGATGTGTCAGCATCTAAATGACAAACTATTTAACAATTTATGCACGACGTAACACGGCTATATTTATCGAACATTGTCAGAACAGTGGCAACATTACAGTCGCCATTAACCTCGCCCGAGAGACACCAGGGTGTCGTAAACATCGCTGCCAGAAATTTCATTTCTCAACTGAGGAAATATATGGGCGCGGACAAACAGGCCTGACCTAATTCGCCCAATGAAAATGTAGGATGAATTAACCATTTAGCCTGAGATAGTTTTTTTTATCTATAAGAACACTGAACCACCTACACAAATGAATGTATGTCCATGGGAATTGAAGTTCAGACCCCTCAACAAATGCTTCAGGGTTGCCAAACCTTTACGCTGTCAGACATGTCCAGATGACATTGCGCTGTCAGATGTTTTATGACCAAGTTTTCATTTGTTTATGACAAAGGGTCAGTAACTGGGGCCCACGTATCCTTCGTCAGTGAAAGCAAGCCAGTAGTTTGGACACATATTTTTATCAATTTGTAATGGCAACTTGCTTTTTCGTATATTCTTTGCAAGTTTAAGGTCTTTACCGTTAAAATGGAGATCTGCAAGCATATTTATCATGACGGCATGATTTACTCTATCGAAAGCTTCTATGTAATCAATGAAACCAAGATGTAGGTCTTTCAAAACAATGTTTTCCCGTGATGAATTTGAATAACGAAGACACAAACAATAGATTGCACGATTTATTGCCTGGCATATTTCGCTGCATCTCGTCAGGTACATACTGCAGAAATCACACAACTTACGTGAATTAATTAGATAAATTCTTTAAACTGAAAGATACACATGTTCGCACAGTAATGTCGATTGTCTACCACGGTAATTTTAAACTGACTAACATGTCTTTCTGCTTGCACAAGGACGGCTTACGAAGGTTGACTATTATAGCTTCAGGAAACTTTAACAATCGACTACTTTGTGTGTTGAACAACACCCGGAAGACACTGTCTCTTTCAACCACGTGACCGCTCTCGAGCACATGTCTCCCGGCCGATGAAGCCGGACTGTTCCGGTGTGTCGGCCTGCCTAGGCTACCATCTTCTGTGTGCAGTATCTTGTCCACCCAATTCTGAATATGTTCCGAAACCCTGCAATGTAACTGTCGCTCAGTTCTGCCTATGTAGATGGCCTCGCATCTGCATGGAGGTCTTTGTTTACTTTTATCTCATCTCATCTCATCATGTTCCTCTTGTACCTTGCGGTGTCGAGGTGAAGTATAAACTTCGTGAGAGTGCCCGGTTATGGGCTTCGTATATCGACATTCCCATGGATTCTGTTATTCCCTCCGTCCAGCGTTTACGTGGTCGGCCTCTTCCTCTGTTTCCATCTGGTCTGTACGTCATTGCCTGTTGTGGCATGCTGTTGACTGGTAGCCTACTTGCATGGCCAAACCATTTGACTTGCTGCTTTCTAATAAAATCTAGAGCAGCTTTAACCCCCACTTTAGTCCTGATTTCTTCATTTCTGATCTTATCTCTTCTTGATACGTTGAGTATTCTTCTCAGGAACCTCATTTCTGTTGTTGTGATTTTTCTTTTCTCTTTTTCTGTCATTGTCCAGGTTTGGCATTGGTAGCACAGAGTTGGTAGGAAGATTGTGTTGTAAAGTGCTTTCTTAGTAGTTATTGATACATGTTTGTTCTTTAGTATTGGTGCCATTTGTCCAATGAGTTGATTTGCCTTATTGCACCTATTTTCGATCTCGTCTTCTGATCTGCCATTTGATGATATTATACTTCCTAGGTACTTGAAGCTCTTTACTTGTTTCAAGGGATGTTCGTTTAGGTGAATTGTTGCTGTTTGTTCTTCTTTAGTTATAGTCATTACCTCTGTTTTGCTTGTGCTAATTTTCATGTTATGTTCCCTACACATTTCGTTTAGACTATTCATGTGGTCTTGTAATTCAGCTTCTGATTTTGCTATTAGTGCTTTTATCTAACTTTTCATTTATGTTCTCGATAAATACACATCATTTGATGCATATAAACACACATTGTTCTTTTATGTAAATCTATATTGTATTCCTAATCCTTTGTATGATGATTCTTAGCAAACGCTTTGCGAAGTGACTTTCTTTATAGTCACATTCTAAGGCTCCTTATTTCTTCTGGATTGCAATCTTCGGGATTTACAAAAGTCAGGAGGTGTGTCTCCTGAATCATATATTTTGTTCAGTAGCCTGGTCATCTGGTCTGTTCCGTATTATTCCAAGACACTGATAATTTCTTTTGTGTTTTGTTGTATGTTTAAGGACATTCTTAACTTTCATGTCTCTTCACATCTTGTTGGTCCTTTGATGTTACTGTGAATATTGAACGGTTCCTTGCATGAATGGCTTAAAGGTCTGTCATATAGTTTCTTAGATCTGGATAGTTAGTTAGGTAGTCGCGGTTCGAACTTCACGGCAACGGCTCCCCATTATGCTCCGTTCCCGTGCCAGTGAATATCACACAAAATGCTCCTCACTGCCAAAGGTGAAAAGTGGAACAGACAAGAGTCATGGCAAGCCAACAGAATAAACATTCCAGAGGCCTTAACGGTTCAATTGCCTATCAGCCATGTTGGGGACCGGAAGCCTCTCAGATTTGGATATTGAAGAAAACAGGCTATAAAACTGGTAAAGTCCATGGAACGATTATTCGTCTCTTAAGCGACTTACTGTATCCGCCACAGGCTTACATATAGCTGAAATATTGTCATGGCGTTATAATACAACATATCTGAATCCACATTAACAACTTTTAGATCATAATTGTGACACACCCTAGCTTCCACTTTTGTTTGGTTGTACTTTTTGAATTACAGCACCATGTTAAACAGAACCATATCTCGGAAACTTAAATATTTACATTGACCAGCACATGTCACAATGGTTTAGAAATAACAGTAATAGAAGACGTGGCTTCTGGGAGAAGAACAAGGAAGGGGTCGACCATCGCAGAAGGGAACAAGGGACACTAACGACATAGTAGGCATGAAAATACTGGAGAGTAACTGGTAAAAGATCTAGAGTCTTTTCGGCGGGTCGCCATTGGGGAGCGACTTTCAGCAATAGATAATGCTAGATTATCACCACAGACGAGCTACAAGCAACATCGTTCCAGGCCAAAATGAACATGACGCATAAAAACATTTCTCTATCTATGGAACACGAACACAACGAAGAATTGCCGTTCCTTGATATTCTAATGAGACGTAGAGCAGACGGCACAATTCAAAGATTGGTGTACGGCAAGGACACATGGACTGGCCAGTACTTAAATTTTCATAGCTACGCACCTGTCCAGTACAAACGGGGCTTACGGACCCTATTGACCGTGCTAGGATGCATCCAGGACACACTGATCTTACACCTGAATGGGTACTCCACAGGATTTCTAAAGCGTCGCTGCCAATAGCCGAAACCAAAACCAGACGAAACTATAGTCCCTAAACTCAAGGTACGTATCCAGCAAACCTTTCTAGGGGATGACGTCATACAACGTCTACAAGATCAGGTCATTACAGCAGTCGGCGGAATATTCTGTGCTGCAACTCCAGTTATTAGGTATAGAACCACACCTATTTTCACACCAGCAGTAAAAGAATCTGTTCCTCTGTACACCAAATCCAATTGCATTTACAAGTTCATATGCAGATGCCAGTCTACCTACATCTGCGGAACATAACGGCATTTACACAGCAGGGTTGTTGAACACATACCCAACTGGATTAACCTGATGCTACATACAGGCGATGGCAGCATGGGAAGACCAACACACCACAATTACAAACTTCCTGCGTCGTCCATTGCACTGCACGTTTTGAAAACCGGTCATGTAATTGACTGAGACAGCGTTTTTCACGTGTTGTTTAATACACAAAATAGTCGAATGTTTAAGTTTGCAGAAGCCATCATAATTAATACACATAGGCCAGTTTTGTGTAAACCGAAAGACATGATAGTCCGTTTTTAATTACCGTGGTAGACAATTGACATTATTGGCGACCATGTGTATATTTCAGCTTGAAAAATGTATCTAATCACTTTAATTTATGTTGTGTGAATTCTGCAGTATGTACCTGACGGGATGCAGCGAAATATGCCAGGCAATAAATTGTGCAATATATTGTTTGTGTCTTCGTTATTCTAATAGATAATAATACAAGAACAGTACAGCTTTTTTGAATAGAAATGTCTCACTCGTACCTAGATGTGCATACGCAATACAGGAGAAAGATACCTGGATTTCTAGACCCTGGTGGGCCAGCCCTCTAAGTGTGTCAAGGAGGTAAAAGGGCTGAAACATTCGTCGAGAAGGGACAGAGTCTGACGAACGGAAGTCTCCTCTCATGCTTTGTCCACAGTGGGGTTAAGCAGAAAGAAAGCAACGATTAATGTCCACGGCTCCAACTGAACACATCTATTAGGAGAAACTACAATACATATTATGACATATTTCATGACAGAGGGAACCTATGCTAGAAATGCTTAAACTTATGACTGTTATTGATTGTTTTCCCCACTGTTTTCTTTGGGACCTTTGTTTTGCAATCATTGAAGCGTACTGGGTATGCGTACTGGGTGCTAGCCCAACAAGTAAACACGCCAGTCGGTATTTAATGGATGGTGTGGTCTTTGTCAGGTCGGCCGCTTTTACTTCCTAAATTATTTCCCCCTATCAAATTTAACATTGTTTGACCTGGGAGACTGGGAGACCAGCTATATGTAAAAGAATTCGAACCTGTGATCATCGGCCCCGTAGGCAAGACTTTTGGCTACTGTGCTACAGCGGATCTCTTGTTATTGTTTACTTCATTAATATTTCTTTGTAGACACTGAAATCATGTTTATAAATACACACGTATTGTAACAAATGGTTGGTGTAACATAAAACAAAGCAGTGGAAGCAAAGAATAAAGATAAAATACAATAAATGCACCGTGAACAACTATCAGAATATGAGATGAGAAATAATCATAGAGACAAAGGCGGTTGTGGAGGCAATGATCGCCTATACCAGACAACAAGGTACTGGAGGATGAGGTGGCTGAGAAGAAGAGAGGAGGACGAGGCGGATGAGAACGAAAGCAGATGGGAGAAGATGGAGACAATTCAGCAGTTTTAGTAGTCCCTGTATTATTATTAGTATTATTATTATTATTATTATTATTATTATTATTATTATTATTAGTAGTAGTAGTAGTAGTAGTAGTAGTAGTAGTAGTAGTAGTAGTAGTAGTAGTAGTAGTAGTAGTAGTAGTGTAGTAGTAGTAGTAGTAGTAGTAGTAGTAGTAGAGTAGTAGTCGTAGTAGTTATAGTAGTAGTAGTAGTAGTGGTAGTAGTAGTAGTAGTGGTAGTAGTAGTAGTAGTAGTAGTAGTAGTAGCAGCCGTAGTAGTAGTAGTTGTTGTTGTTGTAGTAGCAGGGGTAACAGTAGTAGTAGTAGTAATTTCTGTTGTTGTAGCTGTTGTTGTTAATGATGTTGTTTTAGTTATAGTAGCGGTAGTAATAGTAGTAGTAGAGTAGTATGATGTCAGGTCTTAGTCAGATATGACTGAGCTACGGTATGACAGTAGACGGTTCTGCCTGCTTTCTGTTAGCGCTGAATGTTGGGTGGCGCTCACCAAATCCGACATCCAACATTGTGCCAACGATCTTGGGCGGAGGAGTGCAGTTGAGAGGGTACAAGCCTTACCCTAGTGCGAAGAAATGGAACCTAAAGACTAAAAGGACAGACCAGGCCCTTAGCCTTGGTCGGCAACTGGTCTAGGATGAAAGCTCTGACAGGTCCACAGTTAAAGTATTGCTTTGCTGATTCGGCAGCTTCTGTAGTTTGTCTTGTTCCAGATATACTGGTGTTATCTTTCCTCTGGAGTAAATTAGGCAGGCCGAGAGAGGGATCATGCTGCATTGGCAGCACATTGTCTCTAAATTCAGGTTTTGTATTGTGGACTCCATTTTACAAACTATCGTCTGTTAAGTCGACCAGGTACCAATCAGTAGAGTAGTAGTAGTAGTAGTAGTAGTAGTAGTAGTAGTAGTAGTAGTAGTAGTAGTAGTAGTAGTAGTAGTAGTAGTAGTAGTAGTAGTAGTAGTAGTAGTAGTAGTAGTAGTAGTAGTAGTTGTAGTAGCAGCAGCAGTAGTAAACATAATGCACATACATATCAGTCGTTGCGGAACTTCTGATTCCACCGAGTCAGCACATAAACAAACTCATAAATATGGACTGGCTCTTATAGATATAGAAGAAAGGAATACAGACTAGAGGACACACTAAACAACATAAACATGTAAAGTTTCTGAAAGCCGTGGTTTTCAATATTCATGTTGTCTAGTGTGTCGTCTAGTCTCTATTGCTTTCTTTATACTTCTATGAGCGCCAGTCAATAAATGTCAATATAGTAGGATTATTTGTAAGAGTGGGGGAGGGGTCTGTGGCTTAGGAGATAGTGAAGTACATTGTGACAATTCCCCGAAACACCGAGTGAAGTGTTATACATCAGTCGCGGACCAGTTGGAAGCAAATCGATTGATTTCGATGGTGTAAGGCGTCGACCGTTTTGAAAGCAATGGCAAACTACGTAACTTAAAAAAAAACATTCTAGTAAATCACAAATAGACAATAAATGATAGGGTTGATTGCAACGTTCTGTAAAGGACATGCAACTAACTTTAGTAGTAGTAGTAGTAGTAGTAGTAGTAGTAGTAGTAGTAGTAGTAGTAGTAGTCTCAAGTGTGTGTACTTAGCAAGAAAGACGTATGACGATAGCGTCTTTGTCTTTGCACGGGATTCCCCTCTCTGTTAGGATAGTTGACAATGTCAGAGACCATCCCGTTGTCTAGGGGACATATTTTATACATTTGGCCTGGCCCCAGGAAGTATACCATACCGCACAACACACGTCTCAGAACGTGAATATTACATGAGTGCCCAAATGCCAAAAGCGTATTCCAGAAGCGTGTAGGATTTGTATGACATCTATGGTGCTCTAATGGCTCAATGACAATACGGATAGATGAAATCCATTTTATGTCCCTAGTATAAATGAATTCTATAGCAAGAGGGATGGACTCGCTAGTGCATTTGATCGTGGAATTATGTGAAAGTAGTTCCGCCCTCCACGGGGAATATATTTCCACCCCACGTGATATTTACTCAATGATATTTCTGTGTCTAAGTTCATACGCATAATTGGTATAACACACTATAGATTAGATGGGATGTGTTTTGAATATGAGCCAGATGGATTGTTTTGTTAGGTTTTGTTAGCACGAAAGACAAAATGTCCGGGAACTAGTTTGCGGGCGGAAATCAATAAGAGCTCCCCCGTTTTACAGCTTATACTGTCTCGACTTCATAAAATCGGGCTCGGTGTCAAAAAATGTAGAATGTAACAGTTGCATTGCATCGATCTCTTTTCATGGCCGCTGTTCTTATGCTTCGTCCTCGTAGTAAAAATCTCCTTATTCTCTTTTCTTACAAAAGGCAACATATGCATATAATATAAATGATGTGCTAGATTTCCTTTGGTTAGACTTCTAGAACATAACAACTATCGGCTGTCAGAGTAGCCGGTGAAGCATCAGTTTGGCTTGAGGCGCAAAGAGGAGTATGACAGAGTTGTATTCTCTGGCCATCATCACCATCATGTGCCATGTTAGCTGGCGTAGCCTTTCATGCCTTTCTACAGATTTCGGTCTCTGATGTTCCGGATCAACTATGTAAATGGTATTCCCCCATGCCACCGTCTCAGTCCACCCATTACCATTTCTCTTGGTCTGCTTATGCCTCCTTTCCTATTGAAAATGGCGTCTGTCCAATCTCTCCCCATACATATCAAAAATAATTAGATCAGTTATAATTTTGATCCATTGAGAACTAGCGGAAATCCAATTCCATAACTCAGATATGCAGATGTATGGCCCTACTCTTAAAAAAGGGGGTTAAGCAATTAACAGACTTAATCCTGTTTGCCAAAAAGACACTATGAAAATCAACAGTTTATTTATTAATTTGAAAAAAAGAAAGTCCACAGACAAAACAACATTTCAACCACAAATGACAACCAGCAAAGAAGAAATTGTAAATTCAACACACTTTAAATATCTTGGCTACATAATTAACAACACTGGAGAGTATTCAAAGGAAGTCGGGCGTGAATAGAAGCTCAGAAGTTAAACAACCCACAGTACAACACCACACACAACTCAGAGATTAAACAGTCATGGTTCAACATCACACACAACTCAGAGATTAAACAGCCACGGTACAACACCACACCCAACTCAGATGTGAAACAGCCCACGGTACAACACCACACACAACTCAGTGGTGAAACAGCCCACGATACAACACCACACACAACTCAGTGGTGAAACAGCCCATGGTACAACACTACACACAACTCAGAGGTGAATCAGCCCACAGTACAACACCACACACAACTCAGAGCTTAAACAGCCCACGATACCACACCACACCACACACAACTCACAGGTTAAACAGCCCACAATACAACACCACGCACAACTCAGAGGTTGAACAGCCCACGGTACAACACAACACACAAAGTAAAATGTTTGAGAACATGCATCTTTGTTTTCTGTAACAACATACACAGATGTGTGTCATGGACCATTTCGGAATGACCAAAGAAGACAATCGGAGATAACATGTTATAGAACAATTCTCGTATTACCGTGGGCAATAAGAATAAATTACTGGCAGTCTACAAGGTCTAAACACAGAAGACAACCGGCTCATAATCAGCTTCATGTCTCCAGAAATGAATCACTTCGGCCATATTAAATGTCACCGTGGCTTAGAAAGGACAGTGATGGAAGGCATGGTTTCTGGAAGAAGAAACTGATGTGGACCAGCAAGCAGATGGACACATGACGTTGCAGACATGTTGGGCGTGAATGTACATGTGGCTAGAGAATTAGCCAAGAACAGAGAGATCTTTCAGCGAGCCGTGAAGGCAGCCATGTTCTGTGGTGAACCTGACATAAGATGATGTATGGAGGGGTACACGTCTGATTTTAAAGTCCAAAAAAGACATGTCATACTGCGACAGGTGTAATAAGACATACCATACTGCTACAGATGTAATAAGACATATCATACTGCTACAGGTGTAATAAGACATATCATACTACTACAGATGTAATAAGACATATCATACTGCTACAGGTGTAATAAGACATACCATACTACTACAGATGTAATAAGACATATCATAGTACTACAGATGTAATAAGACATACCATACTGCTACAGATGTAATAAGACATATCATACTACTACAGATGTAATAAGACATATCATACTGCTACAGATGTAATAAGACATACCATACTGCTACAGATGTAATAAGACATATCATACTACTACAGGTGTAATAAGACATATCATACTACTACAGATGTAATAAGACATACCATACTGCTACAGATGTAACAAGACATACCATATTGCTACAGATGTAATAAGACATATCATACTGCTACAGATGTAATAAGACATACCATATTGCTACAGATGTAATAAGACATATCATACTGCTACAGATGTAATAAGACATACCATATTGCTACAGATGTAATAAGACATACCATATTGCTACAGATGTAATAAGACATACCATATTACTACAGATGTAATAAGACATATCATACTGCTACAGATGTAATAAGACATACCATACTGCTACAGATGTAATAAGACATATCATACTACTACAGATGTAATAAGACATACCATACTACTACAGATGTAACAAGACATACCATATTGCTGCAGATGTAATAAAGACACACCATATTGCTACAGGTGTAATGTGACATATCATACTGCTACAGATGTAATAAGACATACCATACTGCTACATAAATAAACAGACATATCATACTGCCACTGGTGTAAATAGACAAAACTGATATAAATATCGAAGACAAACCAATCATACTGCTACAGATGTAAACAGACTTACCACCCACACTGCAATTGTTGTAAAATACATGGCATAATTAATGCGGTCTAGAGTCAATGAAAAAATAAACACGTAAGAGGAAGGGGGCGTTTTAAACATGAAGATATGTGCCCTGGCCAGAGGTTGATATCTTTTTTCTTTATGAGCAATTGAATTAAGTGTTGAGGAACACATTCACAATTAGTGATGCGCACTCAAAGCGGGAAACGGGAGTAGCGGTAACTCAATGGCTAGCACGCTTGGCTACCAGCCTAACGGCCATATCTAGTGCCATCCCGGTAGACATTCATTCCGAGCTGGCTGTCTCTAAGCGGTGACTGGAATACGTGGGTGTTGATTGTCAAACGTCATTATGGAGAATTGCTGTGATTCTCGTGCTGTCTCGCAACCTGAAAAATGTGTAGTATTCAGCAGACTTGATCACAATTGAGACTATGTTCATTCCTCCCTTCACTTGCCAGACGAGTATATGCGGAGGTGGAGAGGGACTTTGCTTGAACCCCAACTTTTCCACATCAGCGCTCTGCGCCCCATAGAGAAATACAGACAATGTTGGGAATTGTAATTTTGCAATGGTTGTTGATTCACTACAGGGACAAATACATTTCGAACTTCAATATCTTTAAAGTGGGCAGGCTTGCAAAGACATTAGGGAACCTTATTTGAAATCGCCGTTCGTGGAAGTGCACTTTTTCCTTCAGTGAGACACGGCCGTTCTTTGGAGTTGCACTTTTTCCTTCAGTGAGACACGACCGTTCTTTGGAGTTGACAAAGGAATTTATAGTTTTCTATTTGCCTGTTGAGGTTCGTGTCTTCACATTTATATTTCTCTCTTGTATTCTACTATGATCTGTTTAAGTCCCCGCTAATCACTGGTATCATGAAGGCTAATAGGCTGCAATGGCTGGGGCATATAGAAAGAATGGAAGATAATAGGGAAACAAAACTCGCTTACACTCAATAAATAAATGACCGTAGACCCCGAGGTAGACCAAGAAGACGGCGGAGAGATAATATACATACAGATCTGCAAGCACTTGGAATCAACGACTGGCAAGAGAAGGTCCACCAGAGAGACGAATAGAGACGGCTTGTATCTGCAGCAAAGAACCTCAGTGGCTCGGAATGCTGAAGAAGAAGAAGAAGAATTCTACTATGAGTGCATCTCAATATCCATGACTCTGTTTCATGTTAATTCAATGACTGCAATGATTTCCACTGACTCTTTCATTAACAGGGATTGCATATTTACTAGTCTAATCATAGTCGTAAATAGAGCTCTTTCTGTCTGTTTGCCTGTTTTCTGTCATCCGACCTGTGTTCTGTATGCAGACGAATGCGCAGTGTATACAAACACCGGGACGTAGGATCAGCTTCATTACCCCGTGTTTTATCCCATATGGCTCGGCCTATTTCCCCAGGGCGTCCAGTCGAAAGCGTCGCACAAAACACGAACTCCTTAGCTCCAACTCAGAACCCCGGGAGTCTCCGAGAATTCTGCACTTGTTAACAGAACGACGTGGCCGGGAATGGAACCCAAAACTTTCGGAGCGTGAGGCAGGCAGTGTAACCACTTTAACACGAGACTATCAGAATATGTAATTAAGATGAGCAAACAAAACCGTCTGTAAATAAACATTAAGTAAATAAATACATACATCTATGTTAATAATAACTGGACAAAATCCATACTCAGTACATACGAAATAAAGAGATAAGTTTAGTCAATAACCGACACACGGGATATTTCTACATGTGCTGCGTTCTCTTCTTCAACAACCAGCACTGAGTTTCAATACTAATGGTACCAGCTACACTCTGAATATGTGTCCGCCTTTCCTTGGACATTTGAGATTCGGCCAGATCCTCTGGTCACTCCATGCCGCACCATTCTCTGCAGACAATGATGATGTATGTCCTTCCACACTAAACACATGATCCCAAAGGGTCATGATAACACATGCCTTATTGTTCACCAATACCACACCCAGAGGTGCAGATCCAGCCGGTGTGTCCGCCTTTCACAACACACCAGAATGCCCTGCAACAACATGAGTCCTTCAGTCCACACGGATTATGTTTAGTTTGTGCTGATGAAGCCTTCGTTTATAAGTTTGGCTCAGGGAGGTACAAAATGAGTAGAAGAACACAGGAGACATTATATGAAATTCCTCAATGGTCTGAGAAGACAAAAAGTCACAAAATGAGCAGAAGAATACAGGAGATACTACACAAAATCCATCAATGGTGTGGGAAGACAAGAAGACACAGAATGAGTAGACAATTACAGAAGACGCTACATGACATCCCTCAATGTTATGAGAAGACCAGAAGACACAGAATGAGCAGAAGATTACAGAAGACGCTACATGACATCCCTCAATGTTATGAGAAGACCAGAAGACACAGAATGAGCAGAAGATTACAGAAGACGCTACATGACATCCCTCAATGTTATGAGAAGACCAGAAGACACAGAATGAGCAGAAGATTACAGAAGACGCTACATGATATCCCTCAATGGCGTGAGAAGACCAGCTCAAGATGAACCCTGGGAGTGAATGTGAGATGTGGTTTCCTTACACAATGCCAATGTGTAGACCAATTTTCCCAATGCGCACTTCAAAACGAAAACTGCTGATGGACAACAGAGGCTGACATATCTGGGGGAAAAAGCCTTTGATCACAGCCTGGCATACAAATACCACTTTAATAACATTATATAACGAGGCCACTGGGATTTTACTGCACTGAGAACCATGACAGCCCTCACATAAAACAGAGACTGATGTTCCTCTTATACCAACATCCCATTCTGTCAGTTATTGGGTCAGGACGTAGGGTACTCACTATTGACAGAGTGCGAGTGAATGGAACGTATCCTTCTTCTGCTTTGGACATAATTGCGTTATGTCAGTTCACAGCATAGCTGCGATATTTGCACCTATTGGCCGACATATCCGACTTCTGTGAATGTTTGTTGGCTGGATGAACCTTCCTTACCGGAAGGAGCGTATCCAAAGGGAAAGGATGCGAATAGCACTGGGTTCCACCAGAGATGCCCTAATAAATATAACACCTTCCATGTTAGAGCTGCTCCCATCAGGTCTAGATATACGCTGATCCAGACTAATAACCAACCAACCAACCAACCAACCAACCAACTAACTAACTAACGATACGCTGACCCAGGCTTCGGTTTAAGGGTCACGAGTGACATCGGACATCGACTGCATTGGAGAATGATTGATAGCAAGATAGCGAGATTAATGATGAAGGTGATGCTTGGCGAGGGCAGAGACGGCAACTGGGCAAGTGGTAATGATCTAAGATGTGTCAAAGGGTTAGGAATAGATTCACATGCATTAAATAAAAAATAAGTAATTGCATATTCTTTACAAAAAGTGGCAGTCATCTCCAGCATTTTGCGGCTATTCGAGATTTGTTAAGGTGATTTTAGGTTAGTAGTTTGCCATTAGGCGTTGACGCTGTCGAAATGATACGAGTCTCTCTCTTAAACTTTCGGTGCTCTGATGGCGAGGTAGGCGGTTTCACCCTTACACCGGCATTACGCTGGGATTACTCGTGGAAGCATTGACAAACTAAGCTATAGACGCGAAGACATGGCAAACTATTAAATCGGTGTAGTGCATCTATGAGAACGTAGAGAGATGTGAATTGGGAGAAAAGAGTTACAAATAAGTCAATTGATAGTGAATATTACTGGTGAGGATGATTTAGTTATAAATACTGGCGGATCAGCACAGCGAAGTGAAGCAAGATCATCACAGAGTAGAATGGAGCATAACGACATATAGCGGGAGGCAGAGGTGATTCCAAGGCACCAGGGCCGGGTTATATACTGGCCAAGACCTATTGACGCGTCATCATCGAGCGTCCTGGGCAACAGGTCCCTTCGGAGTCCTGCTAAAGTCAGTAGGATCGCCGATTCCTCCGAAGTCGGAGAGTGTCTGCCTGTACGGCGAGGAACCACCAGTCTGCACACCAATAAGCCAGACATGGGGAAACCTCAGGGCCGGTATGACATCACACTGATGTTGGACAACAGGATGCCTTCATCCGACATACAGGACTTCGCGTTGGAGCTCAAGCCAACGAAAACAAGCAAAAGCACGACATATAGCTGACTGTCAGTCACTACTGGGAAACATTCAACTTGGGCAGTTGTTACGTGAATAACTGGCACACAGTCATCGCACCGACAACGACTCAAGTAGTTCTACTTTCCAGGAGAAACCGAATTGCCTAGGAATAAAATATGCCATGTGGCACCTCCAGGAAAAAAACACGGTGGTTGAGCAAGGGAGATGGGAAACTGTCTATAAATAACTGCCTGCGCTACTAGGAAACACAAATAAATGACTACTGATGGAATCAGGAATTCGGTTCAGCACTTGCAGGGAAGATCACGGTAGAGAAAAGGCATGCTTAACAAAAGTGCTATTGGAACCATAAATATCCATACTTATCGACGTCTTCTGGAGGAGATGGGTCACACTTGGGCATGATTTGAGTGCCGTGACGTCAAGGTTTGTTGACACTGTCCGACAAATACCACACACGTTACATCAACAGAAAGCCCTTCAACTCAGCACCGTTAATTTGCCAATCGAAAGTGTAACGAGACTTTACTGATTCAATGCCGAGGGATAATATATATCGCCAAATCTGAGCCCCTATGTGGACAGCAGGAAGATATATCGTCTTACTAGGGTCATCGTGTTGTTTGTTTTGTTTCGTGTATCGTGCGCAATTTCGATGCTCACTAAACGGAGATCACATTATAATGTTTCTTCTTTTGATTGTGTGCCATGTATGGCCCATACCTACTGTTTGTTTGGCGCTGAATCAGCTAAAGCGGCAGGTCTTATGATTGTCATAAATCTAACCTGTTAATTATCATGTACAATAACTTATTCAAGGACATGCTCACAATAAGAGTCGGACTGCGAGAAGTGTGTCTTTTGTCACTTTAATTATTTTATTTTTTAAAACACTAACCGGTGCCACTCAAGTATATCCTTGTTTACTTCTATAGCACGTTCAATAACTGTTCGCAGCATATACACAGCATTTACTGTACCCTTTCCTTCTACAAACCCGCATTGTTCTTCCCCTATTTCAGGTTGTATCTTCTTCCTCATTCTTTGCATGATAATTCTTAGCAAAATCTTTGTGATGTGACTCATTATACTAATTGTTCTATGTTGATCACATTCCAGGGTTCCTGATTTCTTTGGGATTGCAATAAATATAGAGTTACATAATTCAGGAGGTATATCTCCAGTATCATATAATGTGTTCATCAGTCTGGTGACTTGCTCTAGTCCAAATTCTTCTAAAGCTTTAATCATTTCTGATGTGATGTTATCTGCACCGGGGGCCTTGCCAGCTTTCATATGCTTAAGAACATTTCGAACCTCCATCTCCAAAATTGGCGGTCCTTCATTATTAAATCTAATATCATACCGTTCGTCTCTGTTATCATCATAAAGGTGTTTCACATAATCTGTCCATACCTGTAGAATCTGGTCTTTTTCTATTATGATTTTGCCATCTTCAGTTTTTAGACACCCTGTTGATGTACTTGTTCTTTTATTAGTAAGTTCCTGAACTCTTTTGTGCACTAATTTGGTATTTTGACTGTTGTTTTGGCTTTCAATTTCTAAGCACTTTTACTCAAGCCATGCTTCTTTTGCCTCCTTACATAATGTTCTGACTTGTCTGTGAATTTCTTCATATTTGACAGAATTATTTTTGTTGAGTCTTCTTGTTTCCATGAGGTGTAAAATTCCTTCAGTCATCCATTTCTTACGACCCACCTTCTTTAATTTTGGAATAGTTGGAAACAACAACCTGCCATCAAAATTGATATTGATATATGTCAATATCAGCCTATTAAAAGAGGTGTACGACAGGGATGTGTAATGTCTCCATATCTTTTTTCCCTGTACAGTAAAAATATTTTCAGAAATATAGAAGATATGGAAGGAATCAACAATAACATACATATGAAGATGATACAGTCTTGACTGCAGACAATGAACAGGACCTGCAAACAACAACTAGGGTTAGAATTGAATAGTAAGAAGACACATATTATGGTCGTCACTGGGAAGAAGGAAATACCACAATGTGATGGGTGGGTGGGTGCCGGATGTGTGTGTGGGTTGGTGCGAAATGTGTGAGCTGTCGGGGAGATGTGTGTGTGTGGGTGAGGGATGTGTGGTTGAGGGATGTGTGTTTGGCTGGGTGGTTGGGGGTGTATGGGTGGAGGAGGATATGTGGGTGGGTGATTGTTGGTGGGTGATATGTTGGGTGGAGAATATATGTGTGGGTGGGGATATGTGTGCAGGTGGGGGAATGTATGTTGGTAGGGACATGTATGTGTGCCTGGGGTGTGTGTGGTTGGGTGGGTGATGTGTGGGTGGGTGGGGGTTGTGTCT
>OY992876.1:25259331-25386831 GCA_963921405.1 Cepaea hortensis | reverse complement strand
CAGACACTACCTTACCTCAACCTCACATAGTAATGTAAACTACAAAACACATCCCGAAGACACAATTAAAAAATCTATTATCCCCTAAGAACACCTCACATAACCTCATCCTCGTATAACTAATCTTCTCCAATATCTCAGGTTCTCTCTTAATGTCCATTTCTTATGGGCATATCTACTAAAATGCTCTACTTATGCCGTCATCAACAGCAACCTAGTAACCTTGAAATCTCCCCTTAAATATTAACCATCAAACACAACATTGTAATCTGACCCACTTATAAACATTTACATCCTGCCCAGGCCATGTAACCCAATGTCTCTCTAAAATCTTCCATCTCTCAACTCATAATTCATGCCGTAATCTACAGCAACCTTAAATGTCTATTTATTACAGACACCCGTAACTTCACAACATCGTAATCTGACCACTATATAGACTACTCTATCTCTGAAACTTAATACACCTAAAGGGATAACCATTTACCTCCCGTCTTTAACGGACTCTCAAGAACCCATGTCATTATGTCTCCACTATGTTCATCAACTTACACTCCCTTACTATTGTACTGTTATCCACAGTGTCTAGTTAAACATGGATCCAATTCATGTTTACTTTCTGGGGTAATTTTCTTATTCTTCTATAACCCAGCATTCTGTGTACATCATGGTTCTTCTGACCCCATGTAACCCATGTTTAAAACTTTCTCCTCATTTACCCCACTGCTATATTAATCTTTTCTTCTCTCATATGGTTTCTAATCCCTATATTTCCAATTAATACTGACTTTAGTGTAACTCTAAACTTCCCTATAACCATCCATATATTTCCACTACTTCATAACCATCTCAACCTCACTATGCTGATTATCACAGCAACAAAATACCCATGAACTTATTCTTCATAAAGAGAATGTGTCTCTTTATTAGCTCTCAGTAGTTTTATTAACTCTTTTCTGAACGAAGGATCCCAAATAAATGTCTCTCTTCTAGTCCCCAGTAGTTTATTACTATTTTCTAAACGAAGGATCCCAAATAAATGTCTCTCTTCTAGTCCCCAGTAGTTTATTACTATTTTCTGAACGAAGGACTAAAATAAAGCCCATGTATTGTCTTTATTCTAGACAAAACCCTGTAACTTAAACATAACTTAACTAACTACTATTTAACATACAAAACAGCGAAATAAAATCACAACAGGACATCAAACCCCCCCCAAATTTTTTGTAACAATCATTTATGTTTCCCCGCAACTCAACTAAAGGTATGATGATGGTGATGATGATACAACATACATCCTATTCTATTTTTACCTAATACTACTGGTCTCTTTTACGGACCAGTAGTTCACACATAAAGGTCTACGAACACAATAATCCTATTCTAAAATAATAACAGGACCAAATCAAGCAAAAAAAATTTTACATATGAGGCATTGAAAGCTCAATTTCAATAAACACAACTGAAGGTTTTTTTTAAAAAAATATATAATTCACTTAGAATTAACCACTTAAAGTGACCCAGCAACATTAGCCTCCTTTTCTAACCAATGTAACACCTATCTATTTAGCCAAGTCATGTATAACAAAACAACTCCCTTCAAATTACTACACACAGTGGCCTATCAATCTTGGCCTCCCATAACCGAGAAAACAAAACACCTCACTGCTACGTATATCTGTTAACTACAGACAAACTTCTTTAATTTAGAACAATATTTGTTCTCCTCAACCACAATCACCAGTCCACAACTGACCGTTCCATTTTCTGGAAGTCAACCATTGATTATCTCCCCTCACAATATTTTACAAAACTAACTCCTTACACATCACATTATTTGGAATTCAATCACTGTAAACTACAGGTCAACTCCTTTCATCCATTCCTAATGTGGCGACTATTCCAATGTCAACCCAATGTACCAGCCATCATCCACTTATTAATAACCTGTGGCTCGGCACAGCTATTGTTTCCCTTGGCTTTATACAAAACATCACTACCACTTCTTAATCATTACTGTTAACTACAGTATCTTCACCATGCTACTCCCACCAAAAGAACTTGTCTATTTATTATAGACCTCCCACCAAAACCACCAATTCCACTACCAACTTTCTCGTCTACCCGACGCAATTAATATTTCGTCCTCCTGCTTCAATACTTTCAACGTCTCACCAACACTACTATAGCTATCCTCAAGTTGTGTTACCTACTGTTTCTCTTGTAGGGTATCTCATATTTCTTCTTTCCTCATTTCCATGTTTACCTCCGCACCTTTCATTCTTCTTGTTATTTCTCGGAACTCTTTCAGAACTGTAACCTACGCCACTTATAACTAACAGCAGACCTCTCTTTCCTCGTTTCTCAGTCTTAGGCACTCTTGCTTCGCCATTTTCCTGTCAAGAACACTAAACATTCATAATGTTAATTCAGCATATAACTTCCATAATTTCCTTCCAAGTTCAGATATTCTACGAAAAGACATTACAATTTTCTTTCTATCTCTCGATTTTCGCATGCTCTATGTTCCACCACGATTTATCAACGTCACTTATCAACCGCTCTTCTCATATTCACACGGACAATGACACACAGCCTCGCTCTCATCTCACGCCTACTCTCGCATCGCGACAACCTAACGTCTCCATACTATTACTACAACAAAATACTTTAGACGCTACCTCCACATTCCAGCAATCATTCACCACATATCTACACGTATTAATCTCCTCTACACACATTGACACAAGACATATTAATGCCACTCTTACATTCTATCTACGTATTTCACTTAGGCGACTTCATCACACCTCTCTCCTACTTCCTTCATCACGCCGAACACCTGTCTGACTACAGTTATATTCACGTATGAACAACGCATAACCAGAGGACTTTCTCAATTCACTGTTTTCTTATATCTCTACTCCTATACGAAGGTCAGACCCTATACATGACATCTCGCAACTTATATTGCTTTCACAGCACTATCTACTATCTCTTCAAAACAAACTTCATTCCAACATGTCACAAATCTCGTAACTATTATTCTATACTTCTCCAGACACAACAACTTTTTTCTTTCTCTACAAGCACTACGTAACTCGTATTTTTCAAGCATCCACTTTTACACACACAGGATACTCAGTGCCTCCTCAATCTATACCACCTCACCTGTCAGTCTTGGTTCACCTGTCAACAATACTATTCTTTCTTCTCCAACCAACAAGCAAAACTATCTCTCACCCTCTACTAATTCTCTCTACTAAGTGCTGAATCCACCCTATTTTATTTAATATACTCTCTCTACATCGTGACCAAATAGTAGATATCCTGTATTACGTAATCCACGTGGAATATCATTTGCCGTACTTCCTTATCCTCAACACCACTATCACCTACCCTGTACCATTCTACCCCAAAAATTTCATCTGTCTATTTTAGAGTTCTTCTCCTAAGCCAAAACTATTTCGTTTTCCTTCTTCACCCAAGGAATTTTAAGCGTTATATAGTGTGTCCAAATTAAACACTTCACTGTCTTTCAATACATTCACCCGTCTTTCGCTTATTATGTCTTCATCACTATCTGTTGTCAACCTGTTAAAGTATTCAGGTCTTAAGGTCATAAGGTCTTCTATTTTCCTTAAGTCACTTTCTGTCGTTGAGTAAATTCCCGCTAACTGTCTACTACTATTCTTTTTCTTAAATGAGTTATTTCTATTTCCTTTATTTCTGTCATCGGTCTGCTCACTGTTTCCTGTCAACCTTATGTAACGTTTGTACCTCCCCATCTCGTCTTCAGATGACACACTAACAATTGTTCCCTCATCAGATTCATTATAGTAGTTCACCGCAGCCACGTCGACTCTATTCTCATAGTCGCCTTTAGAACGTCTGACTTTCTTTCTCTTTCTCGGTCTTCGTCCCTTAGTCTTTCCTACTTTATTGTCATATAATCCAGTATCTACATAGTCACTAACCAAAGCTCTGTCCGTCTGTCCATCAGCAACTACTCCATATGAGGGAACATCACGCCTCGATTCAGGATCTGCTCGTAGTGCAACACTCTCATTCTCCGAATCCTCAGTAATAATATCCGTTTCAGCATCACTATAATATTTGGCTGTAGGAATATCTTCTCCATAACTTGAACTCTGGCAGCTAATATTCCTACACCATTTGGGAATTAGTTTCCTGTCTATAGCTGAAGAACTAGACATGGCACTACCTCTATTTACAACCATACTGTTTCTTTCTTCAATACTTCTTCTCTTTATCTTTCTTTCGTTCTTGGTCCTCGTCTGTCCATCTTTCCTATCCTCAACCTTGTCTCTCTTAGTCAATTGAGTTGGTTTTGACTGATTCTCTATTAAGTCAGTTTGAGTTCCCTTTGTTAACCTGCTGACTGGTTGTACCTGAGTCTGCGTACTACTTTCTACTGTATTATTTGTCTGCGTCTGTGTCTCTCGGTTTATTTTCTTTACCAATCCCGTCGTCTTCTTTTCCTGTCCCATATTAATGTTGGCAAGTACTTTAGGTGTCGTTGAATTCTTATAATTCTTATCTTTGTGTTCCACTCTGTCTTTCGATCCTGACTTCAAATATTGTCCTTGTCTCTTTTCAAACCAGTCGTTACGTCTTTTTCTGGCGGTTTCACTATGAGAGGGCCAGTTCCACGATTTCTTTACAAGATTTCTGTCACGCCCACTACTATACCAGTTTGACCTTTCACTATTATGTCTGTTCTTCTTACTGTCTCTTACCCTATAAGCATTTGGACTTGGTTCGTCATAACCAACCGCACACATAGACCCATATCGTCTTCTGTCTTCATTAAGCACTGGCTGTCTCTTGTTATTCCCTCCTGCTCTGTTGTTCCCTTTTATCTCATTACCTCTTACATTGCTCTGTAACCAGCGTACAAAACATTCTACCTCGCTGACTGCCACCTTTAATTCTCCTAACCATGCAGTCACGTGTCCTAAGTCTCTGTTCAAGTACATTTTTACTCTTTATGCTATCTCAGCCGAAATAATTCTCACTTGTGTCGTGATGAATCTGCTCTGCTAAAATATTCCTACCGCTGTTCCCACTCCCGTCAACACCTGGGCCAAGTTGTCTGGTTCCGTCATGCTGAAAATACCGAAAGAAAGCAAGCAAAGAACAAAAAAGCACACAATTTCAATCTCCTAATTTAAGGAGGATGCGCTAGGGTGTCCTGTTCCGCCATGCTGAAAATACTGAAAGAAAGCAAGCAAAGAACCAAGAAGCACACAATTTCAAATTATTTGTTTCTAAAAACTGGTTAATTAATTACCCTATTTATGAATCACATAAATTTACTAATTTACAACACACAATTCCCACAGTCCATAAAACCGTTCAATTAGTTATTTAGTTCCAGAATCGTAAAAATTTCACTTTGTTAATCCCTAAAGAGCACCAGTTGTAATATTAATTACCCGAATCACCATCAATATCCTGTCAGCGTAGAGGAAGGAAGAACCCTGTCTTCAATAACTCATATTGAAACCAAAAAGTTCACTATAAATCCTCGTAGCTGTTTCTTAGAGTACAATAATGTTTTAGACTCTGCTCTAACCAAGAAATTACGGCACATCACCGGAGATCCAGGAAATACAAATTGTCTCCTTAATTAAACAGTTACCTTCTTTTGCTCGCTGACGGATCCAGTTCACTTACACGAGCCTGCATCAACTGACAATTAGTTCCAGAGTTCCGGTGGCGGAGTTCAGATATCCCCTCTCGTCCTCAGATAATTTCGTCCTTCTCGTGGGCTGCTGGACACTCTTCCTGCTTGGGTCCCGTCTCATGGGATGCCTGGATTATTTTCGACCCCTGGTTGGGTCCCTTCCTTGATTCTCGAGTGGGTATTTCATCGTCATTTGGGATGGGTCATACATTTGGGTCGTAGGATTGACAAGGCCCAAAAATGGATCAGGTGTGTTTGGGTCGTAGGATTGACAAGGCCCAAAAATGGATCAGGTGTGTTTGGGTCGTAGGATTGACAAGGCCCAAAAAAATTGTCAAGGTCAACCGAAGCCCAATGACAATTAGTTTCAAGAAGCCCGATCACGAATTTACGAGGCTTTTTTCATGATTAGTTGAGCCCGACAAATGTTCAACTTGAATTTCTGATTTTCTCAAGGTCCCAGGACAGGATGGCTCTTCTTGAAAAACGATAGGATTCATGCAACGGCCATGGGAGGCCCCTTGAATTTGATAACGTTCATTGGCTGGCGCTTGGAAATAGTAAGCCTTTTCTTTTGAAACTCCAGAGTTCAGATCGCGGCCCTGGAAAGCGTTGAAGGCTGAGATTCAGTTAACGGCCATTACCAGGGATGACATTACAATTCAGCCACGGCTCTAGAAAAGCCTCTTGATACTTTTATCTTCTGAGTTATATAGTACTTCGCGTGGTAGCCGGACGGCTCAATTCAGAATCCTGGACATACGGCTCCATATTTACTTCTGTCATAGTGTAGAAAGAAGTAATAAAGTCGAAGGTTGAATAAAAGTTTGTTTATTTGCGTAAGATGACAAGCCGTGTCTGCCTTGCTGGAATATCGGATGTTGACTCCCCTTCACAACAACAATACGTCACGATTGAGCATCTCTCTCCGCTTTCACTCATAATGCTCAATCGTGCTGTATCTCTAATTCCCCACTAGATCCTAATTATAACCCAAACTACACATACTGTTACACTCAGACAGCATGGCCGAATGGATAAGAACGCGTGTTATTAAACATCCGGTGTGCCGATGCCGAGGTAAGGGGTTCAACACCCACACAAGACAGTTGGACTAAAATGTAGACCTATCGTTATTGACTTGAGGACGTAAATTACAAGTACCTCTGAGTTCGGAGTGCGTTCGCTTGATTTCGAGTAACACTGTTAATAAGGAAAGCTAGTCCTTACAGTCCTCACCATGCAGGTTTGTTCCCTTGAGCAAGATGGCGGGACATTTCTTCGTCCCGTAAAATGGAACGTGTTTTTTCCGAAATGTGTATGGATTAAGTGTTTTTTCGTGGTGAAATGGAGTTCGGACCGTGCAACGGAGTTCGTGCACGCGCGTCCCGGCTTCTTTCGGCGTATCATCGGCGCCCGGTGGCGATAGTTAAGCCTAACATGACGGCCAGACGACCAGCTAGGACACAACGTGGTAAGAGGGCGGGCGCGCGCAGAAGGCGCTTAAAATGTGACAGATTGGGTATCGGAAATGTTCGAGTACTGTACTGGAACTGTGCATCATTTAGTCAACGCCGACCCATTCTTGAAAAACTACTCTACGGAAACGATATTGTAGTCTTGCAAGAAACACAGCTCACCGACGGAACAGTCAATGTTGCGGGATTTCAGGGTTTCCTTAACAGGCGGCACCTCGGACAGGCCATTCTGGTCCGCGACAACATACTAGTGTCTGAGATCGATATGTCCGCCTGGAACAGCGATGCCCTGCAAGTGCAGGCATTAAGAATAATGACACCAGTGCAGCTTGTAATCGTTAACGTCTATGCGCGAAATGGGAAGGTCGACGTGCGACAATGGCAGAGTTTGTTCCATATGGATGAAAGGCATATCATCTACTGCGGGGACTTCAATGCCAGAGGCAGTCAATGGGGGAATTGCATCACCAATAGACAGGGAGAAGATTTGGAGGACGCCCTGGCATCTGCTGCCCTAATCTGGCTGAATGATGGGAAGGTCACTAGAATGGCCACTCGACCAGGCGACTCTGACAGCATCATTGACTTGGCTCTGGTGTCGCCCACCATGGCACCAAGGTGCCGGTGGGGCACACTGGGATACCACGATAGTGACCACTACCCTTGTGTCATCCTGATCAAGAAAGACGGGGCCATGAGTCAAAGAAACAAGACCAATGCCTTCCCGTACGACACCACTGGTCAAGACGCCATAAGCAAGATCAGAAGAAGGAAACTAACTTCCTCCCGTAGGAGACAAGAAAGATGGCTGCAGCCACCATGGTGGAATGGAGAGGTCGAGAAGATGTGGTTGGGAAAGAGGCAGGCTGTCAAAGACTGGCAAAAGGCCAGAAAGGCTAACATGCCACAGGTTGAGTTGGCGAACCTGAAGACTGAGGTCGTTAGGACGACGACTTTATTCAATCCTGCGTCAAACAGGCCAAGGCCGACAAATGGGACGAGTTCTGCAGGAAGGTGTGCTCCGAGCAATCTCTTACGACATTCTGTCGCCTCCACAAGAGCATGAACGGTGCTGCACAACGTAGGGGTATTCCAGACTTTCAAGGCACAGACCTCGCATGGAAAAAGTCGGATGCGGATAAAGGTAAGGCCCTTCTTGCACGCTACATAGAACAGACTGACCAGAAAGACGAGCCCGCCAGACAGAGGACCACAACAACACTCTCTCAGTTGTGCGAGGGGGTCGGGACAGACGAAGAATAGACAATCACAGTTGACATATTGCGTGCGATGCTCAAGAAATCACCTAACACCGCCCCAGGCCCAGACGGCATCCGATATGGTGACCTAATGGTGATATCAGATGATGACATTGAAGAACTGGCCAGAGAATTCAACACCAGTATCCAGAGGGGTCAGGTCAAAGAAGAATGGCTACACAGCTACTTGCTGCCGCTGCCAAAACCGAACAAAGACCACTCCAAGATAAGCGGCTAAAGAATCATTACGATGCAGAATACTGTTGGCAAGCTACTGGAGGAAATTGTAGCACACAGACTTGCTTGGGACTTGGAACAGCTCGGCTGCTTCCCGCCCACACTTGGAGGATACAGACGCAACAAAGAGTCATGGCTGAATGCGGCGGTCTTTGCTCAAGATGTTTACGAAGGATTTCAGGTCAGAGAAGAGACATGTGCGGCCGCCATAGACTTAGAGGACGCATATAACAGAGTATCTTTCGAGCACTTGATGCAAACCCTCCTCAGACTGAAAGTGCACCCTCACCTTGTACGATGGATAGCTGCAGTTCTACTCCAAAGGAAGGTGGTGCTAAGATGCGGGAGTTGGTCTTCTGAGCCGATAACGATATGTCCAGGATTGCCGCAGGGTTCACCACTGTCACCAGTACTATTCAACGTGTATACGGTGCCGATCACTGAACAACAGTTGGATGGGAGGGGTAGGACTCTATCATTCGTTGACGACATCCTCGTGTATCGACAGGGTCGAGATAGACAGGCGGTTGCCAACTATATGCAGGGCGAACTAGATCGAATTTCCTCATGGTGTGCTGATGCCGATGCCCTTGTCAACCCTGCAAAGGCAACGGTTACATGGTTCTCACTAAACAACCATATTGTGAAAACAGACCTGCCGGCAGTAAGAATGGATGGGAGCATTCTGAGTAGAACCCAGTCAATGACATATCTTGGCGTGAGGCTTGATCGTAGCCTGTCCTTCAGAGATCATGTCGATTATGTCATAACGAAGGCTCGAAAAGGTTTGGCAGCAATGAGAGTCATGGCGACTGCCAATATCGAGCAAAGACTGCTTACTTCTGTTCCAAGGACTTGTGCTTTCACGCATCGAGTATGCCCTGGCCATCCTCACTGTCAGCCCTACACAGATTGGAAGACTTGAAAAGGTACAAAACGAAGCCATGCGCATCATTTTGGGCTGCACGAGAGACACCAGCTGTGTAGCAAAGAGATACCTCCTTGACTTCCCGACAATGGAACACAGGATCAAGATCTGGAGAGCTCGTGCATACTTAAAAATAAGTGCAGATGAGCAGCACCCTCTGCATGACGCTGTATTCAGAGAAAAGGGTGACAGGCTAAAGAGGGGCAAATCATGGATGGGTCGGGCGGAAGATGTCGTCGGACAGGTCTGCAGTCTTACCAGTATCAACCCCGGCAAGGAATGGGTGCCGGTGCCTCCAGCTTTTAAGTGTACCTTCTCCTGCATTATCACACTCGACAGACGGTGCAGAGAGCAGAACCCTGCCGCTGTCAATGCAGAGGTTAACGCGCTCATCTATGATCACTCAGATAGCCCCGAAGTGCTCATCTATACAGATGAATCTGTTGTAAAGCAGCAGAGAAGTGCGTGGGCATTTACAGCCCGTTCAGCGAGCCGAACCGTTCAAGAATCCAGTGGTGCCCACTCTATGACCACGAGCAGCATGACGATGGAGGTGATGGCAGTTACACAGGCTTTCATATGGCTGGAATCACAGCATTATACCAACGTGTGTGTACTAAGTGATTCAATGAGCATGATTCAGAAGGTCGAAGCTGGATCTGTACGTAGACAGTGGACTGAGTCGCTGCGGAAGTCTGTTGTCCGCAAAGTCACCTTCATCTTCGTCCCGGGACATGCGGGAGTCGAGGGAAATGAACGAGCTGATAAATTGGCTGGCTCTGCACCCCCTGTAGATGGCCAGCCCATGGATCGTGCCGATGTTATTAACGCCCTTAAAGATATGGCGAGAACAGAGGATTTTGACGCCAGTGATACCACATCGCTTTCCAGGATGAAAGACTTGGGAGTAAGAATCGGCACGGCCAGACGCGAGAGGTACATCGAGAAAACAAAGCGCCTCGTCAACCAACACAGAACTGGCACTATTAGCCACCGGACGCTGGTGCATATGCTGGGGGAGGATCTGAGCACCTATGGACATGTCCGGAGTGCAACGAAGATACCCCAACTGATAACTAACTAACTAACTAGTCCTTACGCAAAATTCAGTCCAGCAATATTAGAAGTAGTGTGTATGGACTAGTGTGAGTTCAAGGCGAGCGAGCGAAAAACAAAAATGACTCAGTGCCCGGCGTTTGTATTCATAGAGAAGAACAGGTTACACACAACCTGGAAGTAATAGGATATATATGCTTGT
The DNA here is from genome assembly GCA_963921405.1 of Cepaea hortensis. NCBI lineage: Eukaryota > Metazoa > Mollusca > Gastropoda > Stylommatophora > Helicidae > Cepaea > Cepaea hortensis. The sequence continues at coordinate 25,375,961 of OY992876.1, read as the reverse complement.
ATTGGGTGGCTACGCGACATTCAATCATAATGGATATGAGTATGTTCATTTTTGGTGTTTTGTTAAATCTGTCTGTCTGTCTCATTCTCTCTCTGTCGTTCTGTCTTTCTTCATATCTCTCATGTATGTGTGGGGGGATATTTGGGACGATTATTGGAAGCATGTGGGTTTATGATGGGTTGGTGGTGTGGGTAGGGAATGTGTATTTGGGTGGGTGAATGGATGTGTAGGAGATTGTGTATGTTGGGGGATGGGTGTGTAATGGGTGTTGGGGATGAGTGTGGGGGGGGGGAGGGGTGTCTGTGAATGGGATATGTCTGTGTGGGGGGAGTGTGTGCGTGTGGATGGGGTAAATGTGAGTGGGTGGAGGATGTATGTGTGGGTGGTGAGGATGTTTGTAGGTGGGGGATGTGTGGGTTGGTGGGGAGATGTGTGTGTGGGTGAGAGATGTGTGGGCGGGGATGTGTATGAGGAATGCATGTGGAGGATGTGTGTGTGTGTGGGGGAAATGTGTTTATGGGTGGAGTTTTGTGTGGGAGGGGAGATGTGTGAGAGGTGGGGGAGGTGTGGGATGTGCAGGTGGATGACGGATGTATGTGAGGATGGGGGATGTGTGTTTGGCTGGGTGGTTGCGGTTTGTGTGGGTGGGAGGGTATATGAGAGATGCACGTGTTAATGGGAGGGTGGGTGATGTGTGGGTGTGAGTGGTTGATGGATGAGAACGTGAGTGGGTGGATGTGTGTGAGAGATGAGTGTATGGTTGGGGGATGTGCGTGTTTGTGGGAAGATGTGTGTGAGCGGCGGATGTGTGTGGGTGGGGTATATGTGGGTGGTGGGGTGTGTGTGGGTAGGAGGTGTGTGTTTTTGGGTGTTTATGGGTGGGGGATATGTGTGGGCAGGTGGGGAGATGTGTTTGTGGGTGGGGATGTGTGTATAGGTGGAGGATGTGTAGTTGAGAGGTGGCGGATATTGAGTGGATGAGTGGGTGTAAGTTGGCTGATGTGTGTATGGATGGGTGGGAAAAATTGTGAGGGTGCAGGATGTATGTATGGATAGGTGCGGGATGTGTGGGTTGACGGGGGTATGTGTGTGTGGTTTTGTGATGTATGTTTTGCTGGGTGGTTGCGGGTGTGTGGGTGGGTGGTGGAGAATATGTGGGTGGGTGTGTACGTGTCGGTTATGAGATGGGTGGGGGATGTATGTGTGGGTGGGGAAATGTGTGTGGATGGGGAATCGGTGGGTGGGTGGCGGCATGTATGTTTGTCTGAGTCTGTGTGAGTGCATGGAGGTATGTGTGGGTGGGTGGGTGGGGGGTGTGGTGGGTGAGGGATGTGTGGGTGGCTGCGGGGTGTGACGGTGGATGGGGGATGTGTCTCACAACGTTGCAATATGCACTGTTTATGTTTACAACTGTCATTTGACAATGTTTTTTCCCCCCATGTGAATGTACCTTGCGTAATATGCATTGTTTATGCTTACAAAATCAATTTGACAATTTTTTTTCCCATATGTAAATGTAACATGCACATTTGATGATTGAAAGATGAGTGATCGAAAGGGCCGAATGTAAGACCGGCCTGCGTGCCCAATTTGTTACCCTTTTAAAATAAAGTTCGTTCGTTCGTTCTTTCGTTCCTGCTCCGTCTCTATTTCTCTCGAGCGCCATCTGTCTGTCTCTTTCTTTCTCTCTTTCCATGCCTGTCTTTATCGTTCACTCTGTTTCTCCCATTGCTTCTCTTTACCATATCCGTCTCCTTTTCTCTCACCCTTTACCTTTCCTTCTCTCTCTCTCTCACTCTCTCTCTCCGTATCTCTCTTTCTCTCTCTGCTGCATCCTTTCCACCTTACTATTTCCGTCTCTCTCTCTCTCTCTCTCTCTCTCTCTCTCTCTCTCTCTTCTCTCTCTCTCTCTCTCTTCATATCTCTCTTGCTCTCTCAACTCCATCCCTGTTTCCCCCTCTCTCTCGCTCTCTCTCTCTCTCTCTCTCTCTCTCTCTCTCTCAACGCCCATGATCTCAACCGTATCCGTGATCCTGTCTTGTACACCGGTCACACACCACTAGAAAGAATCAAAAACAATCCCCTTGCACATTTAACGGAAACACAATAACCGCACAAGAAATCAATGATACACATATTGCTCATTGACCCGCATATCCCCAACAGCTGACGGCATTTATTGACTAATTGATTTGCCAGTCACGAGTGTCCATGCAAGGAAAAAATAAAGAATCGCCTACAGAGGGCATGGGGAAAAAAAAGCAAATACTATGAAGCAATTTAAATTGCTTTTCTTCTTTTCATCAAAATTGCAATTTAGATTGGATATCGATTGATCTATATTTTTTCAGTATCCGAGCTGATGCGAAAGAATATACATTACTGGAAATTTTGCCTGCAGACATAATTTTGCGATTGAAAATTAGAAAGCTTTATTACTTGGTTCAGGAGCCGAAGTAGAACAGTGGTTAGCATGCTTCCCTGTAGCCCACTGATAAGGTGTTCTAATGTCACTCGGGGTGATATTTAAAAGAAAAATTAACATGGCTTTCAAGTCGAATAAACCTAAACAGGTGACATAAAATGTTCTGCGAAGTAAATGTGGATAGAGGGCTATTGATCAAATCGCCCAAAGAGGTTCGATTGGTCTATAAAAGAATGACCTAGTTCAAAACACTAAAAACTTTACAAGGCGCCAAAAAATGACCTTTTATTTATTTGTGTGTGTGTGGGGGGGGGGGGGGGGGGGAGAGAGAGAGAGAGAGAGAGAGAGAGAGAGAGAGAGAGACAGAGAGAGAGAGAGAGAGAGAGAGAGAGTGGGTGTTTGCTTTGGTTTGCATAACACCGAAATATAAATTGCTGGCGAAACCATGGGGGACTGAAAATAGTTCAAGAGACAAATTGACAGGTGATGATTGGCACTCTTAGAAAGTAGAGGAAAAAATTAGAATATATAATACACTGGAAAAAGCAATAATTTAACGTTATGGTGGACAGGATACAAAGCTGCCAACTCCAAATGACGACAGCGCCATCATGCAGGAACAATGCGCCTCAAAGCTCGACCAAGTAGGTACCTAAAGAGATGTCTTCATCTGCAAGGCCATTTACCCACATGAACCAAAAACCATGGAATATGTACATAATTCGCAACCATTTTGAATAGCACTATGCTCTGACAAATGTATAACAAGTCATATATTCTGTGACTTATAGTGAATAAGAGGATGAAACTGACAAGAAAGAAGAAGAAGAAAGATAAACAGAAGAGGAAGAGGAGAAGGGGAAGAATAAGAAAAGCAGAAGAAGATGAGGAAGAAGAGAAGGAGATGGAAGAAAACGAGAAGGTGGAGTTGAAGGAGGAAGAGGAGAAAGTGGAGAAGGAAAGAATAAGTAGAAGAAGAAGCAGAAGAAGCAGTAGTAGTAGCAACAGCAGCAGCAGCAGCAGCAGAAGAAGAAGAAGAAGAAGAAGAAGAAGAAGAAGAAGAAGAAGAAGAAGAAGAAGAAGAAGAAGAAGAAGAAGAAGTAGAAGAGATAAGGAGGAGGAAGAAGACGAACATGAGGTGTTGAGGGAGGAAGAAGAGAAGGATGTGAAGAGAAAGATAAGCAGAAGACCTATTGCAGTCAACTGTAAATGGTCACGTCACATGATTAAGCGTTCCGTTTCTATATGATCACTGTGCAGATGGAATTTAGTTTTGGAAGCCTATATTCACTCTAGCAGACGGCATTAGATATGTGCCGCGGTCAGTGTCACTCTGTTCCCATTACTTCCCATAATATTTTCTGTTACGCGCCAGAAGATCATTCTGGGAACCCTGGAACATTCTGTCAAATACATATCACCATCACGTGCCATGCCGAGAAGCGTGGGCGGTCATGTTTCGCCATTTCACACGACCACCAGAATTGTGGATCAGCTTTATTTTCTTGTCTCGACCATGCCACGTGGCCAAGCCATCCAGGTAATTACTTCTCTGCATTCCCCTTGTTCTTTCCCCTTCAATCTTGCCAGTTGTCACCACGTTCTCTAGTTTATTTCTTCTCATAACGTGTCCAAACATGTATGACCATCTACGTCTAATTTCTCTGTTCATCTGCTTCTTGTAGGACTTGCTCATTTGTTTTTCTGTCTATCCATTATTCTTTGCATTTTCCTCAGAAATCACATGACCACTGCCATTATCTGTTTTTGAGCGTGACTGCTCATTGTCCACTTCTCACATCCATACAAAAGTAGAGGTTGTATGTAACACTTCAACACTCTTTTTCCTCGTTGCAATTGACATCTTTTTATTGGTCAAGTATGTACTCCATCTTGCAAACCGCTACCATCGCCATAGCCATTCTTGTTCTAATTTTTTCAAAGCATCTCCCATCAGATGTTATGACTGTTCCCCATCAGATGTTATGACTGTTCCCCATCAGATGTTATGACTGTTCCCCATCAGATGTTATGACTGTTCCCCATCAGATGTTATGACTGTTCCCCATCAGATGTTATGACTGTTCCCCATCAGATGTTATGACTGTTCCCCATCAGATGTTATGACTGTTCCCCATCAGCTGTTATGACTGTTCCGAGATAATTGTACTGATTCACTTATTTAAGAATATTCCAATTTACCCGTACATTGCAGTTTGGTAGTTCTTTATTCATAGTGACGCCCATTATCTGTGTCTTCTGACAATTTAAAAATACATATATATGTATATGAACCCCACCTGGAAACTGTCGGGATTACACTTAACTTTAGGTAACCACAGCTCTCATATAATTCATATGTGCTCTATAATTTCTACAATTTTCCTCTCAAGCAGGACCTCCCACTGAGATAAACGCCTGCATTATGAGAACAGTTATCTCCACTCAGGCGCGCCTATTTTGGAAACCGCCAGAATTCTGCTGACACCTTCTATAAACATTTACATATTGTTCTTTCATTATAAGATTTCTCACCGGTCTTCCTGGCCTAGGGGTTAACGTCTTTCTCTGTAATCCCGTATATTCTCGCGAGTATCTTAGCCTGTGCGAGAATCGGTAGCGGCTCTCACCGCTTTGGTCACTTACGGGGTATGTGAGCCGGCCGCTCAGAAAGCAATGGCAAACTACTGAGCGTAATCTTGTCTAGTACACCAACAGCAGCTGAAAAATGCTGATGTTGACTGCAACGTCCTGTAAGGGATATGCAACAAAAATATATAAATAAAATAAGATTTCTCGGAAAAGTCATACGATCTGACGGAAGAGACCTTGTGGCGATTATAACACGAATCTTTATGAAGAAAGGTTAAATTTTGCAAGATGGAAAACATTCAACTGAGAGGGGAAAAAAATAGCTTTATAGAATCTATACTTTTATATGCATATGAAACATTGGTAATAAGCAGGCAAGCTGAGAAACATCTAATGGCAATAGAAATATGGTTTCTGGGGAAACTGCAAAAAATACCATGGGTGGGTAGAAGAACAAACGAGGTAGTTCTTCAAGAAACAAGTTGAAGACGGTACATTGATTAGAGACATTAGACGTAGACAGCGTGGTGTAACATGTCTATAGAGGGATGACCTAAGAATAAAAGGATTGATCTATCGCATCCATCTATGTGTCTCCCATAGCAATCGTTGTCTAGCCGTCAATGGTATCCGCAACATTCGTTTCAGGAACGATATCTTCGTTGCTTCCAAGCTCTTCCTAATTTGTTCAATGACGCTCCAAGATTCACTCCCATACACCAGAACAGGTTGTATATAACACGTCAATACATTCCTATGATAATATACATCATTTGCCAATAATTCGTTAAAATAATTATCTTCGTGGAGAAGTAGCGTAGGGGCTTGAATGTATCTTTGAGTTACAGTTTCAAAGATCTATCAAACAATGCACGTCTCATGTTTTGATAAAGGTAGGACAATGTACTAAAATGACCACCAAATATGCCTGCAGAGTACACAATATTTGAGAGAGCGGTCAGAAACACCAGCAGGTGTGACCTTGACATCAAGCGGGTGAACTTCCCAAGGGCATCCTTGGTTTCTTCTTGGCATGGAGTCGTTCCAGGGCGACCAGCTACTAGAACAATTTAATCACATCATCTTACGCAAACAACGTTATGCGAGAACATTGGTAGGGGCCATTGTGCTTTTGTGTTGACGTCAGTTCACAATGCAGGTGCGGGTATTATTGTGGTTGTTTTATAGGTAACAATGAGCGGGAAATTAAGATAACCCAACATGTAATTAATGTCCATTGCTATTCTGTTTGTGTTAGGCGTCCCGGACAGTTGTTGTTATGGTTGTTGATGTTGTTGTTGTTGTTGTTGTGACTCGCCTTCAATTTCCTCCATAATTCATGAGCAGAATTGTTCTAGGATCAAGTAAATTCCCTACCGGTTTGCTAGACCTGTCATTGGTTCCTTATCTACTTAACCATTATTTTCGCAGCAACTGGGACCAGTGTGTTCTGCAATTCACATTTATTCACCCAGCTGGGATAAATAACAGAATACGGCGCTGTGAGGTTTTTTTGTGGGTTTATAGAGAATTACAGAAGTTCCATTGAGTGAAGTTCTATAAAGTATATCTCTCTATAAAAGATACAGGTTAGTAACAGCAAGTATTGTCTAGAGGTATTGATATTTATTCTCGCATAACCCTTGTAGAGAAACCATTCAGAATTTTGGCTCACCGAGTACCCCCACTGTGAGAAATTAGACACAAGTTAAGTTCTACACAGAATTATTTATAGATGATTTCTCTTCTAGGCCATATATAGATATAGAGATCTTGGCAGTTAGCCACAGTAACCAATGAAAGCAGTTCTCTCATCTTCCAGCTGACTGTGCTCTGGTCGCCAACCTCATTTTTGATCTCATTACTTATTTCAAGTGACACAAGACACTTGGACAAATGATCACATTGACAATTGTACCATTGTAGTGAACATAAACAACAACAACTGTATTTTACACTGGTTGAACAAGACAACATGAGAAGATCTTGACAACAGTTGGACAAACATTCACAAAGAATGATCACACCAACAGGTTAGACAAGTCATACATCATGAAAGATACTTGACAACAACCACACAGACTTTCACAATCTCTGTAACCAACAGCAACAGTAGAGTAACAGTCACCATGAAGATGCTTGACAACAGTGCACAAGACAACCACAGAGACATGTATCTCAAAAACTGTTCTCTTACTACTAATCTTTTATTAATGTTTGATGAGGTCAAGTGAAGACTCAGGCTTCATATTCTGCCAACAATTTACATCTCAAATATGTTTATATGCAAATTATAGTGACATTATCTATGAAAACCCAAACACATCACTCAATATCCCCACCGAAACATCAATCTAAATAAACCCTCCTCCTTCACTTCTCTACTCCATAAGTTATCCTACACCACACTTTAGACTTAAATCCTTTCTTCGACTGTTAATGAGGGAAACACAAGATAAGCCATAAATTGGGGCAAGCATAGGGACGTTCTGCTCCACTGGTCTGTTTCATCCTTTTAGCACCTATGATGGTGTTGGACAGCTCAGGTTACAGTTCTCCCCATGAGGGTTTTCCAATTCAGGCTATTCCCTGCTGTCACAATCTTGAAAGAAATTTTAAAGCTCTATCTTTTCACTGGTGAGTTCATGAAGTTGACACTTAAGACTGTTCTTTTACATTTCCAGTGGAGGAAGATCTAAAAAGAAACAATATGTCCTAGCATTCTTCTTTCTGTCTATCTCACCTAAATTTGACTGTTCATGAAGTTGACACCCAAGACTGTTCTTTTGCTTTTCCAGTGGAGGAAGATCTAAAAAGAAACAATATGTCCCAGCTGTCTTTCTTCACAGTCTATCACTCCTAAGATTTCTGATGGAACTGAATCACCACACCGACTTAACACTAATCCATTTTGTGAATTTGCTCTATTTATTAACTTCTGCTCCTTCAGCTTTCAGCCATTATTAATATTAAGCTGTGATAGGGTCAGCTCCAAGTGCACCGTTAATGTCCACTCTTAGCCAGTAGTGACATGCTGAAAACCAGGTGATCTCTCCTCTTAAGGTTTCTTCTTGAATTTATCTTGAAGATATAGCCTGGAGCTTTTACAAAATTGGAGAGTATCCCTGTCTTAGGCTTTTAAGAAAGACTTTTCTTCAGTGCCATCTGTATAGGCCAGAATTAGTGGATTCAGGCTGAATCTTTGCAACCTGTTATTCATTTTGGTCTTTTTGGAGTCTGACTTTTCAGCTGGAGTTGAAGACTAGAGCTCAGGACTTCCCTTGGAGTTGTCCTGGTAATTGAAAAGGGCCTCCTCCATCTTCCTCATTCTCTGTTAATAAACAAAGGCACAACATGTGTTTTACATCTATTGAACCATTGTCACAGTTATACAGTACTATCACAGATTCAGAGAGGAATGGGAGGGGAAAGGGGAGTGTGATATTCGAACACCCGCCTCTCACTGATGATGAAGTGCAATTTTATTTGGGGGTTTGGGGTGATATCCTTTCTCCAGGTTCATCCCCAAAACCGTGAAGTCATAGGCACATACTCCTAATCAGAGGCAGCTTCACACAATTATCTTGTAAATTCTCACAATGAGTAGATCACAGGGACCGGTGTACCATGAGAACAGACAGTGTGATTAAGCACCAAGAAGTAGGCATTGTATGGCAGAAATCATGCACTAGAATTGCCTTCACATGTGGAATACACATAATGAAAGAAAACATGAATTTTCCCTGACAAATAGCATGAGCCTTCCCATGTATTCATCTGACAGACACTAGGTTAATTTCTACAGTGCAATGCAGTCCTGCAAACATGGATTTAATAAGTGTCTTTACTTTTACAAATATGAGAAGTTAATTATATAATTATCATCTCATTCACTCAAACATCTCCAGCAGCAGACGAGAAGTTAAAGAGCTCAGCCACTACCACTACTGAGCATCAACAACCAGCCCAAACAAGCAACGACTATAATAAACAAGAACGCATGAAAGATGACAGCGATCAGTGGCAAGAAATCAAACGGGCGCGTCAACAGCGTGAAATAACAATGGATGACAGTGCAACTCATGTCGTCATTGGAGACTCTCTGCTCAAGGGAATCTATAGTGACCGCATGTCATCTTCTGACAGCGAAACTACCTCGATCTACCCGCTACCAGGAGCTGACATTGACAGACTGACCTCTACACTGCGGAAATTCAAGGTGAATGATAGAATTAGAAGAACAACAGTCCATATCGGTGTCAACAATATTATGAACAATCACATCATAAGCACCTCACAACTCGCTACATTGGAGGTGTTGTTGCGCAAGAAATTTCCTAAAGCATCTATTTTCTTTTCATCAATCATACTGCCATGTTATGGATTCCAGCGCCGCACTGCCGATGCTGGCAATCTGACTCTACATAAATTTTGTCAAGAAACTAACAATGCTTTCATTAATAATACCCCGTATTTCACATCGCCGTCCGGGGCTCCCAAGAAAAAACTATATAAGGATCAATTACATTGTTCAAAACTAGGAACTAGCATACTAGCGAAGAACATAAAATATCCTGAACGTACACAACAATTAGAACCAGTTTCAGTTGCAGGAGTAAACCGATCTTCACCTCCGGCTGTAGCCATCTCTCAGTGTTCAGAAAACACTCCTTCTCTTCCCACACCACCCTTGCCTGTACCCCAGGAACACAATGTTGTGAATAGCAACCCAAGCTCCAATCCAAATGTTGCTAAACATGATACTTTGTTTCCTACCTTGCCCGTAAAACAGTCTCCCTCTATGATGTCAAAGGGGACACCGTTAAACAATGGTGCTGTACCGTCGATGCCTGCTTCCAATGTAGGCACTTCCAGTGACACTCATATCAATCCCTCGCTGGACGGTAATCTACAACCCTATGAGTGGAACCGTCAACTTCAGCAGCTAATGCGATACAATCCTGCAGCCCTGCACCAAGCATTCATGATATCACTCCAGCAAAGACATTTTCCTGCCCCCTCTAATAGCCTTAACTATTTCTAAATAAAGTTTCAAAATCCCTGCAATTTGTATACCACAAGCGACATCTTCCTTTTAGTTTGTAATATTCGCTAATCACGATCAGTGGCTCAACAAACATGGTCTATATATAGGCCATCTCAACATCTTTCATCTGCTCAACAAATTACCTGAGCTCTCGGTAATACTGTCCAAACAGTTCCATGTGTTTGGAATCACAGAAAGTCGTCTTAACGACAAAATAACCGACTCCGAAATCTCACTTAAGGGGTTTAAAGTAATTCGGAAAGATGCAAATCAAAAATTAGAGACAGGTATTGCTGTATACATTTCCAATTCTCTCAACTGGTCCCGTAGAAGTGATCTCGAGACAGTAGAGATAGAATGTGTTTGGTTAGAGGTGAAGCCAGCCAGCCAACAACCGTTTCTCATTGGATACCTATATAGGAATCCTTGTGCCGGGTACAGTTGGTATGACTGCTTCACTACAATGATGGATAGAGTGTTTACAGCAGGTAGAGAAGTTATGATACTAGGTGACTTCAACATAGATATTAGTAAATCCAACCAGACATGGGACGATATAATTCTTTCTTACAATTTCAAACAACTAATAAACCGTCCCACAAGGGTTACTGACACATCCTCAACTACAATTGATCATATATATGTTACTTGTCCAGATAATATTATTGAATGTTCTGTTCCTGTTTGTACAGTTAGTGACCACTACCCGGTATGTTGTACATGGTCAAGAATTGGGTTCAAACCTCTTAAACATAAACATGTAAGTATTAAATTTAGGAATTATAAAGCATTCAACCAAGATTTATTTTTGCAAGACTTAAGAAAAGCAGCCCTTGATCACGTTTACCAACTTCCTGACCCGGACGATGCATTAGCTTTCTGGACGAAGACAGTCTACAATGTGTTCGATAAACACGTGCCAATCAAAGAAGTTCGAGTCAAAAATCAACATAAATCCCCATGGGTCACTAGAGAAGTGCTGCAAATCATGAGAGAGCGAGATACAGCACACAAAAATAAAGACTTCATCAATTACCGCAGACTAAGGAATAAAGTTAAATATGAAATTCGTAGGATAAAAAAAGATCATTTTAAAAATTTGATTGTAGATAATTCAAACAGTACAAATATATGGAAGGCTATTAACTTGCTAACCAATAAGAAACGTCCTACAGAATCAGCAATACCAAATTCTATAACATGCGATGAATTCAGTTGTTTCTTTCAATCGGAAATAGAGAATCTAAAGTCTTCAATACCAGACTCATCGTGTAATTTAAGTTCACTGACATCATTCTGTGAGGAGAAGTGCAAAAGAAATATTCCCGCTGAGATTCCTTTAATGTCTGTTGCAGACGTTTATAAATATCTCTTGAACCTCAAATCAACAAACTCACACGGCCTAGATGGTATCAGTAATAGAATTCTTCGTTGTGCTGCACCAGTCATTAGCGAGTCCTTAACGTTCATATATAACCAGTGCCTGGCCAAAAACTACTTTCCATCTGCATTTAAAATTGCTAAAGTGTTTCCGCTAATTAAAAATGGCTCAATCGATAATAGCGTTTTGGGTAATTATAGACCTATTTCCTTACTATCGTCGCTATCAAAACCACTAGAAAAACACATTCATAAAATAACGTTACACCATTTAATTAACAATGATCTAATAATTAACAGTCAATCTGGGTTTCGACCTAAATATTCTTGCCATAGTGCTCTAACAAAAATGACCGATAACTGGCACTTAAACATCAACAACGGTAGAATTTGTGGAGCGGTGTTTGTAGACTTTAAAAAAGCTTTTGATATGGTAGATCACGATATTTTAATTAGAAAACTAAAGCAAATGAAGACAAGCACCAACATGGTGAACATAATTACGTCATTTCTATCCGACAGGCAACAAGTCGTGTCCTTCAACAACTGTCTATCAAGACCCACACAGCTTAATATTGGTGTGCCTCAGGGCTCAATACTAGGTCCGCTGCTTTTTGCAGTTTATATTAATGATCTTCCTTTATATATCAATACAACTTGTGATCTATTTGCAGACGACTGTACTATATATACTAGTCAAGAAAACCGTAGTGAATTAGAGAATTCTTTACAAAAGGAACTTGATAATCTTACTAGATTGAGCAATGAAAACCGCATGCAAATTAACATCGACAAAACCAAATCCATGCTAATAACGACCAGACAAAAACTACAGACACTAGCCATAACTGGATCACTGCTCGAACTCCGCATGGGCATGTTACCTATAGTTAATGTGACTGAACATAAAACACTAGGGCTTTTAATAGACAGCCATTTGAACTGGAGCTCTCATGTTCACGCTCTTACCAAGAAAATAGCACAAAAAGTTTACCAACTTGCTAAAATTCAGCACTTCCTGGACGAAAGCACACGAAAAATATTCTATACATGCTATATCCAATCACATCTCGATTACTGTTCCACAGTTTGGGATGGTTGCCCTAAATCTAATTTAAAACGACTATGTTCTCTACAAAACCGAGCTATTCGTCTGGTTTCTGGCATAAAGCACGTTGAAAGTAGTAATTTGTACAATCATCTAAGACTTCTACCACTACAAAAGCGCTTCCTTTTCAACAAAGCCAAATTAGTGAATAAAATTATATCTCAAAATACCCCAGAGTATCTTCTGCCGCTGATTCAATCTAATGCAATGAACAGCAAGCGCCTAAATTTGTTACATGTCTCAAAGCCTAGATTGGACCTATACAAAACATGTTTCGCCTATTCTGGTGCTCACTTATGGAATGATCTGCCTCCAGATCTGAAAACTCCAATGAGTCCCTACACATTTAACCGAAAACTCTTTCAATACTTAATCCATACCGACTATATGCCACCATAATTCATTTACTGGTATAATTGTTCAGTATAATTGTTCATTATAATTGTTTAACTATAATTGTTCACTATATATGTGTGTGCGTGTGGGAGCGAGAGAGAGAGAGAGAGAGAGAGAGAGAGAGAGAGAGAGAGAGAAAGTGGGTGTTAGAGAGAGGGAGAGAGTGAATGCGTGTGTGCGCATGTGCATGCGTGTGTGTGGAGAGAGTGATTGAGCGAGAAATGGTGGGGGAATGTGTCAGTGCATGCATTCGTACGTGTATGTGTGAGAGTGAGTGAGGGAATGTAGGCGTGCGTGCGTTCATGTGCATGCGTTCATGTGTATGTGTGAGAGAGTGTGATTGAGAGAGTGAGTGTGTGTGTGTGTGAAGGATTGTGTGTTAGAGAGTTAGACAGTGGGAGAGTTGATGTGTTAGTGTATGTGTGTGAGCGCGTGCATGCGTGTGAGTGTGTGTATATGAAAGAATACAGAGAGAGAGAGAGAGAGAGAGAGAGAGAGAGAGAGAGAGAGCTGAGCAGATTCATGTCATGTAACACGCATGTTATGTAACACGCGAATCCATATGTTGGGTATTCTCATCTGTCATATTATCAGTTAAATACCATTTGATTTTATCATGCATAATATAAACTAATGTTCATTACTGTAGTTTGAGTGAGAGAGTCAGTGAGTGTGAATGAGAGACAGAACGAGTGAGCGTGAGAGTGAATGAGTGAGCGGGAGAGTGAATGAGTGAGCGGGAGAGTGAATGAGTGAACGGGAAAGTGAATGAGTGAGCGGGAAAGTGAATGAGTGAGCGGGAGAGTGAATGAGCAGGAGAGTGAATGAATGAGCGGAAGAGTGAATGTGTGAGCGTGAGAGTGAGTGAATGTGTGTGTGTGTGAGAGAGAGAGAGAGAGAGAGAGAGAGAGAGAGAGAGAGAGAGAGAGAGAGAGAGAGAGAGAGAGAGAGCATCACTATTTTTACGTCACATACATTTTATGTACACATTTTTCTCCATGTTTAACATTTTTATGAGACTGCTCATGACAAGTGTCAGTGTATATGTGTGAGTAAAGTGTGGGAGTTTCTTCATACTAGTTTCAATACTAACGTGAGACATTTTGTATGTGTCTAGATGTGAGGAAGTGTGAGTGTATGTGGAGGATGTGTGTAAGTGTGGGGATATGTGTGGGTAGTGGGTGTGTGGGTGGGGGGTGTGTGGGTGGGGGTATGCGTTTGGATGGGTTGGGGTGTGTGGGTTTTGGTGGGTAGTGGTATTTGTGGGTGTTGGTGGGATGTGTGGATGGATGTGTGGGGGTGAAAGTAGGGGTGTTGGAATGGGTGTGGGGGATGTGTGTATGGGTGGGGGATATGTGTATGGGACGGATGCAGGGGATGTGTGTTTATGTGGGTGGAGATGTGTGGACGGTTTGAGGAAGTATGTGTAGGAGGCGGGGTTGTGTGGGTAGGGGATTGTGTTGGGTGGATTGGGCATGCAAGGGCGGGTGGGGAGAAGTGTATGGTGTGTGGGTTTGAGATATGTGTGCGGTGTGTTGGTGGGGGATGTGTGAATGATGTGTGGGTGGAGGGTATGTTTGTGGTGGTATGGGTGGAGGATAGTGTGTGGTGTGGGGGATGTGTGTGATGGGTGCGGGGAATGTGCGTATGGGTGGGGTATATGTATGGGTGAGTAGGGGATTGTGGTGGTTGGGGGAAGTATGTGGGGGAGTGTTGGTGGGAGATGTGTGTGTTGGATGGGGAATGTGTGGGTGGGGGTGTGTGAGTGGCTTAGGGATGTGTAAGTGGGTGAGGGAGTTGTATGTGTCGGGGTGGGATGTGTGAGTGGGTGGAGGATGTGTGTGGGGTAGGGGTATTGTGATCGAGAGATGTTTGGTTGGGGGGGGGGGGGTGTGTGGGTGCGTAGTGGAGGATGTATGCGTGAGTGAGTGTGTGTTGGTGGACGGGTAGGGAATGCGTGTGTGGGTGGGGAGAGGTGTGTGGTGTGTTGGTTGGGGATATTGTGTGGGTGAGGTATGTGTGTGTGGGTGGGGGATTTTTGTGGTGTGTGAGTGGGGGTATGTGGGGTGGATGGGTAAGGGTATCTGTGTGGGTCTGGGTGTGGGTGGGAATATTGTGTGGTATCTGGGTGGGGGATATGTGTGTGGTGTGTAAGTGGGGATGTGTTGGTGAGGGATATGTGTGTGTGTGGTGCGTGGGTTGGGAATAGTGCATGGTAGGAGGTGTATGTGATGTGCGGGTGGGGGATTGTGTGGTGGGGGATTAGGTTAAGGCATGTGTGGGTGGGTGGAAGTTGTATGTGTGGGTGGTGGGGTGTGTGTTAGTGGATTGGGGATGTATGGGTGGTTAGAGAGATGTGTGTGTGTGTGGGGGGTGGGGGTAGGGACATGTCAGTTAGTGGGGATGTGTGTGTATGGTTTGGGAATGTGTGAGTGGATGTGCGATGTGTGGGTTGGTGGGGGATTGTGTGCATGGGTGGGGAATATGTTGTCGATGGAGATGTGGCTGGGGGATGGGTGGTTTGAGGTGTGGGTGGGGAAAGGATGTGTGGGGTAGGATGTGTATGTGGTTGGGCGTGGGATGTGTGGGTTGGTGGGGGAATGTTTGTGGGTGGCGAGTGTGTTTTGGTTGGGGGATCAGGTGAGGGCAGTGTGTGTGGGTGGGGGATGTGCGGGAGGGGGATGGATCGGTTGGTGGGGTATGTATGTGTCCCTTGGTGTGCGTGTGTGTCGGTAGGTGGGGGTGTGTATGTGTCCCTTGGTGCGCGTGTGTGTGGGTAGGTGGGGGTGTTGTGTGGGTGGGGTGATGTATGGATAGGTGGGAGATGGGCTTCATAACATGGTAATTAGCCTTGTTTATGTTTACAACATTCATTTCACAATGTTTATTTTATCTTCCTATGTAAATGTATAATGCTCTTGATGAACGAAAGACGAGTGATTGGAAGGGCCGAATGTAAGACGGGCCTGCGCGCCCAATTTGTGACCCTAATAAAGTTGATTTGATTTGATTTGATTTTGATTTGAAACATTCTCAGCCATTATAAGGGAGAAATTACATGCAGTATATAGCATCACACATTCTGAAACAAAGCTGCCAAAGGTAACTCTCAAGAGCGATGTACAGTTTGGTTAAGAATGGTCATGATAGGCACTCAACGAATGTTCAGAGCGCACAAAGGTTTTGCCATATGCATTGAGCGTGGGTTACAGTCATAAGCATATGCAAATCATCAAATCAGACAGACAATAGACATGGTAAGAATGTTTCACTGCGGTAGACATGACAGGTTTTGAGCGGCAGTTTTAGAGTCACTGTACCGAAGTCCTGTCTTCTTTTTACATTTTCTCAAGAAAATACTCGGCCATTCGTCTCTCTCTCACTTCATCAGGTTTACACATAACATATTAAATGATTTAGGTACCTGGAGTGCAGATGACCACCTCCCAAAGAATGCTTTTGGGCAAATTTTACCACTGCATCTTGAACACGTCCTTACGGGATGGAATCAAGGCTTCGACTGGCGGGCTAATTATGTATTAAGGAGCGTTACCAGCCCAAGGGTTACCCAATCAAATTGAGACCCCACCATTCATCTACCCTCTCTCGATCTAGAATCTACGATTCTATTTTTAGTTAGGGTATCACGACGGCTTACGTGGTTAACTACTGAGTATTGAGAAATGTAAATGGACTGGGGATGCGAACGTCTGAAGACATCATGCCACATAGCCTCCCCATTAAACTGTCATGGATACAATGACTGATAGGTCAGGCGTTCACAGTTCCCAGATCCTTTAAGTGGTGTCATCATTTACTCATCTCCCATTACTCCAACAAGAGCTGTGCATATGGAACCAATTGACTTTTCCCTGAAAAATCTGCCCCAATATTCATCCATCAGTCATGAATTTGGTGGCATCTGCAAAGACCATGAAGTTAGTCCTGCATGAAGTTCCATTTAGTCACTGGAAGTATGAAGAGTTATGACCACACTTATCAGTGAACTGCTCTCCAACTCATTTCTGACAATGCTCCACAGTCAATCTCCATGCTATTTTTCCTGTCCATGATGAATGATCTCTCAGAGTCACACACTTTCAAAGCATGAGTACCATTGAGATTCATTATGAGAAGTAATGGCTTTGCAATTAAACCAACTTCCAGATGTTTGATGAGAGTGGTATAATTCCATATGTCTCTCACTCATTTGTCTTTATCAGAACTTCATTCTTCCCTTCGCCTCTGGAGAATGATAATCCTGTGAGAGTGTACTTAACTGAACACTTTCTCCAACAGTAATCTTGGCATTTGGAACTGGGTTAAAATTTTTGATCATCACCGGAGCAAAGACAATCACTTCCGGGTGAACTGTATAGCAGCCGCTGCAGAACTTAAGACTAAAATCTACTAAGTGCAGATTTGGTTAGCGTTGGACACAGGGTCTACCTTTCCAATAAGCCTCTTGTGTTTGCAGATGGTAGCAATTTCCCATTATATTTCCTTGACTTATTTCTGTAGTCTTACCATAGATTTAGAGGTGCACTTATTGGTTGAGATTTCCTCATTCCGTTAGGCCTCTATTTTGATTTGTTGTGAGAAGTGACAGCATTTTCTCTCCTTAGTTGCTAATTAAGCTGTTTCCAACGCAGCAACTGAGTTTGTAGATGCAGTTAGACTAACATCTACTACAACTAATATAGAATTCCAACTAGTTGTCTTCAGCCATGCTCTAGCTAAATGCTTTTGAGTGACTGGGAAAGTATCCGTTCTTTCTCTCCCACATGAGCAAAACGTTTACTTTTGGCGAATAAGGCGTTTCTTCTCGGCCATAGAGAAGTCCGTCATTATCACAGCCACCTTTGAAGGGGTGTGATTATGTGGGTATAGCTTCATAGATCCCACTATTGACTGGAATTATGGAAGCCAATATTACTGACTTTGAGGATAGGACTGGCCAGGTCTTGTGAAGACATCTCGCAGATCAGTAATAATATAAGATTCCACTGCGGAATGCATGGTTCTTATTATATAAAGAGTCGACTGCTGAATTGCAGGGATCTTTATCTTGAAAGTAGTCAGCTGTTTAAGAACAGTGATCTTTCGTTAGTCCACTTTCGCAGACATTGTGTATAGAGTGGCACTGCTGGAGTTGCAGTGAGCTCTACCATTTAAGAGTTAACTGTTTAAGAACAGTAATCCTTATTAGTCCATTCCATCACAGACTTTGCTCTTGTCTAGAACTGAGCTACATTCCTACCATTTTTCCAGGCAGAAAGGTCTTCCCAATTGAGAATGAAAAAGGGGAATGACATCAGCTGTACTCACTTTGTCCGTCCTTTAATCTCCACCATTTCAGGCAGAAATGCTTTCTCAACTGAGGATAAATTGACGGCAGACGTCGGAGATGGATCCTGTTTTATCTCTTCATGAAATTTTTCAGGTTGTCCACGTTATGCTCCTAGTCGTATGATACGCCAATGACATCAGGTTGGTTATCCATCGTTTCCTGGACACATACTTTTGCGTACGCTCTCCACTTCCATTTGAATGGCTAGGGGTCCAGTTATTTTGATGGCCTTCCTGGAGATACAATGAGTTCACTCCTAGTGACTTGGATCCTAGTACACCAGAGATCACACCATCGAACAATAGACTAATGTCTTATAGACACCAGACTGTGGTCGGGTCATGAGTGACTGACCTTGACATCAGGTAGAATCTTCCCTTCATCTCGTCCATTACGTATCAAGTACGTTTAATAATACCACTACTTCAGAAATGGCAGGTGACTGAGTTGATAAGGATGTTTTCTCCTGGAGATTCAATTGTGCTCACTTTCTCAGCAGCTTGATCAGGGCTACCGACAAGATTACACAACTGAAGAATAAACCCAACGTCGAATTGACACTGGACATTAGCTGGTACGAATACTGACTATACTGAGAGAGATGGTTAGTGAGGTGTCTTAATGGTTGCCCAATTTTTCCATCAGGGTTCACACTCTCTGCTCTCAGTGTTGCCAACATGTTATGGGGACTGAGGAACTGAGTACCCATTATATGATGTGATGCAGTGATATTAAAATGTAAATACACTAATTCCCCTTTCTCCCATGCTAGCCAATAAGTTAGAAAATGGAGTAGGCCCCCTATTAATTCCCTGGATAAAGTGTCTTAATTTATCTCAAGAAAAATCAAATTTATCCTGAAATTAGCTGTCTATGTTATTTAAAAATAATTTGTGTCTTCTGGTTCTCAGGTACCTTTGATACTCATAGTGAACACAGTATGCACAAAATTACACAACATTATTGACAGTCCATTACATCAGCCCATCTTGAAACACAACATTATCATGGGTATAGCAAACATGTTGACCCATAAGATAATTAACATTTTTGTTCAACTACATTGTACAATGTGACATTTGTGAACAGTGATACATGCAATATTACCACCATTAATGAAACAACCACCACCCGAGATGTACTTGTGGGTTTAAACATCTGGACCTTTTGTCCACATTTATGTGACGAGATCCATTAACCACATCATAAAACTCTAAGCAATAGGTTTAAATTTGCGAGAGGTTACTCCCTGATTCTAATACAAACATAGATATCCTCCACAGGAGTCCCAGACAAGGTATACCCATAGTTTACATCCCGAGTCGCCAGACCTCGTTATGTGAATCCCATAAAAGGTATTCCCAGGGTTCAATTAGTGCATAGAGCACTCAATATGTGATTACCTTGAGGGGTGTTCCCAGAGTTCTAATTGCCTATATTAGTCCACAATATGTGATCCCCTTTTGCAGGTTATTCCCAGGGTCCAGTCGCGGATACAGATCCACAACATGTGATCTCCTTTAGGGGTGTTCCAGGGGTTCAATCGCGGATACGGGCCTCCAACATGTGAGCACCTTTAGGGGTGTTCCCGGGGTTCAATCGCGGATACGATCCTCCAACATGTGAGGTTTTTTTGTGGGTTTATAGAGAATTACAGAAGTTCCATTGAGTGAAGTTCTATAAAGTATATCTCTCTATAAAAGATACAGGTTAGTAACAGCAAGTATTGTCTAGAGGTATTGATATTTATTCTCGCATAACCCTTGTAGAGAAACCATTCAGAATTTTGGCTCACCGAGTACCCCCACTGTGAGAAATTAGACACAAGTTAAGTTCTACACAGAATTATTTATAGATGATTTCTCTTCTAGGCCATATATAGATATAGAGATCTTGGCAGTTAGCCACAGTAACCAATGAAAGCAGTTCTCTCATCTTCCAGCTGACTGTGCTCTGGTCGCCAACCTCATTTTTGATCTCATTACTTATTTCAAGTGACACAAGACACTTGGACAAATGATCACATTGACAATTGTACCATTGTAGTGAACATAAACAACAACAACTGTATTTTACACTGGTTGAACAAGACAACATGAGAAGATCTTGACAACAGTTGGACAAACATTCACAAAGAATGATCACACCAACAGGTTAGACAAGTCATACATCATGAAAGATACTTGACAACAACCACACAGACTTTCACAATCTCTGTAACCAACAGCAACAGTAGAGTAACAGTCACCATGAAGATGCTTGACAACAGTGCACAAGACAACCACAGAGACATGTATCTCAAAAACTGTTCTCTTACTACTAATCTTTTATTAATGTTTGATGAGGTCAAGTGAAGACTCAGGCTTCATATTCTGCCAACAATTTACATCTCAAATATGTTTATATGCAAATTATAGTGACATTATCTATGAAAACCCAAACACATCACTCAATATCCCCACCGAAACATCAATCTAAATAAACCCTCCTCCTTCACTTCTCTACTCCATAAGTTATCCTACACCACACTTTAGACTTAAATCCTTTCTTCGACTGTTAATGAGGGAAACACAAGATAAGCCATAAATTGGGGCAAGCATAGGGACGTTCTGCTCCACTGGTCTGTTTCATCCTTTTAGCACCTATGATGGTGTTGGACAGCTCAGGTTACAGTTCTCCCCATGAGGGTTTTCCAATTCAGGCTATTCCCTGCTGTCACAATCTTGAAAGAAATTTTAAAGCTCTATCTTTTCACTGGTGAGTTCATGAAGTTGACACTTAAGACTGTTCTTTTACATTTCCAGTGGAGGAAGATCTAAAAAGAAACAATATGTCCTAGCATTCTTCTTTCTGTCTATCTCACCTAAATTTGACTGTTCATGAAGTTGACACCCAAGACTGTTCTTTTGCTTTTCCAGTGGAGGAAGATCTAAAAAGAAACAATATGTCCCAGCTGTCTTTCTTCACAGTCTATCACTCCTAAGATTTCTGATGGAACTGAATCACCACACCGACTTAACACTAATCCATTTTGTGAATTTGCTCTATTTATTAACTTCTGCTCCTTCAGCTTTCAGCCATTATTAATATTAAGCTGTGATAGGGTCAGCTCCAAGTGCACCTTTAATGTCCACTCTTAGCCAGTAGTGACATGCTGAAGACCAGGTGATCTCTCCTCTTAAGGTTTCTTCTTGAATTTATCTTGAAGATATAGCCTGGATCTTTTACAAAATTGGAGAGTATCCCTGTCTTAGGCTTTTAAGAAAGACTTTTCTTCAGTGCCATCTGTATAGGCCAGAATTAGTGGATTCAGGCTGAATCTTTGCAACCTGTTATTCATTTTGGTCTTTTTGGAGTCTGACTTTTCAGCTGGAGTTGAAGACTAGAGCTCAGGACTTCCCTTGGAGTTGTCCTGGTAATTGAAAAGGGCCTCCTCCATCTTCCTCATTCTCTGTTAATAAACAAAGGCACAACATGTGTTTTACATCTATTGAACCATTGTCACAGTTATACAGTACTATCACAGATTCAGAGAGGAATGGGAGGGGAAAGGGGAGTGTGATATT
The DNA here is from genome assembly GCA_963921405.1 of Cepaea hortensis. Taxonomy (NCBI): domain Eukaryota; kingdom Metazoa; phylum Mollusca; class Gastropoda; order Stylommatophora; family Helicidae; genus Cepaea; species Cepaea hortensis. The sequence continues at coordinate 25,354,097 of OY992876.1, read as the reverse complement.
CGAACACCCGCCTCTCACTGATGATGAAGTGCAATTTTATTTGGGGGTTTGGGGTGATATCCTTTCTCCAGGTTCATCCCCAAAACCGTGAAGTCATAGGCACATACTCCTAATCAGAGGCAGCTTCACACAATTATCTTGTAAATTCTCACAATGAGTAGATCACAGGGACCGGTGTACCATGAGAACAGACAGTGTGATTAAGCACCAAGAAGTAGGCATTGTATGGCAGAAATCATGCACTAGAATTGCCTTCACATGTGGAATACACATAATGAAAGAAAACATGAATTTTCCCTGACAAATAGCATGAGCCTTCCCATGTATTCATCTGACAGACACTAGGTTAATTTCTACAGTGCAATGCAGTCCTGCAAACATGGATTTAATAAGTGTCTTTACTTTTACAAATATGAGAAGTTAATTATATAATTATCATCTCATTCACTCAAACATTCTCAGCCATTATAAGGGAGAAATTACATGCAGTATATAGCATCACACATTCTGAAACAAAGCTGCCAAAGGTAACTCTCAAGAGCGATGTACAGTTTGGTTAAGAATGGTCATGATAGGCACTCAACGAATGTTCAGAGCGCACAAAGGTTTTGCCATATGCATTGAGCGTGGGTTACAGTCATAAGCATATGCAAATCATCAAATCAGACAGACAATAGACATGGTAAGAATGTTTCACTGCGGTAGACATGACAGGTTTTGAGCGGCAGTTTTAGAGTCACTGTACCGAAGTCCTGTCTTCTTTTTACATTTTCTCAAGAAAATACTCGGCCATTCGTCTCTCTCTCACTTCATCAGGTTTACACATAACATATTAAATGATTTAGGTACCTGGAGTGCAGATGACCACCTCCCAAAGAATGCTTTTGTTCAAATTTTACCACTGCATCTTGAACACGTCCTTACGGGATGGAATCAAGGCTTCGACTGGCGGGCTAATTATGTATTAAGGAGCGTTACCAGCCCAAGGGTTACCCAATCAAATTGAGACCCCACCATTCATCTACCCTCTCTCGATCTAGAATCTACGATTCTATTTTTAGTTAGGGTATCACGACGGCTTACGTGGTTAACTACTGAGTATTGAGAAATGTAAATGGACTGGGGATGCGAACGTCTGAAGACATCATGCCACAGGCGCCATGTCCAAGTGTTGCTCAATTTGAAGGAATAATTGTTTGATTACTTGGATTTAGGAAATACAAAGGATGCACAGATGCAATGTTTGCTCTTAGACAAGTTATAGAAACATCAATTCAATGAAACACTCTACTTAGCCTTTGTCAACCAAGAAAAGGCATTCGATAGAGTAGATAGAAACAAGCTGTGGGAAATCATTAAACAATATGGAGTGAGTATCCATCTAACAAATCTATGTAGAAGCTTATACAACAATAGTAAATGCATAGTAAGAACAACTGGAGGACACTCAGAACCCTTCACCTTAAGATCTGGAGTACGACAAGCTGTGTCCTGTCCCCTCTCTTGTTCATAACTTATATAGACAACGTATGTAAAGAAACGAGAATGACGAGAACACGGAAGAAGAACCATCTACAAATTACACCATTAGAAAACTCCTGTCTGCGGATGACCAAGCACTAATAGCAAAATCAGAAGATGAATTACAAGACCACACGAATGGTCTAAATGAAATGTGTAGGGAACACATGAAAATTAGCACAAGTAAAACAGAGGTATTGACTATAGCTAAAGAAGATAAAACAACAACGATTCACCTAAACGAACATCCCTTGAAACAAGTAAAGAGTTTCAAGTACCTAGGAAGTATAATATCATCAAATGGCAAATCAGAAGACGAGATCAAAAATAGATGCAATAAGGCAAACCAATGCATTAGACAAATGGCACCAATACTAAAGAACAAACATGTATCAATAACTACCAAGAAAGCATTTTACAACACAATCTTCCTACCAACTCTATATTACCAATGCCAAACCTGGACAGTGACAGAAAAAGAGAAAAGAAAAATCACAACCACAGAAATGAGATTCCTGAGAAGAATACTCAATTTATCAAGACGAGATAAGATCAGAAATGATGAAATCAGAACTAAAATGGGGGTTCTAGCTGCACTAGATTTTATTAGAAAGCAGCAAGTCAAATGGTATGGAAATGCAAGTAGGTTACCAACTAACAGTATACCACAACAAACAATGATGTACAGACCAGAGGGAAGCAGAGGAAGAGGCCGACCACGTAAACGATGGATGCATGGAATAACAGAGTCCATGGGAATATCGATACATGAAGTCCATAAGCGGGCATCATCCGCTGTTTATACTTCACCCCGACACCGCAAGGTACAAGAGGAACATGATGAGATGAGATGAGTCGAAAAATGTTTGATTATGGAACATTCCGTTGAGTTGTGAAGCGGCGTTAGCATTGTGGGTAGAGGCCGTTTGGTCTTTGGTTCGAATATGAACTTTGACCTCTACGTCGATCCAAACTAAATAGAGTACCAGAAAATATCATGGGAAGCATAGGTGACTGGTGCGATACCGTCGACTTCACCCACAGAGTGCATGTATATGTGTATGAACTTCGGACCACATATGTATGTACGTACGAAGTTACGAATGTACGAATGTACGTATGCATCTGTCTGTCTGTCTGTCTGTCTGTCTGTCTGTCTGTCTGTCCGTCCGTCCGTCCGTCCGTCCGTCCGTCTGTCTGTTTGCCTGTCTGCCTGTCTGTCTGTCTGTCTGTCTGTCTGTCTGTCTGTCTGTCTGTCTGTTGCTGTGTGGGAGCATGGGTGCGTGCGTGTATGTGTGTATATGTCTATGTATGGCGCTGACGCACCCTTCTGTGAGTGCGCTTCTGTATGTGTGTTCGCCCTTATGGAGCCCTCGTGCGTTTAATGCGAACACGTGTAAGTGCATGAGCGTGTGTGCTGCTCGTATGTGCGCGCGTGTATATGTACACACTCACTTTGTGTTCTGTTACCAAACATAGTCTTGACATCGAAGATCGGCATGCGTGTTCTACAACAACGTTTAAAAATAAAATAAACAAATACAATCTTGTCACGATATTAACCTCAGACAATTTAGTTTCCCACATTTCTGCCCGTGACTGTGGAGTCAATACAACGCTTGTTGACTACGTGTAGCTGTCATGCCCTGCCTGGTGACATTTCTAGTGGCACCCACATTATATATTCCATGTCACCGCCTTCATCAGAGAAGTTTTACGTGTTCATTTCAATTTCTGCATTGAATTAAGAAGGAGAGTGCTGAAATGCTACATAGAACCCGTTTTTTTTTTCTTTATGATAAAGAATCTTGGAGCGTAAATGAACAAATTAGAGAGACCTTGTAAGCAACGGAGGTGTTGTTCCTGAATAGAATGTTGCGAATTCCTCGGACTGCCAGAGTAACTAACAATTATCTGAAAGAGAATTCCACATGCAAAAATACAGACCGATATACAGACACACTCACATAAAATAATATGAAAACGTTCATGAATGGTACCAATTCACAGATTACCCAAACTAAATATCTCAACCAGAAGAGTGTAACTCAACCTTTACCAGTTTAAATTCCCCGTTCATGAAACAATTTATGGAATGTGCACTCAGTACTTTAACAGTTAGTTTTGGAAAGAACCAAAATGCCACCGTCAGCCCAATGCAATCCTGTTGCAGATGTACAAAAGCCATTGCATCAGAATCAATAGGCTCTGATTTATCAGAGTAGTTCCCAAAATGCGCAAAGGCGAAGAGCGGTTTTTTTCTTGTACGAAGCAGTGACAAATGCATTGCCGGAACTCTGAAGTTTGCAATGTGAAGACATCTATAAAACATAACTTGTTAATGATCCATTTGAAGACATCTTAAAAACATCACTTGCTAATGGTAAATTTGAAGACATATTTAAAACATGACCTATTAATGATCAATTTGAAGACACCTTTAAAACATCACTTGTTAATGGTCAATTTGTCATGTCATTGTATCTCATGTGACTTTTCTATGTGAATTGGGCTGGAGTCTGTTGGCAATGAAGTATCTAAAACCTGGCAAGAAACGATACCAACCTAGGCCGTCTGTATTCGTTGCGCTGAGCCACGACCTGGTTGTATCATGGTATGCCTCTCGGTAGATGTGTGGATCATGTAACGGTTATGCACACTACTCTTGACTTCTGGGCTTGAGATAGGACGGAGAGCCCCGCAGCGAAGTCCTCGTGGAGATGGTCATTTCACACTGGCTTGGGAGGTCAGAGTATACGCCAGCCTCATTCAGATAGATTTCTTCGAGGCTGAGACGATCTGAACGTCAATGCTTCAGAGTTCAGAGATACGTGTCAACATTCTTTCCAAGGATGCTAAACCAGCCAGCCAACGAACGAATCAATAATACAATCAACCAACCAATTAGCCAATCAACAAACCAGTTAGCCAAACAAACCAACCAACCTGCCAACTAACCTGTAACTAACCAACTAGCCAATCAACCAACAAGCCAGCCAACCAATCAGCCAGCCTACCAGTTAAACAAACTAACCAACCTGCCAATCAACATATTATAAACCAACTAACCAATCAACCAACTAGCCAGCCAACCAACCAACCTGTGAATCAACAGACACTTAATTAACCAGCCATTCTGTAACTAAGCAATCAGTCAAACAACCATGAAACCAACCAGCCAGCCAACCTCCTAACCAACCAGCCAACAACTAACCAACCTACCAATCAATCAACCAACTAGCTTCCCAAAAAAATCATCAAATCAACCAATCAATCAACCTGGCAATCAATTAACCACCATTCATCAATCATGCTATTAGCCGGTCAAACAATCAAATAACCTTGACACCTACCAGTCGATTCATGTCCAATGATGTTGGTCGTCGTGTATGTCTGCAGTGTTTAGTATCCACGTTGAGGATAATTTCAGCTACAATGATATCTCGATTCCCCCTTGAACCTGCCTCTCTTCACCCTCAACTGTCTTGTTGTCACGGGAATTCCCAGAATATTCCCTCTCACGTCTCTCTTTTTCCCAACTGTCTCAAGAATTCCCAATATATTCCCCCTCACGCCTCATTTCTTCCTCGTCTGTCTTGTTGTCTCAAGAATTCTCAGAATATTACACTTCATGGCATGCCCACATCATAATGCTGATTGATTATTTCTGATATCCTTTCTGTCCACTTAAGGTGGATAGTCTATCTTCGATACCAGTAACCAATTCTCTTATAAGTTTGATTTCTTTCAGGGCGTCTTCATTACCATGTAATACACACACACACACACACACACACACATATACACACACGTACACACACACACACATACACACACACACATATATATATATTATGCAATAAGTCACTAGCAATTAATGTAAGAAAGAGAGTGCTGAAATGCTATGCAGAACCAGTTTTGCTGTATGGCAGCGAATCTTGGAATGTACATCAACAAATTAGGGAGAACTTAGAAGCAACAGAGATGTGGTTATTGAGATGAATGTTGCGTATTCCTTGTACTGCCAGAGTGACTAACACCGAATGCCTGAAAGATGCTAATGAATCTAGAACAATAAGAAAAAGACAAACAGCTTTCTTTGGTCATGTGATGAGAAGAGAGGCATTGGATAACATCGTGACAGCTGGAAATATTGAGGGGAAGAGAGGCAGAGGCAGACCAAGAGAAATTATGCTGGACGGATTGAGACAGTGGCATGGAGGAATATCATCGGCAGAGTAGATCAGAACACCAAAGCCCATGATCTGTGGAGAGCCTTGAACGCCTATGCCAGCTGGCAAGACACTTGACGATATATATACGGGAGCGGGGGAGGGGAATTCCCCATCGGTTGAGAACCACTGATATAGATATAGCAACAAATACCCAATGCGCCAACAGGGTCCTTTACTTAAGGGACATGTTTGGAGTGTGGAGTTGTCGTCGTCCTTCTTATTGCTGTTGTTCTTCTTGTTAGAACTATGTCCATGTGAGTTATTGACTCCTGTAGGACTTGAAGAATTGGGAACTTGTGATGGCCTAGCTTTATCCCTGTTGGCAAGCAGCACACCAAACCCGGTGCATGCCAGTGAACTGCTTGCTTGGTTGCTTGCTTGCTTGTGTTCGTTGCCTTGATCTCCAATGCGAAGTCCTGTATGTCGGATGAAGGCATCCTGTTGTCCAACATCAGTGTGATGTCATACAGGACCTGAGGTTTACGTGAGTATCCGTTGTCCCATGTCTGGCTTATTGGTGTGCAGACTGGTGGTTCCTCGCCATACAGGCAGACACTCTCCGACTTCGGAGGAATCGGCGATCCTACTGACTTTAGCCAGGACCCCGAAGGGACCTGTTGCCCAGGACGCTCGACGAGGACGCGTCAATAGGTCTTGGCCAGTATATAACCCGGCCCTGGTGCCTTGGAAACACCTCTGCGTCCCAAGCCAGTGAACAATTCACACACACGCGCACCTTCTCTCTAGTTTTCTCTGTGTGTGTGTGTGTGTGTGGGTGGGTGGGTGGGTGGGTGGTTGGGTGCGCACGCGCATGCACGGCGTGGGTATTGATTTTATATTCATTATCAACAGAAATTGTCATTTTTAAAAAGTAAAGTCTGAAAGCGGGAACTTGGTCGGGATCTGTCACGTATTAGGGCCACCACATTTTGTAGGCCTCATTGCATGGCCACATAGGTTGCCAACATTTCCCTATCTTAGCGGACAACGAACGCAGGCGTCGAGGACATTGCAATTACTATCTTGTAATCTAACAACTTACAGTGTGTACTCTGGTGATCGAGTTAGATGGCAAAACATGACCGCCTACGCTTACCTGTATGGAACATGATGATGATGATGATGAGTATGTACTTCTCGGTAGGCTTCAAAAGATTTGAGAACGTAGGCGATCCTCCGATCATTAGCCAGACTGTTGTCTATTTTCCACAAAGCCACATTCGAAACCAAGAAAAATCTATATCAGTATATGTTTTTTCTTCTGTTAGCTTATTTTGAATTCGCCTTTATCTGTAATACTTCTTGGGTGAACTGTGCTGTCTGATGAAAATCTTGCAGGCTTTCGTAGAGTTCGACATCTAGCGGTGTTTGACTCGGCTGTAGAAGAGACCTTCCTGGGCTGGGTGTGGTACTATATTATGAATATATGCTCTGAATTTCAGGTCATTTGTCCACTACCCCAACCCCGTTCAACCTCATAAGAGACGTTATAATTAGGGTCCATCCCAGCCTCAGATTAATAATCCTATGGCAGAATCAGTCACATTTAGGACATTAATTTTTAAGGGATTGTTGTCCATAGGAGGTAATGCCTTGTATGAAGTCCTATGGCTTCCGGTCTTCAACGTGGAGGATGGGCGGTTTAATTGGTAACGCTTCTGGGGTGTTTTAATTTGTGACTACGGTTTGCTTACGCATTTTCCTCATGTTAGGCTGATAGTGCATGGTTCCGTCGCCCTGCTACTGAGCTGAGTGCATGGAGTGACACTGTGAGCTGTGAATTTCGTGTGGAGTGCTACAGCTATCCGCTGTTGTTTGTAGCGTGAACTGCATGTTCAGAAAACTGGCGGCCGGCCGGTCGGTGAATTAAGTAGATTGCCTTATGCAGCAATGTGTGGCTGCTGGTTTTCTAGTGACTGCCGCTTCCATCGACGATGAAATGATTTTTCGTGGCCAAGTTTTGTGTTGGCATTCTGGCAGCGGCATTATGCATAGTATAGCTATGCGAGCTGTTAGTTTGTCGAGACTCTTGTCTGTTTCACCTTTCATATAGGGCTGTGAGGCGCGTTTTGTGTGATATTCACTGGCACAGGAGCGGGGCATAATGGGACGACCCATTGCCGTGAAGTTGGAACAACGATTAGCTAACATATATAGTCCTCTGCAATTGAGATACTTTCCCTATATACTCGTAGAACACTGCTGTAGAGCTTACCTGTAACTTTGTGTACATGTGACTGCTGGGTTTTCCATGCCCGGTTCTGAGTGTAAAACGGTCTAGCTGAAAAACATCTGATGGCTGTGGAAATGTGGTTTCTGAGGAGATTGCAAAGAATACCATGGGCAGACAGAAAAACCAATGACCAAGTACTGCAGGGGAGAAATGAAAATCGTAAATTGATTAGAGAAAGTTGATGTAGACAGTCAAAATGTTTTGGACATGTTATGAGAAGAAATGAATTGGAGAACTTAGTGACAACTGGCAAGATCGAAGGGAACAGACTAAGGGGAAAACCGAGAAGTAAATACCTGGATGGCTTGGCCACATGGCATGGTCGAGACAGGAACACGGAGCTGATCCACGATTCTGGTGATCGAGTGAGATAGCAAAACATGACCGCAAACGCTTACCGGCATGGCACATAATGGATGGATGTGATTTATTAGACAATGTGTGTTTAGTAGTTTGCCATTGTTTAAATCAGTATGATAATCTACATTTTGGTACGTCAACGCATCTGCATGTCCACCTGGGTTAGAAAGCAAAACAGTAATACTGAAATAAGGGAAGACGGACGAAAAACATATAAGTAAAGGCAGAAACTGGAAATATCGTAGAAGGCACACGATAAAACCGAAACCAAGGAAGAGATATAAAATAATTGAATAAATAAGTAAATAAAACATGTTTAAAGCTAGAAGTTAGTTAGTTAGTTAGTTAGTTGCATATCTTTTACAGGACGTCGCAGTCAACCCCCATCATTTTTGTTTTTGGTTGTTTGCGATTTCTGGGCAAATTTACATTAAGTTGTTTGCCATAGCCGGTTCCGTGGCAAAGGAATTACGGACGCAGTTCATGATCCCGCATACCCGCGTTCGAAACACAGCTACGCGCGATTTGGAGCAGTGATGGTAGTTCAAAAAGCAATGGCAAACTACTGAACTTAAACTTGCCAAGAGATCATAACAGCAAAATATTATGGTGTTGACTGCAACGTCCTGTAAATAATATGCAATTAACTTTTGTCATTGTTTTCTGAACGACCGGCACTCATACCACTGTATGAATATCAAGGCAAGCGATCTGCTGCCAAATCGCCGGGAGCTGTGTTTCGAACGCGGTATGTGGGATTACGAATTTCGTCCGTAACCCTTCGCCATGAAGCCGGCATAAAGTTAGAAGGCAAACTAAAAATCTGAACTAGGCAAAGAGAGACTACAGAAATAAATAATGCAGGATAGAAATGGGAAAACGCTAGAAGACAAGCGACACAAAAAAAAAAAAAAATGAAATAAGGAAAAAGAGATGAAATAAATAAATAAGAAAGGAAAGAAACGGGGGAAGGTGGGGGGGGGGGGGGGGGCACAATTGGTCAACTGGCAATCTTTTGTTCACAACGTGCTGTGCAGAGAAAGTCAGTTTCGGAATCACTGAGTTAACGATTTCCAGAATGGTCCTAACTCTTGGCTCTGGAGCACTTTATTGCCTATGGCATTTCCAATGCATTATTCAGAACAGCATTGGGAACTAGACCTTCCCTTTTCAATCAATGCATAAACACTGTAGAGAGCGTGCGAATAAAAGCTAGGAGAGAAATAATTAACAGCGTGAAAAGCACACTAGGAAAACACCATAAAGGAGATTAATAGAGACAGAGCTACGTTTGGAACGAGGGAAATGTGTAGAACTGTTAATGACATTGACTTCTCAGTAAATAGAAGATGCATAATTTAGTAATTACTGTTGCTTGCAGCAAGAACAGCTGGCACATTGCGCTTTTAACTCATTTTGTTTCAGAATGTTGTCATTGTAATGTAATACATTTCTTGGTCAGACAGGGTTAAAGTAGTAAAATAGCAAAAGAATAGAGTAAAACATAGTAAAATAGTGTACATGACAACATTTTAAACCTGAGGACGTCTTCTTCTGGAGCATGCCGTGTGACGTTGGTGATCATCCCGGTGGATAGCCCTCTATCTCGTATACTGCCAATCATTTCTAATACTATTCAAAACAATGTTTTCCCGTGATGAATTTGAATAACGAAGACACAAACAATAGATAAGTAATTTATTGTTTGTGTCTTCGTTATTCAAATTTCTAATACTGATGTTCCTTCATATCTTGCTGTCTGACTGTCCAGCATCTCTTGGTCTCCCCTCTGTCTCTTTCTCTCTCCAGCTTTCCCGTTGTGTCGACATACTGCAATTTTCTCCTTTTCTTGACATGTTCAAAGAATGTGGACTTCATTCTTGTCATTTCTGTCGTAATGTTTTCCAGCCTACCAACTTGCCTCAGTGGTCTGGTAGCTCCTGTAGCAAACTCATGCTGTTCCCTACCACACGAGACAGTTCTTAAACTCCCCTTGACGTCGTTCACGGTGACTTAATTGTAAAAAAGACATGGAGCTTTTGTTTTGATAACTCATAAGAAGGTAGTTTGCCGTTGCTTTTCCTTTTGACAGTGACCATAATGGCCGTTGACTGTGGCCATTATCTCTATATGATATCCTTTGCCTACCGCCGTGAATCTTGCGACCGTAACCAACCACTATCTGTCGACTGATCTCCAGTTCCATCTACCAATTGCTGACATGGTTTAACGTTTCCCTTATCTGGGGCGGGGAGAGGAGGGGTTGGGAGGGGGGGGGGGAGATAACATGGTACTCCAACTTGTCCATGGATGTTCCGTGGGCAAGAGGGCTGTTATAGAAAAAATTAGCACAGTACATTATAGATTTGTACTTTTGCTTCATGCATTCATTCATTCATTCATTCAGTCATTCATTCAGTAGCATGTCCTTTGCAGAACTACGCTCCCATAGCAACCTTCCGGAAAATCTCTCGATCATAAGCAAGATGTCCCGCGTCCGATACATCCATCTGAAGATCATCCTCCACATCCTGCGCCCATCTTCTCTTTGGCCTTCCTCTTCCTCTCATCCCAGGCACATACCCCTCCATTATTGTTCTCTCCAAACTTTCATGACGTTTCAAGTGACCACAATATTTCAATTTTCTTTGTTCTTTTTCAATTTTCAGCTATCGAAGTATGGATGCATTTGTTCTTTTCTTTAACCAATATACTCTTAGAACTCGTCTATAAACATTTATATTCAAAGGCATTTATGCGCTGCTCAGCTTGTTTAGTAAGTGTCCAGTTTTCACAGGCGTATGTTGCAATGGTAAAGATGGATGCTCTTAAAAATCTAATTCTTGTAGTTCTATCTGTCCCAATCCATAATTTATTCAGTTGTTTTAGTCTGTCTTTGATGAGCAATTGATAGTGGTCGTTTAATTTCTTTCATTCTGTCACCGTTGTTGGTAATCATTGATCCAAGATATTGAAAATTTTCCACCACCGCCAATTTTTCCTCATTAACATATGTTTCTTTCTCCATAGTAGTTTTATGTGTATGTATTATCTTTGTTTTTTGCTATGTTAAGATATACGTTGTGATTTTCACTATTCAATTGGGTTGAGGCTATTATGTTTTCTATACCATTCTGTGTTGTGGATGGCAATATTGTATCATCAGCATACCGAATCTCTGGTATGTCAAGACCACCGATATTTAGGGCATCATATATATGTAATTTCTGACATTCCTCATTATATTTTTGGCGTACAGGTTAAACAAATAGGGGGACAGCACACATCCCTGATATAGGTATCTCAAAAGCATTTTACTATAGAAGAATTAGAATTATGAAACATAATTTAACAAAAGGGTTTACCATTATACCTAGTCATCATCATGATCATCACCATCAAGTGCCCTGCCAGCTGGCTTAGGCGTTCATGTCTCTCCATAGATCTCGGTCTTTGGTGTTCTGGATTAACTCCGATGATGATAATACTCCATACTACCGTCTCAGTCCATCCAGCACAATTTCTCTTAGTCTGCCTCTATCTCTCTTCCCATTGATCTTTCCAATTGTCACTATAAAGTCGCCTAAAAAAAGCTTCTCTAATGCCCTTCTTCTCAGCACGTGACCAAAGAAAGCCGGTTGTCTCTTTCTTATTGTTGTATATAATGTTCTACTTTCATTAACGTCTCTTAGGCAATCGTTGTTATACCTTATACATATAATAAAAACACTATACAGAGAACAAAAAGCAGCAGTGAGAGCATGTGTTGATACAACAGATTGATTTGATACAGAACTGGGGGTCAGATTGGGTTATATTTTGTCCCTTTAGTTATTTAACTTGTATAGTGAAGACATCACTAGGAATGTTAGAGATAATACTGACACGAAAAAAATATGATCCTGTCGTCATCGAGGGAACTGAAATACCGGAACTTACGACACAGTGTTATTATAAACATCACAAATAAAAATTTAGAAAATAATTAAGCCAGTGCAAGAACAAAGCAAACATTCTAATTTGTATCCGAGTGCAATAAAAACAAAAGTAATAGCAAGCAGTAAAACAAATGTCAATAGATATATTTATCAACGGAGAGAAATTACAGAAAGGGGGTAGTTTAGAACAACTAGGTTCTCTGCTGGAGAACGATGGAAATGTGATGACAGAAATCACAAGAAGAACTAACACAATATTGTTGTTTTCAAAGGCATTGGTCGGCACAGCTGAAAACATGAGGCTGTCCCAGGACACAGTCTTGCTTCACCCCACTGGTGACAGGAAGGGGCTCAGAATATTAGCCATTTTCCTGGATTCTTGCCTGCATAGTTAAGTTAGTCGCATAACATTTACATGACGTCATAGTCAACCTCATCAATTGTTTGGCTCTTTTGTGATTTCTTAGCAAGTTTATGTTCAATAGTTTGCCATTGCTTTCTGACCTCAAACCATTTATTAGAAAAATATTATCGCAAAGCGGCCTGCTTCCAATTCTCCTGCAGCTGTGTTTCGAACGTGGTATGCGAGATTATTAATTGCGTCCATAACCCCTTCTCCACAGACTCTGTTGGCCCGCATACCATCAGAAAATAGCCGCACTATCTGGACAAACCTTCGTGGACAGCCATATTTCGTCATAATCTTCCGTAGTCCTTCACTGCTGACTGTATCAAAAGCCTTGGTATGGTCAATAAAAGTGGAGAAAGTTTCATAGTTCTGTTCCTGACATTTCTCTTGCAACTGCCTTGCAGCGAAAATCATGTCAACAGTTCCTCGTTCTTTTCTAAGGCCACATTGACTCTCAGGAAGAAGATTTTGGCCGAGACGGGCTGTGAGGCGATTGATAAGAATTCTGGCGAGTATCTTCCCTGTAGTTGAGAGCAAGGAGATGCTTCGGTGGTGGTCACAGGATTCGCGGTTTCCTTTGCATTTGTATAGGTGGACTATTAACGCGTGTTAACGTGAAACCTTGTGACATTGTCTCGTTCACCCATATGCTTGTAAAAACAGGTGAAACTGCTTTACTAGAACTGGACCACTGCTGTGCAGATATATGCTGGGATTAAGTCAGGACCAGGGGCCCTACTATTGGAAAGTTGCTGGAAAGCTTTGTTAATTTCTGATATGGGTGGAAGTCCAGTCTCCCTGGTCTAGAGGTTAACGTCTTTCTCCGTAATTCCGTATATTCTCGTGAGTAACGTAACTTGCGCGAGAATTGGTAGCGGTTCTAGCTGCGTTGGCAACTTAGGGGTATGTGAGCCGGTCGCTCAGAAAGCAATGGCAAACTACTGAGCGTAATCTTGCCTAGTACATCAACGGCAGCTGAAAAATGCTGATGTTGATTGCAACGTCCTGTAAGGGATATGCAAAAAACAAAATGGTTGGAAGTCAGCCAAAGTATCGTTAATGGGGACTTGGGGAAATCAATTGATGGTTTCATCATTGATGGAAGAGGTTGCATTGAGAATGTTGCTTAAATACTCTGTCCAACGTTGGAGGTTTTCTTTCTTGTCGGTGGCCAGTGCCCCCCCCCCCTTTTTTCCCTCTCCCCGCCCCCACCGCCAGTCTGTACCGAGAAGGGGAACTATGCCTGGTGATGTAGGGTCATTGACTGCTTTTAGTGATTCATATAAGTTTTTCATTTCATGTGTGTCAGCAAAGCCTTGAACTCGTCAGCTTTAAAGTAGCCATAAGTCACATCGGGCATACGGTAGGCTCCACCCATATTTGTATAGTTCAGTCGGCACCCGGTATGTGATATGTTCAGTATCACGCTGGCTACTATTGTGTCAGACATAAGAGATAAGACTGAGACTATTGTATGTTTTTTTTTAACAAACAACAACAACAACAAACGAACTAACAAACAACCCAGCAACTCACTATACATCTACTGGTGACTCGGTACACAAATTTCTGTTTTGAACGCCTTATCTATCAACAAGTTGTTGCAGGAAAGCACTCCGCTCCACGTGTAACTGAGAGAAGTTGTAGGGTTATCGAGTGTTGTAAATGGCACTACTGCCGTGCTTGATAAGACGAACCGTTTCCGAAGCATATCCTGTGACACGGTAATGCTCTGGTACATTGCACTGGAACTGATATCACACTGATTAGATTACATGCTTGCGTGATCTGTCTTCCTTTGAGTGTGAGAGAGAGAGAGTACGATTGTCAGCGTCACTGTTTTCCCCCGCCTCCGCCTCCTTCTTCTTCTCCTTCTCTTTCTTCTCCTTCTCCTCATTCTTCTCCTCCTTCTTCTTCTCCTCCTTGCCTTGAAAAGATTAGGAAAAGAATCGCTATGGCAAAAGTAGCCTTTTGCAAGAGGAAAAAACCATACTGATAAATAAAAAGATGTCAATTCATTTTATTTAATTTCATCTTGTTCCTCTTGTACCTTGCGGTATCTAGGTGAAGCATAAATAGCGGGAGAGTGCCCGTTTATGGGTTTTATATATCGTGATTCCCATGGATTCTGTTATTCCCTCTGTCCTTTGTTAACATGATCGACCTCTTCTTTTGGTTCCATTTGGTTTGTATTCATTGCTTGTTGTGGTATACTGTTGGTTGGGAACCTAGTTATATAGCCAAATCATTTAACTTGCTGTTTTTTTGTAATGAAATCACGCGCTGCTATAACCCCCCCACGTTAGTCCTGATTTAATCATTTCTGATTTTCTCTCTTCTTGATACATTGAGTATTCTTTTCAGTACCTGGCAGTACCGCTGGTGCCTGTATACTCCAATGCGAGAGTGACAATCTCTGTCAGTTTCCGCATCTGTAAGACGAGGCAAGTCCCGCAGTAAGTGATTGCGTTTTAAGCCTGTGCAGCCTATCCTCAGTTTGTTGGATCAGATTGCGCTCAAAGAGCACCATTCCGTTTCGTACATCTCTTCTCCAGGAACATAATCTGTCTGTTGCAACTCTTTCCCACGTGTCTGGATCTATGCCAAAGGTTTTCATATCTTGTTTACACACATCCCTATATCGCATTTGGGGTCTTCCGGTTGGCCTCTTTCCCGTGGCTAGTTCTCCGTATAGGAGATCTTTGGGAATACGTTCATCCTCCATTCGAGATACGTGGCCCAGCCACCGGAGGCGTCTCTGCTTGAGGAGGGTGTGCACTGTGGTAATATCCGCTCTTTCAAGCATCTGTTTGTTTGTTATGTGGTCTTTCCATGATATGCCCAGGATACGTCTCAGACATCTCATGTGGAAGGAATTCAACTTTCTTTTCTGTCTTGAGCACAGGGTCCAGGATTCAGACCCATAGAGTAGTGTGCTAACAACACAAGCTTTATATACTTGAGCTTTTGTACGCTCTGTTAGTCTATTATTCTCCCAAACTCTTTTAGCTAACCTGGAACATGTTGTGGCCGCCTTTCCAATGCGTCTGTCCATTTCTGTCTCTAATGAAAGATTATCTGATATTGTCGACCCCAAATACACAAACTCAAGGACGACCTTCAATTCGTAATTAGAAATTTTGATTGACTGTGTGTGGGATGTGGATTTTAATCTAAGAGAATATTGGCTAATTTATGTCTAGGGGATTTAGGTTTGATTCCCTTCTTACTTCAGGATGCAAATACACTTCAATCCTTGAAACAATGGTATCTGTGCGTAGGTTTCCCCTCCCACTTCATCACCCTTTAAATTTAATATAGTGCTAGAGGACATTGATTGTTTACAACATATAAAAACAACCACTGTTGAACAAACATCAACATTTAATTGACGTAAACATCAACATTTTTGGACAAACATTTCAGGCATTAAATCAAGATCTGTAGTAACATATAGATAATTTTAATGACCACACTGAATTTCAAGAACAGGCATGAGAATGATTTTCAATTAAAAAAAATACATTAACCCCATTGTCCCAAGTAAAAACAATGTTATTACAAACAACACAACAACCACAAATTGGTTCTACTATCTATGACCCACTTTACCTAAATAAAGCAAACAATGGTCTTAGTTCAGAAAAACCAAACATATAAAACAATTGTTTCTGACACCAGTTACAATTCTCATATTTAAAAAAAAAAAACATTTAATGAGATGGTGTCAGAATATTCAACCAAAACAACAACCATTAGTCGGTTATACCTTTCATTGAAAATAAGCTACTGACCTTACATATCCATGGCATGAAAAAACCCACATATAAAGCACAGTTGTTACTAATAATTAAACTAATTATTTAATCATAGTCCTTTACTCTCCTGTTGTACGGTTCAATGTTCATCTCCAGTGTAGATTAGATTCTATTCCCATTGTCTGGGTACCGAAATACATGCGCTCAGTAATTAGCTGGTGAAAATCATACTCCATAATCCAGGAATAGAAATTACACACAACATTTAATCACCTCCATGGGGCTAGATTCACGAATATTCTGTTGCAAGTTAGGCTCGGTGCCTTTGTGAAATTGGGGCCTTAGGTTGGTCATACCTTCAGGAGATGCATCTTGAGGCTTGGCACAAGCTTCTTCCTTATATCACCATATCCGATGAAATGAAACCGCCTTTTAGCTTCTCGGCTTCTAATATCCGAATCCCAATTTTGTTCACGAAGATTTTAAACCCACCAAGTCACTCGTCTATACCCATTCCACCCTTGATGATGGCATCTAGGCTGACGTTGGACCAGCATAGAGTCATTCATTAGGATCTAGTCCAGTGTAGGAACATATATGGCTGAGAGTCATTCAATGGTAGCATCTGTGACTATGTCCAGGATTGATCTGCACATACATGGATCAGAAGATGAATAATTCTAGCACACAGAGTCGCAACCAGTCAGATGATTCTTTTTGTTGCATGCCTAGTGACATTTACTCCGCTAGCTTCTTTCAGGGTGTTGCACATTTGGAACCTTGAGGTAATCTGGTTTCGCAGTTGTGTTTCAGAGGATATTAAGTTGGTATTCAGTTGGTACCTTGGTTGTACTGGCTTATGTTGTTTCAGTGTCGCTTCTCATTTTATTTGAGTTGGTTTTCGTATCTAGAACTTGGTGTTGAGTCTGCCGCTGTATGACTGATGTTGAAGGATTATTCAATGCTGAATAGGAAATTGGCAATGTCCCATGGTTTCGTTGACCTCGCGGATTGATGGTGCATCAAGCGGTATCTCCCCGACGTAAAAGTAAACGATACTCTGGTGTCGGTGTATTCTGAATATCCATTTATCTTGATAGACAATTAAATACAGAGACCCATCCTAGATATCCTGACCGAAGTAGGACTATCAATCGCTGAGTGTCTCATCTTCAATGTGTCTTTCGCTGGCTAGGCAGCTAATGGGTACAGCAGTCAACATGTAGTTGTTAGGTCCAGACGATGTTTAGGACCGGTGGCCCTTTTATCACTTTCTGGCTGTTGACCCAGGATCCAGTTTCAGTGATACAGTCCAACAAACCACCACTTGCTTCTCTTCTAGAACTGGAAATGACAAAAGAATACAACCCCAGCATTAATCTACTGTTTTAGGTTACCATGTTTATAACACAATTACAAACAAAAAAGGGGAAGGAGATAGGAGTGGGTTTCCACGTTCCATTGTCCCTCGTCGCTTGTTGTTGAGCTATTCTAGCTCTTCTTGTTAGTAAGATATCCTCTCACTCAATATTCTGTTCTGATGTTGTTACTGGAACTATTTGATGGATCTGAGAGTTCCTGACCATTCAATCTATCTTGATATTATATCTATCCTAACCTGACAAGGATTTATTAGCCATAAGCCTTTTGTCTCATAATTCCCCGTCTCCTTTCTACTGCTGTAAGCTATAGGCCACACCTATTCAACATTATCTTCTTGTAGTGCTGACATACATAAGGATTCTTACATCAACATCATTATGTCCCCAGGGGTAACATTAAAATGTATATTCCCAACAGCTAAAGCAACAATCATGAACATAATATCTATATAAATCTCATAACAGAGAAAAACAAACATGTACATCCCTCACATATGAATAAACATAATAATCATACATAATAATAATAATCATAATAATAATGCAGGAGCCAATGTTTTTTGGATTTCCTCATTTGTTAATCCATAAAACTAGATTATATATTCTCTCCCCCCCCCCCCCCACTGCTTACAGTAACATGAGGTTAGTGAACGCCATGATATAATTTACCGATTGCTGCTATAGTAAGAAATGTTATTTATCAGAAATAACTTATGCAGCATGGCCAGTCTTCTGAATGTTGCTGGCAATTTCTAACCATAAATCTTCGCTTATGCCCCTACCACAGTGAGGTGATGCGGATTGAAGGCACATCCTATCAGAACATTCAATTATATCATGCGTTTTCTTTCTTGAGGTCTTACTTCTCAAACATGGCATTCTCCTAGCATATTTATGAAAATAGTACATGTCCATCACCCATATTGAGTGGTTACTAATATGTTAACAAGAAGATTGTACCAACATTTGGCACAATAGCTCAAGTTACAGATTAGCAGGTGGCAAAGCAATTTATCCAACAGGAACTAGAGTCAATAATATGCGTGATTAATAGTATGCTTCCGCATGGATAAAAAGTTTCCTGAAATGTCCTTAACAGTGAATTTACACTACATAGGATATTTACAAATTATAAGCATTGATAGTGAGATATAGTTTCACAATGCATATAAGTTATATAAACATAGGAATTTGAAATTGTATAGAAATTTGACAGCGTGGCACAGCATGGCGCTCAGTAGTAAAAATCGATCAGGCTCAATCAGGCCCTTATTTACAAGAATAATTGATTTATCATCTTAATTCTTAATTAAACATATTGATGTATGTACCTTATTTTCTAAAAACAAAACATAGTTACATATTCAAAAGTATTTTATATTCACATACTTATTGCTCCACAGAGTGAAATAATTTAAACATTCTTTATCTTCCCCCAGCGGGGGAAGCTTGGCGTGTTCGGCCTTTGTTCTTCACTCAAATGGCCACTCATCCCTTTGTTCCGTCTAGCGCCTGCCTTGGCCAGGCATTTGCACAATCTTGATGCTAAGATTTAAACTAGGCCCACACAAAATTGACTGTTTTCTTCCCCAAAGTAAGGTACTTAAACAGTGATTCCTAGAGCAGTTTGTATTTTTAAAAGCGTCACTCATAGGAAGTTGGTAGAGACGTTTTAGTATATCACACTGAGGCGCACCAACATCTTGTTCCATCACCTGTATTTTATTTAGGCTGATGGTGAGCCCAAAGTCTTTGAAGGCGGCTGCAAAACGATCTATGAGCCGTTAGAGATCTTCTGCTGTATGAGTAGTCAGTGCTGCATCATCTGCAAAAAGTAGTTCTCTTATGCATCTTGATCTTATTTTGGTCCTTGCCTAGAGTCTTGATGGGTTAAAAAGTTTGTCATCAGATCTTGTATGGAGGTATATGCCTTCAGTGGCTGTCTCAAATGCCTACCTTAAGAGAACGGCGAAGAAGATGCCAAAAAGTGTAGCAGCAAGCACGCAGCCCTGCTTTACCCCGCTGCTGATGCTGAATGACTGGGATGTTGAGCCGTCAAATAAAATGGTCCCCTGCATGTTTTCCTGAAATGATTTCACGAGACTAAGAAGGGTGGGTGGACATTCTATCTTTTCAAGGACCATAAAAAGACCGCTTCTTCTCACGAGGTCAAATGCCTTTGTGAGGTCGATGGAGGCAATATATAATGGCTTCCTCTGTTCTCTTCATTTCTCTTGGAGCTGGTGGATCAGTTGAGTCTAAATCCGCACTGTGATTCGGGGTTTAGCAATTTGTCACATAGGTCTATCGTACTGTAGCAATGTTTAGCAATGTGTTACATAGGTCTATTGTCTTTTTAAAATGTTTAGAAATTTGTCACATGCGTCTATCGTACTGTAGCAATGTTTAGCAATTTGTCACATGGGTCTATTGTACTGTAGCAATGTTTAGCGATTTGTCACATGGGTCTATCGTACTGTAGCAATGTTTAGCAATTTGTCACATGGGTCTATCGTACTGTAGCAATGTTTAGCAATTTGTCACATGGGTCTATCGTACTGTATCAATATTTAGCGATTTGTCACATGGGTCTATCGTACTGTAGCAATGTTTAGCAATTTGTCACATGGGTCTATCGTACTGTAGCAATGTTTAGCAATTTGTCACATGGGTCTATCGTAATGTCGCAAAGACATAGGTCTAAGGTACAGTAGCAATGTCCGCTATTTGTTGATACTGCAGCACCTCAATGGCAAAGATACTGGTTCACCCAGCTACTTCTTCAGAGCTCATGATTAGAGTTCCCGTGACACATCGCACAGCTTGACACAGCCTATGTAGACAACGAATCTGCATGCATGCCAATAACTGCAAATATCACCACAGGACGTAATTACACCGCCTATAAAATAAAGTGTAACAACATTTACCATAGCCAAACAATGCTAGAAGTTGGTACATGTGACATGAAAATGACAGAAAGAATCGAAATAGTAAAGTGGCATTCAAGAACATCAAACAAAGACACCTCTGTAAATATCACAGATATTAAAATTGAAGGTCATGAAATGTTTCACGGTTTACGCGTTCAACACGGGTGCACGTGGTGATAAGAAACACGGACCTTGGTTAAACGTGGGTACTTAAAAATGAAGGTTTTGAAATATGAGCTTTCACAAAACTGCAGCGAATGTTTTGTGTGGAAGACAAGATGAATAAGAACATTCTAGAGGAACTCGCTATAAAAAAGAATATACCAGAAGGAAACAAACATGAGAAAGACACATTATTTTGACTACATAAAAGGATATAACAGTCCACTGTACTACATGAATCGATACTACAATCCAGAGTACTTTGACTATAGGAAACTATATAAGAATCCACTCGAAATTTCGAGTTAAAAATCTACCCAAAGTATTTCACGATCCTCGTCGGTGCTGCGGAGATCGTGCACTGAGCTGAGATTCTCCGGACTCAGGCTTTAGTTATGAGTAGAACGGAGCACTTATGTGTTACAACCGTGTGCGGTGATGTTGATCCTTCGACTAAACTAAACTAAACTAAACATATCTCTAAGATAAATTACTAAGCATTGTTGTACGTTAACAATGTTTAGTAATTTATCTCTGAGATTTACTGTACGTTAACAAAGTTTAGTAATTATCTCAGAGATTTACTGTATGGAAACAATGTTTAGTAACTTGTCACAGTAGCAATACCTTGGACTATCAGATTATCTCAAACAATTGCCTGGAGGCGACTAATTACATAGAAACAGTATCTACAACTATAAAAAAGATACAAACAGCGTTCTTTTGTTATATTATGAGAAGACAGGCTTGGAAAATAGCCTAACGACTGGAAATATCAGTGGAAGCCAAAGAAATGATGGTGGGTGGACTGAGACGGTCACACAGAAGGATATCATCAGCAGAGTTGACCCGGAGCATCAAAGACCGACATAGGTGGAGAGACATGAATGCCGACGCCAGCTCACAGGGCACATGATAATAATCATGATAATCATCAGCAACAAAGGTTGCTGAAAGATCAACCCTTTCACCTTGGTCAGAACAGGAAAATAAAGTAGGTTCACAGTCTGAAGCAGTGATCAACACGAACACTTAAGCTTCTTATTTCTCCTCAGACACAACAACGTATTTTAAAAATGACACAATACAATGCAGTCGCTATTTTGAGAATGTAATATTAGTTTTAGAAATTTAGAAGATATGAGAGGATTCATCATTGGGGGACATAACATCAGTAGCATTAGATATGTGGATGATACATATAGATTGCAGACAATGAAAAGGATCTGCAACATTTAGAAGATGAGGTTGTTGTATACAGTGAACAACTATGTTTAGAATTAAATTCTGAGAAGACAGGTATTATGGTCATTACAGTACTAGGAAGAAAGAAATACCACATTGTACTATACGGGTAAATGTGCGTGGCGCGACACTGTGAGCTGTGAATTTCGCGTAGAATGCTTTTGCATCTGTCCGCGGTTGTTGTTTTTCGTGAACTGCATGTTCGGAACGATGACGGCCAGCTGTTGCTGGATTGACTGGTTTACCTTTTCGATTCACGAGTGCATTTTTTCAGGAGACTCCTGGGAGTCGTCGCTGTAGCTACGGAGTTCGTGCTTTGTGCGGCGCTTTCGGTGGGTCGCCCTGCAGAAAGAGACCGAGCCATATGGGATAAAACCCCGGTCAATGAAGTCTTTCTGGTGACTGCCGTTTTCATCGATGATGAACTGTATTTTTCGTGGAGGACTTTTGTGTTGGCATTCTGGCGGCGGCATTATGCACAGTGCACCTGTGCGGGCTGTTGGTTTTCCGACACTCCTGTCTATTCCATTGTTCACATGGGGCAGTGAGGAGCATTTTGTGATATTCACTGGACCAGGAACGGAGCAATATGGGGACTACCCGTTGCCGTGAAGTTGGAACCGCGACTAACTAACTAACTAACTATGGGAATATTCGTAAACACGTGAATCGGTACAACTGTCTCGGAACAGTCATAACATCTGATGGGAGGTACTTTGAAGATATTAGAATAAGAATCGCCATGGCGAAGGTAGCCTTTTGCAAAATGAAAAACATACTGACCAATAAAATGGTGTTAATTGCAACGAGAACAAGAGTGTTGAATTGCCACATGGAACCTATACTTTGTATGGGTGTAACACCTGGACAATGAACAGACATGCTGAAAAAACATATAATGTTGTTTCTAAGGAAACTACAAAGAATACCATGGACTGATAGAAAAACTATTGAGCAAGTCCTACAAGAAGCAAATGAAAACCGTAAACTGATTAGAGAAATTAGACTAGACAAACATTATGTTTTGGACACATTATAAGAAGAAATAAATTAGAGAACTTGGTGACACTGGAAAAATTAGGGGAAAAGAACAAGGGACAAACAGAGAAGTAAATATCTGGATAGCTAGGTCACGTGGCACGGTCGAAACAAGAGCACAGAGTTGATCCACGACAGGGGTGATCGTATGAGATGGCGAAACATGATCGCCCATGCTTAATGGCATGGCACATGATGATGATGATGAATATTATTAGTATACGCGCATGTGTTATTGCCTCGATGATCTGAATTTCTTTCAGGACAGCATTTGACTAAACGATGACAGGTGAATGTCTGTAGCTGTACAATGTAGCTTTCTTTCTTTCTTTCTTTCTTTCTTTCTTTCTTTCTGTCTGTCTGTCTGTCTGTCTGTCTGTCTGTCTGTCTGTCTGTCTGTCTGTCTGTCTGTCTGTCTGTCTGTCTGTCTGTCTGTCTGTCTGTCTGTCTGTCTGTCTGTCTGTCTCTCTGCCTGTCTGTCTGTCCGTCCGTCCGTCCGTCCGCCCGCCCGCCTGCCTGCCTGTCCACCACCCCGCCCACCCGCCCGCCCGTCGGTCGGTCGGTCCGTCCGTCTGTCTGTCTGTTTGTCTGTCTGTCTGTCTGTCTGTCTGTCTGTCTGTCTGTCTGTCCAGATAGTTTACTTATAGTCAGTCTTAATTCGTAGCCAGCTCTGTGGCGAAGGTGTAACGGACGCAATTCGTAATCCCGCATACCGCGTTCGAAACACAGTTTCGGTCAATTTGGAAGCAGACTGTCTGACGTTGGTTTTCATACAATGGTATGAGTGCCGGTCGTTCAGAAAGTAAAGGCAAACTACTGAAAGTAAACCTTAACCAGGAATCACAAACAGCCACAAAATCTGCTGGAGTTGATTGCTACATCCTGTAAAGGAAATGCGACTAATTTTTTTTTTCTTTTCTTTCCTTTCTCACTTTCTCCTATTACATTTTATATTTATACTGGAATATTGTTCTGTCCTGGAGTTTAAACGTATATCATTTTCGTGATGGCTTTTCTACCTCATCTTTCAGAATGGGAGGGTCTTCCATATTTGTATTTACATTTGATGTATCACCTCTAAGAAATAATTCTTCGATAAATCATCATTATATCTGTAAGTTATAAATTTTCCCCAGAAAATATTTTCGTCCTTTGATTTCATACATCCGGTTTGTATGCAAATGCGCTTTCCTTATATGCCCCTTATTTTGTAGTGCGATGTTTTATTATGTTTTTAGTCTTAATGAAAATCGTAGATTGATTAGAGAAATTAGACGTAGACAGTCAAAATTTTTTGGACATGTAATGAGAAGAAATGGACTGGAGAACTTAGTGGCATCTGGCAAGATCGAAGGGAACAGACCAAGAGGAAGACCGAGAGGCAAATATCTGGATGGCTTGGCCACATGGCATGGACGTGACAGGAACACTGAGCTGATCCACGACTCTGGTGATCGAGTGAAATGGCGAGTCATGACCGCCCACGCTTTCCGACATGGCACATGATTGATTGATTGATTATGTTTTCAAGTTTTTCGGAATGCTCGTTGAGCCATTTATTTATTTATTTATTTTTTGTTAGCTTTATTGTATGTCTTCTTGATTTATCTTAATTTGTTCTAGATTGCTTTTTAATTTAATGTAATTCTTGTCATTAATTTGTGCAAGTCTTATGGATTCAGTGTGATCTAACAATGCCTGTGCATCCACTCCTTTCGTTCTTATGTTTGTTTGAGGATGTGTTCTTCCATCTATTGTCATCTCATCGCATCTAATCTCATACCATCTCATCTAATCTTGTTTCTCTTGTCGGAGTGAAGCATAAACAGCAGGAGAGTGCCCATTTATGGGCTTCATATATTGAGATTCCCATGGACTCTGTTATTGCCTCTGTCCATCAACAAAACGATTCAACTGCCTGCATGTTTTATTCCACTTGTGACGTCAGTAACACAACATACCCCCCCCCCCCCTCCCTGTTAGGCCAGATCTCATGGGAGTTGCGTCCTCCCGCGCCCTGTCAAACGTACATTGGTCAGACAGACACGCTCAGAATACCCACATCGGCTCAAAAATGCATTTGCATATACATAATTCTAGTATAACATCTCTGTGTCAATGTGATCGTGTAGCATTAGTTGTTAGTGTGTCTCAATGTCTTCTGTTGGCGCATGGCAGCAATCAGTCACTCCCTTTTAGCTTGTGAACGTACACAATTACTACGCTAATTGTACATCTACATGGTGTATATTTAATCACTCTGGGATTTTTGAAAATATCCATCATCATCAAGTGCCCTGCCAGCTGGCGTAGGCATTCATGGCTCTCCACAGATCTCGGTCTTTGGTTTTCTGGATCACCTCTGCTGCGGATATTCCTCCGTGCCACCGTCTCAATCCATCCAGCATCATTTCTCTTGGCCTGCCTCTGCCTCTCTTCCCCTCGATCTTTCCAGGTGTTACGATGTTCTCCAAAGCCTCTCTTCTCATTACATGACCAAAGAAAGCTGCTTGTCTCTTTCTTATTGTTGTATATAGTGTTCTAGTTTCATTAGCCTGTTTCAGGCAGTCGTTGTTAATTACTTTGGCAGTCCAAGTAATTCGCAACATTCGTCTCAGGAACCACATCTCTGTTGCTTATAATTTCTTCTTAATTTGTTCATTTACATTCCAAGATTCACTGTCATACAGCAAAACTGGTTCTACATAGCATTTCAGCACTTTCTTTATATTGCCGTTCCAAATTGTGTATTCGCCCTCTTGGAGTTCATGCAACGTAAAAGGTAAATACAAAACTTGGAACGGCAATATTTTCAAAAACCCCACAGTCATTAAAATTACGCCCTATATTTGTACGTTGAAAAAAGTTGAAGTTAGTTTCATATCCTTTACAGGACGTCGCAGTCAAACCCGAGATTTATTTAGCTATTTGTGATTTCTTGGCAAGTTTACGTTCAGTAGTTTGCCATTGCTGTCGAACGTCCAGCATTCATACCATTGGATGAAATCTAATGCAAAGCGGTCTGTTGCCAAATCTCCCACAGCCGTGTTTCGAACGCGGTACGTGGAATTACGAATTCCGTCCGTAACCAGTTCGCCACAGTGCCGTTTGTAAAACAAAACAAAATATCCCCCTTTTATAGTGGACACAATGAGCCACCACACTATCAGCATAACGATTCTTACAGTGGATACAATGAACCACCACACTTTCAGCTTAACGACTTTTACAGTGGACACAATGAGCCACCACACTATCAGCATAACGATTTTTACAGTGGATACAATGAGCCACCACACTATCAGCTTAACGGCTTTTACAGTGGATACAATGAGCCTCCACACTTTCAGCTTAACGACTTTTACAGTGGATACAATGAGCCTCCACACTTTCAGCTTAACGGCTTTTACAGTGGATACAATGAGCCTCCACACTATCAACGTAACGACTTTTACAGTGGATACAATGAGCCTCCACACTTTCAGCTTAACGGCTTTTACAATGGATACAATGAGCCTCCACACTATCAGCTTAACGACTTTTACAGTGGATACAATGAGCCTCCACACTATCAGCTTAACGACGTTTACAGTGGATACAATGAGCAGCTTAACGGCTTTTACAGTGGATACAATGAGCCTCCACACTATCAGCTTAACGGCTTTTACAGCGGACACAATGAGCCTCCACACTGTCAGCTTAACGGCTTTTACAGCGGACACAATGAGCCTCCACACTTTCAGCTTAACGGCTTTTACAGTAGACACAATGAGCCTCCACACTTTCAGCTTAACGACTTTTATAGTGGATACAATGAGTCTCCACACTGTCAGCTTAACGACTTTAACAGTGGATACAATGAGTCTCCACACTTTCAGCTTAACGACTTTAACAGTGGATACAATGAGTCTCCACACTATAAGCTTAACGACTTTTATAGTGGATACAATGAGCCTCCACACTGTCAGCTTAACGACGCAATATGCCACAATATATATAAACCAATGCATATATAAATGCATCAATCTTATTACCTAAACAATTCCAGGGGTTCTGCATGTCTCTGGCATGGATGTGACAGAATGGTTTTGTAAAACAAAATCAACTCTCTCAGAATACATATTCTAGGGGACTTTAATCACGCCTGATGTATTCTATTTCGTGCGAAATGTGTAACAAGCGTTGCGTATAGAATATGCATGAAGGAAGGTTTCATACAATAGGAGAACGAAGCTGCCGGCAACATAATACAGCCACTGCACTTACTATATTGTGCAGTATTAAATATAAACATCGCACCCAGAACTCGAAAGGACACATCAAGCTTGGGGAATTATCCGCAATAGGGGCAGCCTCGGAATAACGCATAAAGACAGTGCTTTAAATGTCAGTGTGTAGAATATTATCAGACAATGTGTGAGGGGGATACAAAGACCTCTTAACAATCATACAAGGAAGCTGGCATCAGTAGTGTGGTCGTGTGTGACGATCCAGCGGGGTTATTCAATTATATACTTGCTGGAATTGTTCCGGGTGACAGAGAACGGATAATACATAGATTATACATCGCCTTGGCATTTATGCATTTCCAAAGATCTCGGTAATTTGGTGTCCTAGACCAGTTATTCTCCCTGGCCTAGGGGTTAGCGACTTTCTCCGTAATCCCATATACTCTCGTGAGTAACGTGACGTGCGCGAGAATCGGTGGCGGTTCTCACCGCGTCGGTAACTTACGGGGTATGTGAGCCGGTCGCTCAGAAATCAATGGCAAACTACTGAGCGTAATCTTGCCAAGAAATAAACAATCTTCTTCTTCTTCTTCTTCTTCTTCTTCTTCTTCTTCTTCTTCTTCTTCTTCTTCTTCTTCTTCTTCTTCTTCTTCTTCTTCTTCTTCTTCTTCTTCTTCTTCGTTCACCCGGAGTGTTTTTTTTTATCTTCAGACGTAATTGCGGTGTGTCTCATTATGCACCTTTGGGCCAAAACACTTAGGCCAACACATCCGACTATAGCGGGCGTTGTTGTAATCAGGTTAGCCGTCCTGGGCGAACACAATTCGTAATCCCGCATACCGTGTTCGAAACACAGCTTCGGGTGATTTGGAAACAGACTGCCTTGCGTTGGTTTTAATACAATGGTACGAGTGCCGGTCGTTCAAACAGCAATGGCAAACTACTGAACGTAAACTTACCAAGAAATCACAATCAGACAACAAATTACGGGGTTGATTGCCACGTTCTGTAAAGGACATGCAACTCTTCTCATACGCTGACGCGCCTCCCCCACGTTACATGATCAATGAATTTTCAGTCTCGTTCTGAAATATTTTTTTTCAGCGCTCTACTTTCAATGCGTTTTTTCCAGGTATTCGTTGTTAGTTACCTTGGCAGTAACCACATCTACGTTGCCTCCACGTCCTTCGTACTGTATCCATTCATTTTCCATGATTTACTGCCAACCATCAGAGCAGGTTCTATGTAACAGTTAATCTCTCTCTCTCTCTCTCTCTCTATCTCTCTCTCTCTCTCTCTCTCTCTCTCTCTCCACACACACACTCTCTCTCTCTCTCAGATGCATATATGTGCGTGTATTTGTGCTTTCATTAGTGTTTGCATTTGTGTGTGTGAGTGTGTGTGTGTGTGTGTGTGTGTGTGTGTGTGTGATGAGAAATAAACACCTCTTAATCAAACGTTCTCACGTTGTATTCATGCTGGGGTTGTACATGTTTGGGTTGCACATGCTGGGCTTGTACATGTTTGGGTTGTACATGCTGGGGTTGTTTATGATAGGGTTGTACATGTTTGAGTTGTACATGTTGGGGTTGTACATGTTGGGGTTGTACATGCTCTGGTTGTACATGTTTGGGTTGTACATTCTGGGGTTGTACAAGTTTGAGTTGTACATGTTGATGTTGTACATGTTTTGGTTGTACATGCTGGGGTTGTACACATTGGGGTTGTACATGTTTGGGTTGTACATGTTGGTGTTGTACATGTTGGGGTTGTACATGTTGGTGTTGTACATGTTGGGGTTGTACATGTTGGTGTTGTACATGCTGGGGTTGTACATGTTGGTGTTGTACATGCTGGGGTTGTATATGCTGGGATTGTACATGCTCTGGTTGTACATGTTTGGGTTGTACATTCTGGTGTTGTACATGTTGGGGTTGTACATGCTGGGGTTGTACATGCTGGGGTTGTACATGTTGGGGTTGTACATGCTGGGGTTGTACATGTTGGGGTTGTACTTGTTGGGGTTGTACATGTTTGGTTTGTACATGCTGGGGTTGTACATACTGGCGTTGTACATGGTGGGGTTGTACATGCTGGGGTTGTATATGTTGGGGGTTGTACATGTTGGGGTTGTATATGTTGGGGGTTGTACATGTTGGGGTTGTATATGTTGGGGGTTGTACATGCTAGGGTTGTACATATTGGGGTTGTACATGCTGGGGTTGTACATGCTGGGTTTGTACATGTTGGGGTTGTACATGTTGGGGTTGTACATGTTGGGGTTGTATAAGCTTGGGCTGTACATGCTGGGGTTGTATACGCTAGGATTATTAATGCTGGGGCTGTACATGCCAGGATTGTACATGCTAGGATTGTTCCAAAACATCAACATTGCTGATAATCATTAACACGTCTCAGCCTGCTTGAAACGCATTGCGACCATTTCGACAACCGCTCCTCTCAACTTCATAATCACGTGTGCATCCGCGCGTGCGGGAAATCTTGCCAACTGGTGTAGGCGTTCAGGTATCTCCATAGATCTCGGTTCTTGATACATTTGATAACAGATAATCCTTAATACCACAGTCTAATGCCATCCAGCATCCTTGTCTGCCGTTGCATTTTCTACCTCTTATCTTTCCTGTCGTCACGATGCTTTCCATTATCTGACCACAGAAAATTACTATTAACTTTATTCGTTTTTGTTTACATATGCTTTTTACAGGACACCGCAGTCAACACTAGCATTTCTGTAGCTGTGATCTCTTGGCTAGTTTACGTTCAGTAGTTTGCCATTGCTTTCTGAACGACCGGCACCGATACCAACGCAAAACCAACGCAACGCGGTCTTCTGCCAAATCGCGCGCAGCTGTGTTTCGAACGCGGGTGTACGGGATTACAAACAGTATCCGTAAGGCCTTCGCCACGGAGAACGGCAACTTTATTCTTGTTGTATATAATGTTCAACTTTCATTAGACTCTTCTAGGAGCGAGTTGCTGCTTACTTTGGCAATTCAAGCTATCCGCAACATTCGTCTCAAAAACGACATTTCCATTGCTTCTGGGCTTTTCCTTATTTGGTCGTTCATATGCCAAAATTCACTGCCACACGACAGAGCAGGTTCTATATAACATTTAATTACTCTCTTTCTGACATTTAATCGAAGTGACTTATTACGCAAGAAATTGTTCATTTTCTGTAATACCGCTGTGGCTTGCCAAGTTCTGCTCTAAATCACGCATCTTATAACTAGTGCTGTGATTGCCACTAGATAATTAAATTTATTGACTTGGTTAAGCATATTCTGTTCTATTGTTATATCACATTTTGGTGTTATCCTTTCATTGATATCCTGTATTTGATGTGACCATTGTTTCTGTCCTCTGAAGCGTTTGATTAACAATTGTAAAAGCATTATTTACTGTTTATTTCTTAACTTGTCCACACATCTAAAGTTTAATTTTCATTATTTTTAAATAATTGTTTCTTAGACGCTTTTGTCTGTAGACAGCAGTTCTCTGGATATATACATTGGCACCTTGCCGTCTTGACAGGCGATAATTTGTTACACTGTGCTTCAAAAAGGCATAATAACTACAACCCATGGCGGTTGCAAATGTGGCTGATAAGGCCAATTCGCACTGTAAATGTTCATCCACAGTGGATACATGTGAACACACGGTCATTTCCACCATCATGCACCATCTTACGTTTCTCACGTTCGGTGTGTTACTTATCTCCTTTGTCTTTATTCCATTTCTGATATTTGCCCTCCATGCAACACGTTCAGTGGCGACTTGCTCCCATTTTGCATTATAAATGCTTGTATCAATCATGTCCCGCTTACGCACATCTTTATATCGTAGTAGAGGCCGACCCTGAGATATATACAATATTGCGGGTATTTTGCACAACATTGCTCCTATCATGGTCACCCTGAAAGACTCCCGATCCCTTGCCAATTCCCCATCCAATAGTTCCCTGCCCAGTGTGTCACTAACGCCCACGTTCATGCTGACCAACCCCTTCCAGGAACTTTACCTTCCATAAGTGTTCTTACTATTCCACTACCACGTTTAATATCGTCAAAATAATGGCAGTCTTTTCTTTGTGTCCGAGGCATGTTTACTGGCCTGTGTTCTTTCATGATTAGATATTACATCATGTCAGTAATTTTCTTCTTCCTGGTCCAAGTTTTACAGGAATAAGACATTACATCATTTCAGTAATTTTCGTCTTCTTGATCCACGTTTTACAGGAATAAGAGACACGATGCAGTGTATGAGTCTGTTTTCTTTCATGATCAGATATTACATCATGTCAGTAATTTTCTTCTTCTTGATTCACATTTTACAGGAATAAGATATTACATCATGTCAGTCATTTTCTTCTTCTTGATCCACGTTTTACAGGAATAAGATATTACATCATGTCAGTCATTTTCTTCTTCTTGATCCACGTTTTACAGGAATAAGATAGTCATATTATTACATATATTACATCATGTCAATAATTTTCTTCTTCTTCATCCACGTATTACAGGAATAAGATATTACATCATGTCAGTAATTTTCTTCTTCTTGACCCACGTATTACAGGAATAAGAGGCACGATACAGTGTATGAGCCTGTTTTCTTAAACAGATTATGTTCCAAATAAAAATATAGGGTTTGACACACATTAAAATATGTTCACGGATATTGGACTGTGTCAGAGTTCTTCTAGTTAAATTAAGCGGCAGACCTTTTAGCATAAACGTTACTCAAATATATGCCCAAACAGGAGAATCCAGTGAAGATAGTGTAGAAAGGAAACACCTGGTTTAAACAACACCCTAGAAGACTATGGATATGAAGGAGTCATGATAGCAAGATTAAAAACCAGATTGATTACATTCTGATTAGCAGAAGGTTTCGAAATGCGTTAACATTTGCAAAAACAGTTCCCAGGGCTGATTATTATAGTGACCACAGATTACTTACAGGTACATTGAGGGTAAAGTTAAAGAAAGTGAAGTATATAGCAAATAGAAGTACAGAACAGATTTGATATATTGTCTGATCTAGAGATCCTATTTCAAGATGTGTATGATCAATGGGAAACGTTGAAAAATGCATTCTGTTTGGCTGCAGAAACAACTATTCCAAAATTAATGAAGGTGGGTCGTAAGAAACTGATGACTGAAGAAATTTTACAAATAATGGAAACAAGAAGACTCAACACAAATAATCCCGCCAAATATGAAGACATTCACAAACAAGTCAGAATATTATGTAAGGAGGCAAAAGAAGCATACATTGGCAACTTGCCGTCGTGACAGACGATAGTTTGTGCTTCAAAAAGGCATACTAACTTTTACCCTTGGCAGTAGCCAATGTGACTGATCAGGCCAATTCGTGCTCTAAATGTTCGTTCACAGTGAGTGCATGTGAACACGTGGTCATTTCCACCATCATGCATCATCTTACGTCTCACACGCTCGGTGTGTGACATATCTGCAATAATTTTCTCCTTTGTCTTTATTCCATTTCTGATGTTTGCCATCCATGCAACACGCTCAGCGGCTACTTGCTCGCAATGTGCATTATCAATGCCTATATCAATCATGTCCCGTTTACACACATCTTTGTATCAGGCCGACCCTGAGATCTCTTACCCATCTGTAATTCACCAAAAAAGATGTCCTTTGGTATTCTACCATCATCCATTCTCCTAAGATGTCCTATCCATCTAAGTCTTCGAAGACTGATCATGGAATAAACCGTCACACAACCTGATCTTTCCAATACTTCAGTATTTGTGATTGTGTCTTGCCACATAATACCAAGAATTCTTCGCAGACACCGCATATGAAAGCGAAAGCTGTTTAAACGTTTCTCTTGGTGTGAGTAAGTTTCCAGGTTTCACTGCCATAAAGAACAGTACTAAGGACACAGGCTTGATAGACAAGGACGTTTGTTTTGGCAGTAAGCTTCCTGTTCTCCCAGACTCTTTTTCTAAACCTGTTCATTGTTGTTGCTGCCTTACCAATCCGGATGTTGATTTCCTGATCTAGGGATAATTTGCTATTTACCTCTGATCCTAGATATGTAAAATAGTCTACTATCTCTAGTTCGGCGTCGTCGATAAAGATTGATGGTGCCCATGTACACCTTTTGACATAATCTGTGTCTTCTTTTTGTTTTGCTAATTGTTAAACCAAATTCAGAACAAGCATTGGGGAATGCAGATAGTAGACATTGTAATTCTTTCTCAGAGTGAGTCGTAACTGCAGCATCATCTGCAAAAAGCAACTCTATGATCAGTACCCTCCTAATTTTGGTCTTAGCCTTCAATCTCAGAGCATTGTAGAGGCCGCCATCTGAGCGTGAGTGAATGTATATACCACCATCCTGATCACGAAATGCATATTTCAGTAGAAGTGAAAAGTATATTCCAAAGAGGGTGGGAGCTAGTACACAACCTTGCTTAACTCCACTCTTGATTTCAAAATCTTCAGAAGTTGCACCATCAAACTTGATTATACCCTTCATGCCTGTGTGGAACGATTCCACAATGGACAGAAGAGTTGGTGGGCAGCCAATCTTCTTTAGAGCCTTGAACAGACCCTCACAACTGACCAAATCAAATGCCTTTGTGAGGTCGATGAAGGCAATAAACAGTGGTTGATTCTGTTCACGGCATTTTTCTTGCATTTGACGCAATGAGAATATCATATCAATGGTAGACCGGTTCTGTTGCAAGCCACACTGTGATTCCGGGTAGACTTGATCTCCTAATACTTGAAGTATGCGCAGAACAATTCTGGCAAATACTTTCCCAACAATACACATAAGTGTGACACCCCCATAGTTGTTGCAGTCGCTCCGATCGCCCTTGTTCTTGTCCAGTGTTATGATGCTTGAATCTTTAAAATCCTGTAGGACTTGTCCTTCTCGCCAGCATAGCTCTATTAGCTGGTAGATCTGTAGAGTGAGTGTGTCTTGCCCACTCCTGATTACCTCTATTGGAATCCCATCCTTACCTGGGGCCTTGTCAGATACAAGTTCATTTATAGCACACTTAACTTCTTTTATGGTGGGAAGTGTGTCCAGGTGGTCAAGAGTTGGTAGAGCCTCTATGGCGTTGAGGGCATCATCCGCTAGTTTGGTCTCACTTGAGTAAAGCTCCAAATAGTGCGCTACCCATCTATCCATCTGCTGTTTCTTATCAGTGATGATTTCTCCAGTCAAGGTTTTCAATTGTGCACTTCTTTTGATCATTGGACCACGGGCTTTCTATATTCCTTCATACATGCTTCTGATGTTTCCCTTATCACTTGCGATTTGAATGGACTCACATAACTTGATCCAGTAATCATTTGCACACTGCCTGGCAGCCGTTTGCACATCCTTCCTAACTTGCCTTAGCTCACTCAGAGTGTTAGGCGTTGGTCTTTCCTTGTTTCTTAAGAGAGCTATCTTCTTCTTATCAATCAAGGGCTGCAGAGTCTGGCTGTTTGCCTCAAACCAGTCCTGCCTCTTATGATCCACCCCAACGGCAGTTTTATAAAGAGTTTCCTTAAGTTGACCCCACTTTTCATATTTACTATACAATTTTCTGATGTATCAGTGAAAGCGTCTTCAAGTTGCTGTTGAAACTGAAAGCAATTTTCAGGATCGTGAGTATTAATAACATTAATCCTGGGGCTAGATTTGTGTTTAGCTG
The DNA here is from genome assembly GCA_963921405.1 of Cepaea hortensis. NCBI lineage: Eukaryota > Metazoa > Mollusca > Gastropoda > Stylommatophora > Helicidae > Cepaea > Cepaea hortensis. The sequence goes on along the minus strand of OY992876.1, from coordinate 25,318,946 downwards.
TGTAGATTCTCTTTGGTCTCAGTCTAACCCTTGCAACAACCAAAGAGTGATCCGTATCACAGTCAGCACTGTTGTAACTTCGAGTCAATGATATATGGTTCAGATGTTGTCTCCGTGTGATAATGAAGTCCAGCTGGTGCCAATGGTCGGATCTTGGATGTTTCCATGTGACTTTATGCAGCTCTTTTGTTTTAAAAAAGGAGTTTGTAATACATAGGTAATTTCTGGTGCAATGCTCCAGCAGCCTTTGCCCATTTTCATTCATGCTACCGATGTTGTATTTTCCAAGGCACACTTGCATGAACTCGAGTCCTTGCCCACACGAGCATTGAAGTCACCGAGCATATAAATGTAGTCAGATTATGGAACTGCCTTGATCACGGAGTCTAACTCCTCATAGAACGAATCCTTCACATCATCAGATGAATCGAGTGTCGGTGCATATGCAGTAATAATGGTGGCAACACCACAAGAGGTTGCCACCCGCAGGGATAATAGTCTTTCATTGCCTCCTGTTGGAATTTCAATCATTCCCAGTTGCAAATTCTTCACTGCAAAGCCCACACTATGTTGCCTTTTTTCTGCCTGCCCTCTACCCTTCCAAAAAAAGGTGTAATTGTTTTCCCTGAGTGATCCTTCCTCAGCGAGGCGAGTCTCCTGCAGGCCAGTAATACCAATGTTAAGACGATTGAGTTCGGCATCAATCACAGCCGTTTTTCTCACATCGTCAATATTGGTCAAGTCGGTGGAAAATCCTGGACACATGTTTCTTACGTTCCAGGTTGCAAGCCGTAGCTTGAGGTTTCTATGTTCTTTTTTTTTAGTACCTGGTGCATTGGTTTTATAGCCTGTGATTCAGATTTTGTCCTAGCTCCAAGCACCCATTGAAGCAGACAGGCTGTGGCGGATCAGCACCCAACTGGCCTGGGGCTGCCCAGCTTTAGGCGGTTGGTAGCAGATCAGTGATACCTGTAGGTGTCTCCCACAGTCAGAGGCAACGCGTGGCGCCCCATGTCTACGCCAATTGACAGGGACTTATAACCCGTAACAGTTGCCTCTCGCTTTGATTCCAAGACCGGTTAAGACCAGGGATGGCGTTATTGCCTCTCCATAGCACAAAGCCTGGGCTAAACTCTAGAGATCATGTGTTGACCATGCAGCATGATCCCTCTTTCGGCCTGCCTAGTTCACTCCAGAGGAAAGGTAATACCTTTACATCTGGAACAAGACAAGCTGCAGAAGCTGCCGGATCAGCAAAGTAATGCTCTAACTGTCCGCCTGTCGGAGCTTCGATCCTAGACCAGCCGCCAACCAAGACTTTGGGCCTGGTCTGCCCTGCCATGACATTTTGCCTTTAGGTTGCATTTCCTCGCACCAGGGTAAGGTTGGTACCCTTCCAATTGCGCTCTTCCGCCCGAAGCCGTTGGCACAATGTGAGGTGTCAGGTTTGGTAAGCGCCGCCAAACATTCGGCGCTGACAGAAAGCAGGTAGTACCGTCTACTTTACACTGTAGCTCAATCATGTCTTACTAAGACCTGACACACCAAAAGAAGCAATTAAGAACATTCCGAACCGAAAAAGATCAGATTCTACATGTATGTACCAAAAGAAGCATGGCTTGAGAAAAATTGCTTAGAAATTGAAAAACAACACAGCAGTAAAAGTACGAAATCAGTTCACAAAATAATTCAGGAACTTACTAATAAAATAACAAGTACATCAGCAGGCTGTCTAAAAACTAAATATGGCAAAATCATAATAGAAAAAGATCAAATTCTACATGTATGATCAGATTATGTGAAAAACCTTTATGATGATAACAGAGATGAACAGTGTGATATTCGATTTAATAACGAAGGACCGCCAATTTTGAAGATGGAGGTTCGGAATGTTCTTAAACATATGAAAGCTGGCAAGACCCTCCAGTTCAGATAACATCACATCATAAATGATTAATGCATTAAAAGAATGTTAAATAGATCAAGTCACCAGACTGCTGAACACATTATATGATACAGGAGATATACCTTCTGAATTATGTAATTATGTATTTATTGCAGTCAAAAGAAACCAGGAGCCTTGGGATGTGATCAACATAGAAAAATTAGTATAATGAGTCACATTACGAAGATTTTGCTAAGAATTATTATGCAAAGAGTGAGGAAGAAAGTACAACCTGAAATAGGGGAAGAACAATGTGGGTTTGTAGAAGGAAAGGGTACAGTAAATGCTGTGTATATGCTGCGAACAATTATTGAACGTGCTATAGAAGTAAACAAGGATATACATCTTTGCTTTATTGACTACACAACGGCTTACGATAGAGTAAGACATGTCAACATGATAGATATGCTTGTAGATCTACAAATTGATGGGAAAGACATTAGACTTATTAAAAAAAACATATACTGGAAACGACAAGCTGCCATAAGGATTGATAATGAAGTGGGACAATATCAGCCTATTAAAAGAGGTGTGAGACAGGGATGTGTAATGTCTCCAGACCTTTTTTTCCCTATACAGTGAAAACATTTTCAGAAATGTAGAAGATATAAATGGAATCATCATTAGAAGACGAACCATCAATAACATTATATATGCATATGATACAGAATTGATTGCAGACAATAAGCAGGATCTGCAATAATTTGTAGATGCAGTTGTTGCACACAGTGAACAACTGGGGTTAGAATTAAATTGTAAAAAATACACAGATTATGGTCATCACTAGGAATAAAGAAATACCACAATGTAATAGACAAGTAAATGGGAATATTCTTCAAAAAGTGAATCGGTTCAATTATCTCGGAAAAGTCATAACATCTGATGGGGGACGCCTTGAAGAGATTAGAACAAGAATCGCCATGGCGAAAGTAGCCTTTAGCAAGATGAAAATCATACTGACCAATACAAAGATGTCAATTGAAACGAGAAAAAGAGAAGAAATGAATTGGAGAACTTGGTGACAACTGGCAAGATCGAAGGGAACAATCGAAGGGGAAGACCGAGAAGTAAATACCTGGATGGTTTGGCCACATGACATGGTCGAGAAGGAACACTGAGCTGATCCATGACTCTGGTTATCCAGTGAAATGGCGAGTCATGACCGCCCACGCTTTCCGGCATGGCACATGATGGATGGATGGACACACAAAAATTGAATGATGGAAAATTGGAGGTAGGGCTGTGTCACAGGAATGATATAATGTTGTTAATATGGTAGCAGAGTTGTTGTATTGTCATACAATGACAACATTGCGACGATATAATTATATACATTACATAAATTATATACATTAAATATGCACATTATATAATGCTAGTAATTTTCTTCTTCTTGATACGCATATTATAAGAATTTTCCTGCAACAATTAAGTTCAAACACCCATATTTTCTTCTGTAGTGATTTAATAATAGATCGATATCTCTAGTGCTAATAATTGCACGAACATGGTTCTCTTCCCCAGTTCTCGAGAATCTTCTGCCTGACCTGAGAGTCTCGCCATCAGATCTCTGTGTTCCGGTTTTTCCGGTTGATGTAATGAATGTCTTGACATGAATAATGCGATGATTTCATTTTGCTGTCTACGTCCACGCGGCTGTAGACAAAGTACTCAGTTATAAGCCACACTGTAAGCCGCTAGGGTAAGTGAGTACCCTACTCTATAGTACCGAGCCTAATAGCAAAGGGTACTCGTTCGAGTGGACGTGCAGATGGGATTTTCTTTTCGGTGATTTATGAGACCACAGTGTGTGTCATTTCTCAAATTGTCCAGGACTCTTAGTGGATAAACAGACAGATGGATGGGTTTGTGGATGATTGGGTGGGTGGATGGGTAGGTAGTTAGACAGATAGACAGGAAGGTAGATCAACGTGGCCGAGAGATTTAAATCGCTCGGTCTTAAACCTCATGCACGATAAGGCGGGGTAGTGGGTTCATTCCAAACACCAATCAATTGGACCTAAACATTAATTTGGCGTACAATAATGGCGAATTATTGAAAGTAAAAATTGTCTAGAAAATCAACATGGAATTGATCTCAACATCCTGCAAACGATATGCAATATAGTTAGTTTTTTAGTTAGTTAGTCTTTCCTCTTGAGCCTAAGGCGGCGCATAGGGCAGAAGTCATGGCTCTCCATGTCCGGCGGTTCGCTGCTACCAGTTGTAGATCCTGGATGTTCACTTGACCGTTGAATGAGCCTTCTCTGATGATGGTTCTACGCAGGGTCTCTCTTGGTCTTCCCCGTTTTCTTTTACCTACTGGTGACCATAAGAGAGCTTGCAATGGGAGTCTTGTCTTGTCCATTCTGAGTACATGGCCGATATGTATGTGCGTGTGTGTGTGTGTGTGTGTGTGTGTGTGTGTGTGTGTGTGAAATGTGTATATACACGAGAAGAATGAAGAATGACTTGCGCGATGAATTTGATTAAAGTGAGGAAGAGTTGCGCAATTCGTCGACCTCACTCTCTAGCCTGAGTCCATCTAAGTTTAGTGGCAAGACAAGTCAAGACGACTGGAGACGAATACAGGTGCAGTGGATGATCAGGGCGCTCTACGTCCCTTGCCGTGCTCATTACGTTCCACAACGCTTTGCAGGTAAACACCGTCTTGCCCGTTGACACATTAATGATTTCATCCGCACAGTCTGCCGAATCCTGTCTTCACATGCTGGGTAAGCATACCCTAGTTCACCGATTGGTTTGAAGTTGAATCGGTTACCCACGCCTTGTTTAGCCAGCCTATCACAGCTACTAGGCGTCACAGGCGTGAGCTGGATATATATATATATACACGTATATATGCTGCCTGCTTGCTTGCTTGTGTTCGTTGGCTTGAGCTCTAACGCGAAGTCCTGTATGTCGGATGAAGGCATCCTGTTGTCCAACATCAGTGTGATGTTATACAGGACCTGAGGTTTGCGTGAGTATCCGTTGTCCCATGTCTGGCTTATTGATGTGCAGACTGGTGGTTCCTCGCCGTACAGGCAGACACTCTCCTACTTCGGAGGAATCGGCGATCCTTCTGACTTTAACCAGGACCCCGAAGGGACCTGTTGCCCAGGACGCTCGACGAGGACGCGTCAATAGGTTTTGGCTAGTATATAACCCGGCCCTGGTGCCTTGGAAACATCTCTGCGTCCCACTTACATATGTTAAATGTATATAAAATAAAGTTCCTTAATACGCCTTAAGGTATAAACGCCTTTATACGCCTTAAATGTGCTAGACACATATTTGTATAGATCAATGGCATTCGTGAGTGATATGTTCACTATCACACCGATCGATTTTACTTCCAAGACATTTCCCGGTACTGAGTTTGGATTGGGTTGACATGGAAGCCCAGGTAAATATTTAAAATACTGATTCCACCCCAAATGGGGATCTAATTCCTGACCACCGCGACGGTAGGCAAGAGTCTAGACACTGACCCACTGTCGTATCATTTCTCATATTCCCTTAATGGAGCTGAGGCTGTCATATCATGTTTTCATATTTCCTTGATCGGGCTAAGACTGTCAAGTCAGTTTCCATAATCCTTAAAGTTTGCTGAAGACATAACGATTAATCTACATAGGCCAGTTTTGTGCAAACAGAAAACCATGATGGTCAGTTTAAAATTACCGTGGTAGACAATTGACATTACTGTGCGAACCTGTGTACATTTCAGCTTGAAGGATTTATCTAGTTATTTTAATTTATGTTGTGTGAATTCTGCAGTATGTACCTGACGAGATGCAGCGAAAAAATGCCAGGCAAAAATCGTGCAATCTATTGTTTGTGTCGTCTTTATTCAAATTGAATTATGACTGTCATACCATTTTGCATGTCCTTTATCGACCTAAGACTGGTATATCATATGTCATATGTCCTCCATCAAATTATGACTGTTATATCACTTCTCATATGTCCTACATTGAACTAAGACTGGCATATCATTTCTCATTTGTCTTCCATCGAACTAAGCCCGTTAGATCATTTATTTGTTTTCCTTTGAGCTAAGCCCGTCACATAATGTCTCATTTGTCTTCCATCGAAATAAGACTGTCATACCATTTCTCATTTGTTTTCCATCGAAATAAGACTGTCATACCATTTCTCATTTGTTTTCCATCGAAATAAGACTGTCATACCATTTCTCATTTGTTTCCCATCGAACTAGCACTGTCACATAATTTCTCATTTGTCTTCCATCGAACTAAGACTGTCACATCGGTAATTTTGCGCACTCGCACGCTGGCTTTCTGGCGCCACCTGGTAACGCAACTGTTCTAACCGGGCGAGGCCGCATCTGTAGAGCATCTATTTAAGTCGTGTGTCTGAACTTGTATGAGTTGTCCAATAATATAGTTGTAGGCATCAGTCAAAACTTAGTCTGTCATTGCTTTCCCTCCTGACAGTTGCCAAACCGGTCAGTGACCGTAGCCATTGTTTCTTAGAAAAGACCTCTGGTTACCGTGGCAAACACGAGACCATAACAAACAACTATCTCTCAGTTACTCTTGAGCTCAGTTCGCCACATGCTACCTTGGTTCAATATTACCCTGCCTGGGGTGGTTAAACGGGTACTCCACCTTGCCCAGAGATATCCTATAGGTTAGCGGAGAGAAGGAGGTGACTTACTTCTCAATTGATAAGTGGTGCACCTACTCCCAATCCTATTCCGCACGACATAAACACATACTGATAATGCTATATAAGAGTACAAGTACTCATCCGCACCCATAACATATTCCGTATCCTATAACATACTCCGCATCCTATTACATACCCCGCATCTTTAACATAATCCGCTTCCTATAACATACTCCACACCGAATAACATATTCTACATCCTATAACATACCCCAGACACTATAACATACCCCAGACCCTATAACATACCCCACACCCTATAACATACCCAACACCCTATAACATACCCCACACGCTATAACATACTCCACATCCTATAACATACTCCACATCCTATAACATACCCCACACCCCATAACATACCCCACACCCCATAACATACCCCACAACCCATAACATACCAATGCTGCAATATAAGAGCAACGATACCCAACCCCCACGTGGGAATCCGCCTGTAGTTTCCTTTAGGACACGCTCAAGTGAATGTCTACGCTGGCTGGTTTATAAGTTCATCGATCCACATCGAATGCATGATACTAACACTCTAAGACCGACCATGAATAAAACATAGTTATACTTAAAAAATCAATCATGCGAGTTGGGTTGGTATTGTTTTAACAACACTTCACTCACATAGACTATCGATTCACGCTAACGCGCCAGAGAAAGAGCTGCCAGCCCGTGTATTATACAGGGGACCGAAGGACAGACAGATCTGTCTGTCACTTTTCGCTGGGCTAATGTATGGACAGAGGTTAAACAGTATTAAGAGCCTGTGGCACAATACCAGCAAACAAATTAACTTTTTTGAGGGACACGCATCTTTCCTGTGGCAACATTTGAGTCGTGGAATATTTCGCAATAATGTTTCTCCTTCTGCCTTTCATTTCCCACAAAAGCATAGGACCTCAACCAGCTCAGGCTAAGCCCATACTTGACTTGTTCAAGACTGCCTGGATCTTGCAACTCAAGAATTCTACTGCGTGAGGAAGCCAGTCTCATGCCACACATCCCTATCCGTCTCTTACGACATGCATGGTAGGTTACAGTTTGACTATTCTTTGCTTCCCTAATGGGCCCAGATCAGTCACGGCCATTTTCATAGCTACCAAAGAATACAACAACTTAGGGTTGTAGCTTTCAAACTGCAGGAGGCATTCTGACAATACTGTGAGCCATGAGGAATAAAACACAAGCATTCTATAAGAGATGAACATCAAAGAAAACTGGCTCACAGACAGCATCATGTCTCGGAAAAACAGTTTCACGTCTCGGAAAAACAGTATCATGTCTCGGAAAAACAGTATCATGTCTTGGAAAAACAGTATCATGTCTAGGAAAAACGGTATCATGTCTCGGAAAAACAATATCATTTCTCGGAAAAACAGTATCATGTCTAGGGAAAACAATATCATGTCTCGAAAAAAAACAACAGTATCATGTCTCGGAAAAACAGTATCATGTCTAGGAAAAACAGTATCATGTCTCGGAAAAACAGTATCATGTCTAGGAAAACCAGTATGTCTCGGAAAAACAGTATCATGCCTAGAAAAATAAAACAGTATCATGTCTAGAAAAAACAGTATCATGTCTAGAAAAAACAATATCATGTCCAGGAAAACCAGTATCATGTCTCTGAAAAACAATATCATGTCTCGAAAAATCAGTTTTACGTCCTGGAAAAACAGTATCATGTCTAGGAAAAACAGTATCATGTCTGGCAAAAACAGTATCATGTCTAGGAAAACAGTATCATGTCTCGGAGAAACAGTATCATGTCTAGGAAAAATAGTATCATGTCTGGGAAAAACACTATCATGTCTAAAATAAATAGTATCATGTCTCGGAAAAAACATATCCTGTCTCGGGAAAAAACAGTATCATATTTAGGAAAAACAGTATCAAGTCTAGGAAAACCAGTATCATGTCTTGGAAAAACAGTATCCTCTCTAGGGAAAATAGTATTATGTCTAGGAAACACAGTATCATTTCTCGGAAACTGAAATACTGTGAAATGACACACTGTTTTGGAAACATCAATGATAGAAGGCATGGTTGCTAGAAGATACGGGTGTCTGCCAGCACGAAGATGACACGTGGTATTGAAGACACCTGATTATTACAATGTATACGGATTAGGGCCGGTCTCTCTGGCTGTGGGGTTACAACACTTTCTCTCTGTAATCCCGTTTATCACGCAGAGTCTCGCAGCGGAGCGAGAACTGAGGTGGTTCGACCCCCGCTCGTGACTTGCGGATACTGAGCCGGCCGCTCAGAAAGCAATGGCAAACTACTGAGCGTAATCTTGCCAAGAGATCAACAGACAGCTGAAAGATGCTGCTGTTGACAGCTAAGTCCTGTAAAAGGATACGCAAAACATTTATTATACGGATTAGGAGTCGACAAATGATCGATAGTCTTTCGACTGATCGTGATTAAATCAGCTATAGATATGTTACATGATGATAATGAGTGTGTAGATAGCTTGACACAGCGAGTTAGGGCACTATAACCATACTGATCATGTGTAACAACACGCATGAAGAACAGAACACAGAAGGAGAACCAACGGCAGATTACACCATTAAAGAACTCCTACTTGCAGACAATCAAGCACTAATAGGAAAGTCATAAGCAGAATTACAAGTCCAAATAAATGTTCTAAAGGAAGTTTGTAAGAAACAATCATATGGAAATTAACATCAGTAAAACAAAGGTAATTGCCAAAGAAAAACAAAACAACAACAAAGATTCATCTACAGGAACACCCACTGAAATAAGTAAAGAGCTACAAGTACTTATAAAGTATAATATCATTAAATGGCAAATCAGAAGATGAGATCGAAAATAGATGCAATAAGGCAAACCAACACATTGGACAAATGTCACTAATATTTAAGAACAAATATATATCAATAGATACTGAAAAAGCACTCTACAACACAATCTTCTTACCAACATTAAGCCCAATTTTAAACCTGAACAATAACTGAAAAAGAGAAAAGGAAAATTACAACAATGGAAATCAGATTTCTGAGTAGAACACGCAATGTATCAAGAAGAGAGAAAATCGGAAATGATGAAATAAGAACTAAAGTGGGAGTTATGCAAGCGCTAGATTTCATTAGAAAGAAGCAAGTTAAATCATTGTGCCATATAACTAGGCTACCAACTATCAGTATACCACAAGCAAAGATGTACAGACCAAACGGAACCAGAGGATAAAGCGGACCGTGCAAACGACAGACAGGGAATCTCGATACATGAAGCCCATAAATGGGCACTCTACGGCTGTTTACCGCTTCACCTCGACACCGTAGGGTACAAGAGGAACAAGATGAGATGAGATCATGTGCCATGGCGAAAAGCGTTGGTTGTCAATGTCTCACATGATCACCAGAATCGTGGTTGAAATTTGTTCCTGTTTTGACTATAATATGTAACAAAAGGCCATCTTGGTATGTATCTCTTTGCCACCCTTCGCTCTGTTTCCATCAACTATACCAGTGGTCATTAAGTTCTCAAGTGTACATCTCCTAATAATATACCCTAAACAATTGACTGCCTTATTCTGATATCTTTATCTGTTTCACCCCCTTTGTCTATATTACTACCTAAGTATGTGTATGTTTCTTTCTCTTTAAGTAAGGCTTCCGCAAGGGATGTCAGGTGATAATTTGCTTTGGATTGTTTAAACCTCCCATCTAGTGTTGATAGTTTATCCTACATCCGATTTCGTGTTTAAGACACGAGGGCAATGCCATCAAGCTGCTTTGTCAGAGGAATCCATTGTATTTAATTTCTGGCAGTGCTTGTTATGGTCTTCGTAATCCAGTCCATAGTCAGTCAGAAGAGTAAGGATGACAAGAGGCATCCCTGTCTTACTCCTGTTCTTATCTCGTATTCCTCCGTAAGTTGCCCCTCTAGGAAGACCCTGCCCCTAATGTCACTGTATGTTACCTTTACCAAGTTAATGTTCTCTGTCGTATTTTATAATGGCTAATGGCTCATCAATTTCCAAAGAGATCCCCAACCAATGCTTTCAAGCGCCTTTTCATAGCATACGAATCCAATATAAAGTGGTGAGTTCATTTCGATGCTCTATTCTGTTATTATGCGTAGTGTAGTTGTCTGATGAGTGGGTGATCTATTTGGTCGAAGCCAACCTGTTCATTCCTTGGTTGTTTGTCCATAGCGTCTAGTAATCTCTTCAGAATGATCCTGCTTAATATCTTCCCAGGAAGTGACAGTAACATTAGTTCTCTCTATGATGTTCATACTCATGTAGATCCCTTCTTTGGCGACTTCACCGGATATCATTCTCTCTAGTCTGCTGTATTTCTTCAGTTTCTGCAATTCTGCTAAATAACATGTCAGTAAATCAGTTGAGGTGTTTACTTTAGTTTTAATGACTTCTACTGGGATGCCATCTGGAACAGCAGCCTTCCCATCCTTCAAAAGTTTGATGGCTTTGCTAGTTTCTAGAAAAGACACAAAGACTCCTTAACGTTTAAAGGGGAAAAAATATAGAATACTTAACTTTGAAGAATAAAAGACGTATAATCCTTAACTTGAAAGAAAAAGAAGGCAAATCTTTCTGAATGCGAAATATGGTTAGACGTGGAATCCTTAACGTGAAAGATGAAACAAACATGGCATACTTGACGTGAAAAAAATAAGTCCTTAAAATCCTTATCGCGAAAGAATAAAATACTTACAATCCTTAACGCGAAAGAAGAAATGGCAAAGAATCCTGAATATGACACAAGAAAAGGCAAAGAATCCTTAACGCGGAATAAAAAAGTATACAGAATCCCTGAAGCGAAAAGAAGAAAAGAATAGACTCGCGGCCATGCCCTTTGCCAGAGAAAGGTAGAAAACACGCAGCACGCGTACCACTCCCAGACAAGACAACCTCACTCCAGGGTTGTTTGAGAGCAATTAAGACAACTGCAGTATTTATCGATATCGCCATGTCAACAGTCTCTTGTAGCAATTCTCACACACGTTCTGCGACGTTCTACGCTGCACTGAAGCCTGGGAAAACATTTCTGTAGTTCAACAAGGCAGAATATTCATTCACTTGCAAGTATGTCTGTCTCAGCAGTTCCCAAAATGTTCAACTCTGGAGGGGCCCTTGAAATAGCTTTCAGGTCTTCAGACTTGTGGTTGTGATCAAGAATTGACATTATGGCATTTGGAGTACAACGAATAGTGCGCTGTCTCGCCCAGAAGAAGTCGAAGGGTGTGGGTGCTGGTTGCCACTGTTGCGAACTACACTGGGGCTGTGTTACGGAGGATTCCTTCCCCTCCCCAAGCTCAGAAAGCAGCATGGTGTGCACGACCGGTACTGGAACTGTACATCTGCGGAGAAGCAACTTAGGATGTAACCGGCTTACGATTCAGCACAGGACGTACAACCTGGCTGAGATTAGGTCTAGGATGGCGATGTTCCCAGCACAGGCTTTGATTACGTCATTGTCAACAACTCCAATGCCCAAGTGGAAATGACATGGTGTGAGGTGTTGGGTGTCACGTATACTAGATAACGTCTCCTAGCTATCGAGTTAAGTTCTTGGAACAACATTGTGAGCTGTGGAGTTCGTGTGGAATGTTTTTACATCTATCTGCAATTGTTTGTATTGTGAATTACATGTTCAGAAAAATAGCGGACGGCAAGGTTGCTGAACTAGCTGATTTTGCCTTGCACAGTAATGTGCGTGCAACTGCTGGTTTGCTAGTGTCTGTCTCTTCCATCAACGATGAACTGTAATTTTAGTGGCGGACTGTTGTGTTGGAATTCTGGCAGCGGCCTTATACACGTATGCCTGTGCGCGTTGTTAGTTTGTCGGGACTGCTGTGTGTTCCACATTTCACATGGGACAGTGAGAAGCACTTTATGTCATATTCACTGGCACTGGAATGGAGCATAATGGGGATGACGCTTTGCAGTAAAGTTGGAACCACGACAAACTAACTAACGACACAATTAGCCGTAATATCACATTTTCGCCAGCCATCATTCCGTCGCAGGTAATGTCAAGATAATTATGAAAATTATATAGCTGCCTGCTTGAACCAGCTTTAAAAATTTACATAGCCTTTTTACACGCGTTGGCACGTGTTGAGTATACGGTGCTAACCTATATTTTAATAGATCAATTTGCAGTCGATAGGTGATGTAGTCAGTATCACATAGGTCGCCTTTACTTCCATGGACACTTTCTGGAACTAAGTTTGGGCTAGATCGACCTGGGAGTCCAGATCACCTTTAAAAATCATTCTTCCTGGAAATTATAACACGCGGTCACTGCATTAGCGCTGTTGAGCCGTCATTACAGCAACATAAAAACATACAGCGTTACATTTACAGGGAAATTTTCCTGTAACAATGCACACAGCTTCTGGCGAGTGGTACGAAGCGATCGATCTATTCGACGACGAAAACTGCAGACCAGAGCATGGCAACATAAATTAGCTCGGCCGAAGCACGAAGACAAGAATATGTAGACTCGGAACAAGATATTATAGACTCAAAGCACACTTCCACAGAGTGGGTCAGACTGACTCTACCATTTGTAGATGTGGAGCACCCAAGCTAAACCCAGAGCACACTTCCACAGAGTGGGCCAGACTGGCTCTACCACTTGCAGATGCGGAGCACCCAAGCTAAACCCATAGTACGCTTCCACAGAGTTGGTCGCACTGCCTACCACTTGTAGGTGTGGAGCACTGTACCTAACACAAGAGCACACTTCCACAGAGTGGGCCAGACTGACTCTACCATTTGTAGATGTGGAACACCCAAGCAAACCCACAGAGTACGTTCTACATTACTGACCTGACTTCGGTGGAGAGAGAGAGAGAGAGAGAGAGAGAGAGAGAGAGAGAGAGAGAGAGCGATAGAAGGAGAGAGACAATTAGCGATAGAACGAGAGAGAGAGAGAGAGAGAGAGACAGACAGAGAGAGAGAGAGAGAGAAAAAGGGAGAGGGGAAGAGTGACAGAAAGAGAAAGAGAGAGGGTGAGTGAGAGGGGGGAGTATACTGACAAGTATACAAGATGTTATGCTGTGTTAGTGTAAATTAATATGTCCCCGAAGTAGTTTCTTGCTATGGGTCGGTGATGTGATAGCGCTATCACATTTTGTAGACCTTACAGCAGATGGATTAGGTGGCCAACCTTTGGCTCGGTCCCTTGCCGCAGAGCTGTCCATCGAACGCGTCGCACGGAGCACGACCTGCGGAGCCCCAGCGACAACTATCATCAGTGTATCGAAACAATTGGACTCCTAAACCAAAAAATGAAGTCCGAAAACGAATCCACGCCCTACATAGCGAAGGATAGGCGGCTTGACCATGTCGCCACAGATACTCCCGCAATACACCCCCTCCCCAAACCATGTCCTAGGCAGGCAGATAACAATGAGGGGAATGAACATTACTTAGGCATATCGGGGACTAGACTAACTAAGAGCTGAAGAAAGTTCGTGACACCGGAGGACAGTGCAGTGATATGGTCAGAGGTCTTTAACACGAGTTGAGATTGTCTAACCTGAGGAAGACGATGACAGTCTCGTGCTGCCCTAAGGTCCCGGGTAACCCAGGTGAAGAATCTCTAGTGGACACCACACTATGTAACTTTCAACATATTGATTTAGGGAAAAGACGCCGAATAATGCAGTCAATCAACAAGACCAGCTCAAGGGTAATGATCCCACAGACAATTTGGCGATCACAGATAATGTGCCATTCTGTAGAGCGAAGGAAATGCTGATATCCTGTAGGCAACTAAAAGATTGGCCAAGCCAAAGTTTCAGATAAATATCAACTGGGAGACCCTTTAAGGCCACTAAGACAGTTGTTGTAGGTTCATGTGGATGATAGACCTGGCTAATGACACCTATTTTATGGCTGTCTAGTTAGTCATGCCGGCCTCCCTGGCGATAACGTTGCGGACGTGACTCACAATGCGGCTAACCTGCCTTCGAAACACAACGGTGACCGATTTGGCAGCAAACCGTGTCTTGCTGGTTTTAACATGTTGGTATGGGAGCCGGTCCTTCAGAAAGCAATGGCAAAACTACTGAACGTAAAACTTGCCAAGACATCAACAACGGCAGAAAAATGCTGGTGTTGACTGCAACGTCCTGTACAGGATATGCAACTTTGAAAAAAAAAAGTTGGTCACGCCTGGAAGTACACTTGTTCCTGCAGCGAAGCGCTGTCGTCATTTGGAGGTGACAGATTTGTATTCCGGTCGGTAACTATAGCTGTCAGTTGTTATGTTGTCTAGTGCGTCCTCTAGTCTCTAATTCTTTCCCTTACTTCTATGAGCACCAAAGTTTTAGAGACGACATGGTTTAGTTTAGGCGTCCTTGGTCTAATAAGACTTGACGTAAAACCGGGTTTTGCTGGAAGTGAAGTTCATAAGGAGATCGGACGATGTCTTGTTGACTAACACAGGATTAGTACTTCCAGTCGTCCAGTACTGAAGGATAAATTATATCTTTCGTTCACTTGCCTTGAACTGAAGCATACTCCACACACGTTCAACTACTTATAGTGCACAGGGCTGATTTAATTTTTGGTGTGAACTATCTTTCCCTATTACTAGCGTCCCTCGCCATCAGGCGAACCCACTCCGACCTCTTTGGTGTAAAATTATTACGAGAGGTCAAGTTTATATGCTTGATCAGCGTGTAAGCATGATGGACCGACGACTAATAAACTTGAATGGCTGAAGACACAATCAAATTCCACAGTTTATTGCCTGGTATATTTCGCTATATCTTATCTGGTGTAAACTACAGACATAGTTCAACATAAATTAACACTATTTTATGATATAATAAAAAGCGTAAACTGATTAAAGAAATTAAACGTAGACATTCTCCGTTATTTTGGACACGTTATGAGAAGAAATAAATTGTAGAACTCCGTGACAACTGGCAAGATTGAGAAGAAGAGAACAAGGGGAAGGCAGAGCAGTAAATACCTGGATGGCTTGATCATGTGGTATGGTCGAGACATGAACACTGAGCTGATCTACGACTCTGGTGATCGACTGAGAAAGAGAAACATGACCGCCTACGTTTATCGGCGTGACACATAATGATGATGACGATAGAAGTGAGTGGTTATGACGCTCTGGGACTATGTGGAGTGTGCAGATGAGCAGGCAGAGTATCATTATCTGGAAAGACTGGCTCAGAAGGGAGTGGGTAGGGGGTCTGGACGATACTCTAAGAGTAGAGCCAGGCGCACTTTTAATCAGATTACTACTTTAATAATTAGAATAGCAACTCTCCAGTAGCTTTTGAAGAGAGGGACGCAGGATATGTGAGAATGTCCCAAGTGCAGTGATTTTGACTTTTGAATCAAGCATTATATCTGCAAGCAACGTAATGAATCCTTTTAGCTGACGTATATATCGTATTTTCATATATTCACTTTCAGTGTTACCACTGTAGTTTAAAATAGATTATGTTATATGTTTGTTTACATAATTGAGGATTACACACATGTATTGCAGCTGCCTCTGCACACATCAATAAACGTTGGTTATGTGTGATAAAAAGTACACGGAAATATATTTTCTCTTTCACATGTCCAAAATGTAATATTTAGCATACCGCAAAGGTAATGAGTTTCCTCCTATTTATTTGTGTATTCGGGTTCGTTCTCTGTCCAATTAATAATGTGGTTTGCTATTATATGTTATAACTAACTGTTTTTTGTTCGTTCTGGCTATGCCATTTACATTGAAACTTATCAATACAGTTCTTTAGATTTGGCATACGTAGGCACTTATGGGGTTGGTACATGAGCAGTTTTGTATTTAAAAAACCCGCAGAAGTCGGATGTGTCGGCGCAAGAACGCAGATCTGCTGTAAACAGGCACAACACAATCACGTCCAAATAAAAACTCTCTGGATGAATGAAGAAGAGGAAGAAGAAGAAGAAGAAGAAGAAGAAGAAGAAGAAGAAGAAGAAGAAGAAGAAGAAGAAGAAGAAGAAGAAGAAGAAGAAGAAGAAGAAGAAGAAGAAGAAGAAGAAGAAGAAGAAGAAGAAGTAGAAGAAGAAGGCAGACAGGCAGGCAGGCAAGCAGTCAGGTAAATAACAAATAGATAAACAGACAGGCAGACAGAAATAAACAGACTGACAGGTAGGCAAGCAGACAGGCAGACAGATAATTGCGTGCCGTGATTTCAACAACTCACATGAAACTCACATCCAGCATATTCACACATGCCCAGGAGACCACCCCGTCGGCTTATTGATCCACTCTTATTATCACGTTTGTGACTGTCCCAGCTCATTAGAGATTAGTATGTTTACTTTTTAAAACGTATTTTCTCTGTCGATCTATACTACTTGGCTACGTATTTTCTTCTCAACATAGCTTAAAGAATGAATGGATTGTATGGTCTGTGTTTATTTTGTATAATGTTTATTAGGGTGATTCTTTTCTCTTGTCATTGTATTTTAGATGTGTATGAGAGATTTCTGGTCTCTTTGGGTGAAATGAAATTATTAATTACAAGCTAAGATTTGAGAAATTTCTTCTTCTTCTTCTTCTTCTTCTTCTTCTTCTTCTTCTTCTTCTTCTTCTTCTTCTTCTTCTTCTTCTTCTTCTTCTTCTTCTTCTTCTTCTCCTTCTCCTCCTCCTCCTCCTCCTCTTCCTCCTCCTCCTCCTCTTCTTCTTCTTCTTCTTCTTCTTCTTCTTCTTCTTCTTCTTCTTTTTCTTCTTCTTCTTCTTCTTCTTCTTCTTCTCCTTCTCCTTCTCCTCCTCCTCCTCCTCCTCTTCCTCCTCCTCCTCTTCTTCTTCTTCTTCTTCTTCTTCTTCTTCTTCTTCTTCTTCTTCTTCTTCTTCTTCTTCTTCTTCTTCATCCATGTATCACATAGCAGAGCATAAGCTCTCACCCAACTCACTCCGAAGTTCTCCTGTCCTTCATTGCTGTTTCTAATCCCACAATTAATATCCTATCCAGTTCCACGTCTGCATGCTGGATATATGGGGTGGGGGGAAAGAGCCAGAGAGTGGAGGAGAAAAGAGAGAGATATTTGTGTGACCGGTTTCTCTTCAGAAGTCCCTCAACCCAACACTTCATTTGAACTTTATTGATGGTGAGAACTTTTCATATACTCTATTTGTTCAGTTCAATTGGTTGATTATATGCTCCTGGTTCTTTCCCCTGAGGTGTTGTAAAGTCTCCGGGCTTTCCTTTCGCTGCTGCTACTTCTGCCTCTCCTGTTAAACAACTCTTGTTCGCTTTCTAGCTTCCCTGTTAGCTTCTGGCTATTTTTCCCTAGTTCTGACTTTAGTGGCTGTGGTTTTAAAGTAAAGTAAAGGACCCTTTTCAATATCCTTGGGGCGTACTGGGTATGTGGTCCCAGGTCCATATTTTAAAAATAAATACATATATCGGTATTTGAAAAGCGTTTTGTGGCTGTTTTTACGTCACATAACATTTCATGTTATCCATTGTAAACTGTGAGCCATGGTTATTTAAACTGTCTGTGAGCCATGGTTATTTACACTGTCTGTGAGCCATGGTTATTTAAATTGACTGTTAGCCATGGTTATTTCAACTGTCTGTGAGCCATGGTTATTTAAAATGTCTGTGAGCCATGGTTATTTAAACTGTCTGTGAGCCATGGTTATTTAAACTGTCTGTGAGCCATGGTTATTTAAACTGTCTGTGAGCCATGGTTATTTAAATTGTCTGTGAGCCATGGTTATTTAAAATGTCTGTGAACAATGGTTATTTAAAATGTCTGTGAGCCATGGTTATTTAAACTGTCTGTGAGCCATGGTTATTTAAACTGTCCGTGAGCCATGGTTATTTAAACTGTCTATGAGCCATGGTTATTTAAACTGTCTGTGAGCCATGGTTATTTAAACTGTCTATGAGCCATGGAAAATTTTTTAAAGAACTGAAGTCAATTAAACGAGGGCACCAACAAAACACATATGGTTTAAAAGACAAAAATGGGAATATAATAAATACCAATGAGAAAATGTGCAACACATGGAAAGAATATTTTATTGTATTACTAAATTGTGAAGCTCCAAGTAACATTTTCCCACAGGAAGAGGTTCTAACATGCGAACCACAAATTGAAGAACCTACATTTGAAGAAATCCTATATGTAATCACACGACTTAAAAACAATAAGGCAACTGGGACTTATGGAATTGCTGCTGAATTTATAAAGGCAGGTGGCCATGCATTTCATCTAAAGCTATACGAACTAATAATAAAAATCTGGAGGACAGAAGAATTACCCCATGACTGGAAAGAGTCATTATTGATACCTATCTTTAAGAAAGGAGACAAGTTCCAATGTGGAAATTATAGAGGAATATCACTACTGTCCACAAGCTATAAGATACTATCCGCAGTATTACTAAATAGACTAAAACCATATTCAGAAGACATATTAGGTGACTACCAGGCGGGTTTTAGACAAAACAGATCAACAATAGATCAGATATTTATCTTACGACAAATAGCCGAGAAATATTGGGAATATAAAAGAGATCTCCATAAAATTTTTGTGGATTTTAAAAAGGCTTATGATAGTGTCCATAGGAATAGTCTATGGAATGCTATGCAGGAATTTGGAATACCAAGGAAGTTAATCAACATGACCAGACTATGCATGGAAGATACTTATAATATAGTAACATATAAAGGCAGGAAATCAGACCCCTTCCAAATAACATCTGGCTTGAAACAGGGTGATGCACTATCGCCGCTACTCTTCAATCTGGCTCTAGAGAAAGTTGTAAGGAAGGTAAAGGAGGAATGTGATATTGGTGGAACATCCAAGCTGCTTGGTTATGCAGATGATATAGATATTATAGGGCAAAGTGAACAAAAGACATTGAAAATATTGACTCACTTAAAGGAAAAAGCCCAACAGATGGGGCTGGTTATCAACCAAGATAAGACAGAATATATGGTAATTTCAAGAGACGGAATGGCTAAAAACTCTGGCCACATACAAATAGATAATATGACCATTAATAGAACGGAAACATACAAATACCTGGGTACAATCTTCAACTGCTCCAACATCATAAGGGAAGAAATACAAACTAGAATCAACTCTGGATATACTATGCACTACAACATCTACTAAAATCAAAGGCGCTATCTCGTAACACCAAAATCACAATATACAAAACACTGATCAGACCAGTTATGCTGTATGGCTCTGAAACCTGGAGTACAACGAAAGGAGACGAAGCCTTGTTACAAACCTTTGAGAACAAAATTTTAAGACGCATCTTTGGACCCATTAGGGATACACAAAGTGGAGAGTGGAAAAGAAGAAGTAACAAAGACATTTATGATCTGTTTAAGTCCCCGCTAATCACTGGTATCATGAAGGCTAATAGACTACAATGGCTGGGGCATATAGAAAGAATGGAAGATAATAGGGAAACAAAACTCGCTTACACTCAGGAAATAAATGACCGTAGACCCCGAGGTAGACCAAGAAGACGGTGGAGAGATAATACATGTACAGACCTACAAGCACTTGGAATCAACGACTGGCAAGAGAAGGTCCACCAGAGAGACGAATGGAGACGGATTGTATCTGCAGCAAAGAACCTCAATGGCTCGGAACGCTGAAGAAGAAGAAGATGAGCCATGGTTATTTAAACTGTCTGTGAGCCATGGTTATTTAAACTGTCTGTGAGCCATGGTTATTTAAACAGTCCGTGAGCCATGGTTATTTAAAAAGAAGTTACCACCTTTATAAAAGTTCGAACTCATGTCTACAATGTCGGTGGGTAAGAGTGATAGCCAATGGGCCATTCCTTCTTAACTGATTCAGTGCCGAAGGTTAATATACCGCCACATGTGAGCTCCTATTTGGACAAAAGGATGACATAGCGCTACACTATCGTGTCATCGTGTTATTTGCTTTGTTTCTTGGTATCTTCTGCAATGTTAATGCCCAGTGAACGGAAATCTACATTATAATACTTGGTCATTTGATTGTGAACCGTGCTTGGACAACCTTACTTATTATTTGGCACTGAATCATTTAAGGATATAAAACCACATTATGTCTTATGGGATGTGTATTTCCAATATGTCTTACTGTGTGAATTCCCTTTATGTCTCATTGTATGCGAGTCCTCAATATGTTCTATGGTATATAGATTCCCATTATGTTGTATGGTATGCACATCGTCAATATTCGTTGTGGCATGTGAATTCACAGCATGTTTTTATTGTATGTGAATCGCCTTTACGTCTTCTTGGTTTCCTTTCGCTACTTCTACGTCTGTGTCTCAAGCAAAGCCAAATATTTAACCCCCCTCCCCCACCCCTCCTACGGCTCCTGTGTATTTTTTCATGGGCAATGACTTAAATAGCTCTGGCTTTGTTGTTTAATTCTTTTATTTTTATTTCATCCCTCATCCTCATTTCTTTACTGATTCAGTGCCAAACAAAACAGTGAGTGCATGCGTGAGCGTGTGTGTGTGAGTGTGTGTGTAAAAAAAAGAAAAACACTTGTTCCTATGCCGCAGTGATTCACAGCTCAAAACTTTATGAATAATTCTTCAGTTTCTCTCGTTGCCCTAAGACAGTGATTCCTCGTGGTGTCTTAAAACCCACGTTATCCGACTCTCCCTTGGCATTCAGGTCACCCGTCACTATTTTAATGTTGACATGTCTATGATTACGTTTAGTAGTTTGAATTGTCATATAAACTTCCTTCTAAACTTCATCATTTGTTGCGTCATAATAGATTATCATAGTTGCTATTATTATTCTACCCCCTCCCCAACCCCCAGCTTTCCACTCTATTAGTGCTTGCTCTGCCTCCTCGGGTAGCATGATGGCCACTTCTACACTGCGAGGGTCATATTCCTCTGCAAGGTTTGAGACAGTACTGTTTTACCTGCGCCTAGAAGCGTTTTGCTTGCTCCATTCCATTTTGTTTCTCATACTTCCGAAATGATAATCGTATATGTAATACTCACTACAACTTGCGCTGTCTTTCCGAATTCATTCAGTTTTATACAACCCAGATGCAGTTTCAGGAGATTGTCCAAGGTGGAAAGGACAAGTCAATGATCCAGACTTCTTACATATCTCTCCATCGCGCTTTACTTCTTCTAAGAGAAGAACCTCTTTTCATTGTTATTTCCTGAGTTATTTCCTTATCTTCAGACTTGTTCATGGTTATTTGGATACTGCGGCTAATGTTGTCTACGGGATTGAGTAACCTGTTCTACTTCAACCTTCTTTAATCGCCCGATACCACGTTCATTGTATTATTCTTTGCTTCCATTACGGACTCCAGTAATACACGGGTAGCCTATCTTTCTATCCTCACTGTGGCGAAGGGGTTGCGAAGGAAATTCGTAATGCCGCATCAATCAATCAATCATGTGCCATGCCGGAAAGCGTGGGCGGTCATGATTCGCCATTTCACTCGATCACCAGAGTCGTGGATCAGCTCAGTGTTCCTGTCTCGTCCATGCCATGTGGCCAAGCCATCCAGGTATTTTCCTCTCGGTCTTCCTCTTGGTCTGTTCCCCTCGATCTTGCCAGCTGTCACCAAGTTCTCCAGTCCATTTCTTCTCATAACATGTCCAAAAAATTTTGACTGTCTACGTCTAATTTCTCTAATCAATCTACGATTTTCATTTGTCTCTTGTAGTACTTGGTCATTGGTTTTTCTATCTGTCCATGGTATTCTTTGCATTTTCCTCAGAAACCACATTTCTGCAGCCATCAGATGTTTTTCAGCTTGACTGCACATTGTCCAAGTTTCACATCCATACAAAAGAACAGGCTCTATGTATCCCCTCAACACTCTTTTTCTCGTTTCAATTGACATCAATTTATTGGTCAGAATGTTTTTCATCTTGCTAAAGGCTACTTTCGCAATGGCGATTCTTGTTCTAATCTCTTCAAGGCATCTGCCATCAGATGTTATGACTGTTCCGAGATAATTGAACCGATTCACTTGTTGAAGAATATTCCCATTTACTTGTATATTACATTGTGGTACTTCGTTCTTCCTAGTGACGACCATAACCTGTGTCTTCCTACAATTTAATTCCAACCCCAGCTGCTCACTGTGTACAACCACAGCGTCTACTAATTGTTGCAGATCCTGTGCATTGTCTGCAATCAATACTGTATCATCTGCATATCTAATGTTATTTATGTTTCGTCCTCCAATGCTGATTCCATTTAGGTCTTCTACATTTCTGAAAATATTTTCACTGTATAAGGAAAAAAGATCTGGAGACATTACACATCCCTGCCTAACACCTCTCTTAATAGGTTGGTATTGTCCTACTTCATTATCAATTCTTATGGCAGCTTGTTGTTTCCAATATATGTTTTTTATAAGTCTAATGTCTTTCCCATCAATTTGTAGATCTGCAAGCATATCCACAATGTTGACATGTCTTACTCTATCAAAAGCCTTTGTGTAGTCAATAAAGCAAAGATGTATATCCTTGTTTACTTCTAAAGCACGTTCAATAACTGTTCGCAGCATATACACAGCATTTACTGTACCCTTTCCTTCTACAAAACCACATTGTTCTTCCCCTATTTCAGGTTGTATTTTCTTCCTCACTCTTTGCATGATAATTCGTAACAAAATCTTTGTGATGTGACTCATTATACTAATTGTTCTATGTTGATCACATTCTAAGGTTGCTGATTTCTTTGGGATTGCAATAAATACAGAATTACATAATTCAGAAGGTATATCTCCAGTATCATATAATGTGTTCAGCAGTCTAGTGACTTGCTCTAGTCCAAATTCTTCTAAAGCTTTAATCATTTCTGTTGTGATGTTATCTGCACCGGGGGCCTTGCCAGCTTTCATATGCTTAAGAACATTTTGAACCTCCATCTTTAAAATTGCTGGTCCTTCATTATTAAATCTAATAGCATACTGTTCCTCTCTGTTATCATTATACAGGTCTTTCACATAATCTGTCCATACATGTAGAATCTGATCTTTTTCTATTATGATTTTGCCATCTTTAGTTCTTAGACAGCCTGTTGATGTACTTGTTCTTTTATTAGTAAGTTCCTGAATCCTTTTGTGCACTAATTTGGTATTTTGACTGTTGTGTTGTTTTTCAATTTCTAAGCACTTTTCCTCAAGCCATGATTCTTTTGCCTTCCTACATAATATTCTGACTTGTCTGTGAATTTCTTCATATTTGGCAGGATTATTTTTGTTGAGTCTTCTTGTTTCCATTAAGTGTAAAATTTCCTCAGTCATCCATTTCTTACGACCCACCTTCTTTAATTTTGGAATAGTTGTTTCTGCAGCCATATTGATTGAATTCTTTAACATTTCCCATTGATCATCCACATCCTGGAATAGGATCTCTAGATCAGACAATATTTCAAATCTGTTCTGTACTTCTATGTTGAATTTGTTTTGTATTTCCTTGTCATTACTCAATGTACACAAATCATATTTAGTGTTCCCTGTTGTATACTTGACTTTCTTCAACTTTATCCTCAATGTTCCTGTGAGTAATCTGTGGTCACTATAACAGTCAGCACTGGGAACTGTTTTTGCTACTGTTAGGGCGTTTCTAAATCTTCTGCTAATGAGAATGTAGTCAATCTGGTTTCTAATCCTGCTATCAGGACTCCTCCAGGTCCATAATCTTCTAGGGTGTTGCTTGAACCAGGTGTTTCCTACAATCATTTCCTGTTCTTTTGCCCACTCTACTAGTCTGTATCCTCTTTCATTTCTCTCTCCTAAACCATAGTTTCCTACTGTGTATCTATCCCCTTGATTTCCTACTTTTGCATTGAAGTCCCCTATTATAATGTTTATTTCTGAATTTTTACATTTCTTTAAGGCAGACTCTATGTCATTATAAAATTCCTCTACACTATCTTCACTGGACTCTCCTGTTGGGGCATATACTTGAATAACATTTATGTTAAAAGGTCTGCCACTCAATTTAACTAGTAGTACTCTGTCCGACACGGCCCAATATCCCTGAACAGACGTTGATGTTTTCCGGTCCAAAACTATTGCCACTCCCCCATGCCGATCCTCACCTCCAGAATAAATAATCTTAAAATCTGTATGTATCTTGATGCCTGCTCCTGTCCATCTCGTTTCGCACATACCTAATATATTAATTTTTTCTCTTTGAATTTCTTGTGTTATGTTCTCTAATTTTCCGTCGTTGTTTAGCGTCCTAACGTTCCATGTTCCTAATTTTAATGTCTCTGTCCTTGTCTTGCGATGATCAGTCTTTAAGCGAATCATAATAAACTAGGCAATTTCAAAGAGGTAGTTTGCCGTTGCTTTCCTCTATGGCAGTGACCATACTGGCCGGATGACCGCAATCAGTGTCTCTCGAAAGAGAGAAAGCTTGCCGTCGCGAAACTCGAGACCATAACCAACAAATATCTGTCGGCTGCCCTCATAATTTCATCCACCACCTGCCTTCCGTGGCTTCTTTTGAACACTTCCAATTAACGAACACGAAATAACATCACATAATCCAAAGGAAAAACACTATCCACACGAATTTCACGGGAATTTCCATAAGGAATCCACAGAAAAACACTGAACAGCTTCTCCCCCAAGACAGCGAGTCATCGCGTCGCCATTACACCGGAATGCCGCATACCGCATTCGAAACACAGCTGCGGGCGATTTGAAAGCAGACTACCTTGCGTTGATTCCCATACAAAGGTATGAGTGGCGGTCGTTCAGAAAACAATGGCAAACTACTGAACGTAAACTTACCAAGAAATCATAAACAGCCCTCAAAAATCGACGGGGTTGACTGAATGCCACGTCCTGTAAAGAATATGCAACTAACTAACTAACTAACTAACTAACTAACTAACTAACTAACTAACTAAATTTAGAAATTTTAAAGCATTCAACCAAAATTCATTTTTGCAAGACTTAAGAAAAGCAGCCCTTGATCACGTTTACCAACTTCCTGACCCGGACGATGCATTAGCTTTCTGGACGAAGACAGTCTACAATGTGTTCGATAAACACGTGCCAATCAAAGAAGTTCGAGTCAAAAATCAACATAAATCCCCATGGGTCACTAGAGAAGTTCTGGAAATCATGAGAGAGCGAGATACAGCACACAAAAATAAGGACTTCATCAATTAACGCAGACTAAGGAATAAAGTTAAATATGAAATTCGTAGGATAAAAAAAGATCTTTTACAAAATTTGATTGTAGATAATTCAAACAGTACAAATATATGGAAGGCTATTAACTTGCTAACCAATAAGAAACGCCCTACAGAATCAGCAATACCAAATTCTATAACATGCGATGAATTCAGTTGGTTCTTTCAATCAGAAATAGAGAATCAAAAGTCTTCAATACCAGACTCATCGTGTAATTTAAGTTCACTGGCATCATTCTGTGAGGAGAAGTGCACCAGAAATATTCCCGCTGAGATTCCTTTAATGTCTGTTGCAGACGTTTATAAATATCTCTTAAACCTCAAATCAACAAACTCACACGGCCTAGATGGTATCAGTAATAGAATTCTTCGTTGTGCTGCACCAGTCATTAGCGAGTCCTTAACGTTCATATATAACCAGTGCCTGGCCAAAAACTACTTTCCATCTGCATTTAAAATTGCTAAAGTGTTTCCGCTAATTAAAAATGGCTCAATCGATAATAGCGTTTTGGGTAATTATAGACCTATTTCCTTACTATCGTCGCTATCAAAACCACTGGAAAAACACATTCATAAAATAACGTTACACCATTTAATTAACAACGATCTAATAATTAACAGTCAATCTGGGTTTCGACCTAAATATTCTTGCCATAGTGCTCTAACAAAAATGACCGATAACTGGCACTTAAACATCAACAACGGTACAATTTGTGGAGCGGTGTTTGTAGACTTTAAAAAAGCCTTTTATATGGTAGATCACGATATTTTAATTACAAAACTAAAACAAATGAAGACAAACACCAACACGGTGAACATAATTACGTCATTTCTATCCGACAGACAACAAGTCGTGTCCTTCAACAACTGTCTATCAAGACCCACACAGCTTAATATTGGTGTGCCTCAGGGCTCAATACTAGGTCCGCTGCTTTTTGCAGTTTATATTAATGATCTTCCTTTATATATCAATACAACTTGTGATCTATTTGCAGACGACTGTACTATATATACTAGTCAAGAAAACCGTAGTGACACTGTGAGCTGTGAGTTTTGTGTGGAATGCTTTTGAATCTGCCCGAGGTTTTTTGGAACGTGACTGCACGTTCGGAGCGATGGCAGATGGCTATGTCCCAGAGTTGACCGGTTTTTGCCTTATGCAGAAATGCGTGGCTGCTGGGCTTCTGGTTGACTGCCACTACCATCGACGATGAACTATATTTCGTGGACTGTGTGGCTGAACATCTAGGAAACATACAAATGGGAAAATGACTACTGATTCCATCAGAGATGAACTCTGGGTTTCGTGGGGGACTATTGTGTTGACATTCTGGCGGCGGCATTATGCACGGTGTGTCTGTGCGGACTGTTGTTTGTCGAGACTCCTGTCTTTTCCACTTTTCACCTTGGGCAGTTGTGAGCGTTTTGTGTGATATTCACTGGCACAGGAATGGAGCATAATGGGGACAACCCGTTGCTGTGAAGTTGGAACTGCGACTAACTGACTAACTGACTGACCGTAGTGAATTAGAGAATTCTTTACAAAAGGAACTTGATAATCTTACTAGATGGAGCAATGAAAGCCGCATGCAAATTAACATCGACAAAACCAAATCCATGCTAATAACGACCAGACAAAAACTACAGACACTAGCCATAACTGAATCACCGCTCGAACTCCGCATGGGCACGTTACCTATAGTTAATGTGAATAAACATAAAACACTAGGTCTTTTAATTGACATTTGAACTGGAGCTCTCATGTTCACGCTCTTACCAAGAAAATAGCACAAAAAGTTTACCAACTTGCTAAAATTCAGCACTTCCTGGACGAAAGCACACGAAAAATATTCTATACATGCTATATCCAATCACATCTCGATTACTGTTCCACAGTGTTGGATGGTTGCCCTAAATCTAATTTACAACGACTATGTTCTCTACAAAACCTCGCTATTCGTCTGGTTTCTGGCATAAAGCACGTTGAAAGTAATAATTTGTACAGTCATCTAAGACTTCTACCACTTCAAAAGCGCTTCCTTTTCAACAAAGCCAAATTAGTAAATAAAATTATATCTCAAAATACCCCAGAGTATCTTCTGCCGCTGATTCAATCTAATGCAATGAACAGCAAGCTTGTTACATGTCTCAAAGCCTAGATTGGACCTATACAAAACATGTTTCGCCTATTCTGGTGCTCACTTATGGAATGATCTGCCTCCAGATCTGAAAACTCCAATGAGTCCCTACACATTTAACCGAAAACTCTTTCAATACTTAATCCATACCGACTATATGCCACCATAATTCATTTACTGGTATAATTGATCATTATACTTGTTCATTATAATTGTTGAACTATAATTGTTCACTATATATGTGTGTGCGTGTGGGAGCGAGAAAGAAAGAGAGAGAGAGAGAGAGAGAGAGAGAGAGAGAGAGAGAGAGAGAGAGAGAGAGAGAGAGAGAAAGTGGGTGTCAGAGAGAGTGAATGTGTGTGTGTGTCCACGTGCATGCGTGTGTGTGGAGAGAGTGATTGAGCGAGAAATGGTGGGGGAATGTGTCAGTGCATGCATTCGTACTTGTATGTGTGAGAGTGAGTGAGGGAGTGTGTGCGTGCGTGCATGCGTTCATGGATATGTGTATGTGTGAGAGAGTGTGATTGAGAGAGTGAGTGTGTGTGTGTGAAGGATTGTGTGCGAGAGAGTGAGACAGTGGGAGAGTTGATGTGTTAGTATGTGTGTGTGTGTGTGTGAGCGCGCATGCGTGTGAGTGTGTGTATATGAAAGAATACAGAGAGAGAGAGAAAGAGAGAGAGAGAGAGAGAGAGAGAGAGAGAGAGCTGAGCAGATGCATGTCATGTAACACGCATGTTATGTAACACGCGAATCCATATGTTTGTGTATTCTCATCTGTCATATTATCAGTTAAATACCATTTGATTTTATCATGCATAATATAAACTCATGTTCATTACTGTTGTTTG
Organism: Cepaea hortensis; assembly: GCA_963921405.1. Taxonomy (NCBI): domain Eukaryota; kingdom Metazoa; phylum Mollusca; class Gastropoda; order Stylommatophora; family Helicidae; genus Cepaea; species Cepaea hortensis. Next base: position 25,290,123 of record OY992876.1, on the reverse strand, counting down.
AGTGAGAGAGTCAGTGAGTGTGAATGAGAGACAGAATGAGTGAGCGTGAGAGTGAATGTGTGTGTGTGTGTGTGTGTGTGTGTGTGTGTGTGTGTGTGTGTGTGTGTGTGTGTGTGTGTGTGTGCGTGTGTGTGTGTGTGTGCCTTCTCTGTGTGTGGAATCATCAATATTTTTTCGTCACATACGTTTTATGTACACATTTTTCTCCATGTTTAACCTTTTTATGAGACTGCTCATGACAATTGTCAGTGTATGTGTGTGAGTAAAGTGTGGGAGTTTGTTCATACTAGTTTCAATGCTAACGTGAGACATTTTGTATGTGTCTAGATGTGAGGAGGTGTGAGTGTGTGTGGAGGATGTGTCTGAGTGTGGGGATATGTGTGGGTGGGTGATGTGTGGGTGGGGGTATGCGTTTGGATGGGTTGGGGTGTGTGGGTTTTGGTGGGTAGTGATATTTGTGGGTGTTGGTGGGATGTGTGGATGGATGTGTGGGGGTGAAAGTATGGGTGTGGGAATGGGTGTGGGGGATGTGTGTATGGGTGGAGGATATGTGTATGGGACGGGTGCGGGGTGTGTGTGTCTATGTGGGTGGAGATGTGTGGATGGTTTGAGGAAGTATGTGTGGGTGGCGGGGTTGTGTGGGTAGAGGATTGTGTTGGGTCGATTGGGGATGCAAAGGCGAGTGGGGAGAAGTGTATGGTGTGTGGGTTTGAGATATGCGTGTGGTGTGTTGGTGGGGGATGTGTGCATTGTGTGTGGGTGGGGGTTATGTTTGTGGTGGTATGGGTGAGGATATGTGTGTGGGTAGGGGATAGTGTGTGGTGTGGGTGGGGTATATGTGTGGGTGAGTAGGGGATGTGTGGTGGTTGGGGGAAGTATGTGTGGGTGGTGGGGGTGTGTGGGTGGGAGATGTGTGCGTGGATGGGGAATGTATGGGTGGAGTGTGTGAGTGGCTTAGGGATGTGTAGGTAGGTGAGGGATGTGTATGTTTCGGGGTGAGATGCGTGAGTGGGTGGAGGATGTGTGTGGGTAGGGGTATTGCGATCGAGGGATGTTTGGCTGGAGGTGGGGGTGGGAGTGTGTGGATGCGTAGTGGAGGATGTGTGCGTGAGTGAGTGTGTGTTGGTGAACGGGTAGGGAATGCGTGTGTGGATGGGGAGAGGTGTGTCGTGTGTTGGTTGGGGATATTGTGTGGGTGAGGTATGTGTGTGTTTGGGTGGGGATTTTTGTGGTGTGTGGGTGGGGATATGTGGGGTGGATGGGTAAGGGTATATGTGTGGGTGGGAATATTGATGGTATGTGGGTGGGGGATATGTGTATGGTGTAGATGGAGATGTGTGGTGGTATGTGGGTGTGGGATGTGTTGGTGAGGGATATGTGTGTGTGCGGTGTGTGGGTTGATAATATTGCGTGGTAGGGGATGTATGTGATGTGCGGGTGGGGGATTGTGTGGTAGGGGATTGGGTTAAGGCATGTGTGAGTGGATTGGAAATGTATGGGTGGTTAGGGAGATGTGTGTGTGGGTGGGGGGGGGGGGGAGATGTCAGTTGGTGGGGATGTGTGTGTATGGTTTGGGGATGTTTGAGTGGAAGTGCGATGTGTGGGTTGGTGGGGGATTGTGTGTGTGGGTCGATGGAGATGAGGCTGGGGGATGGGTGGTTTGAGGTGTGGGTGGGGAGAGGATGTGTGGGTTAGGATGTGTATGTGGGTAGGCGTGGGATGTGTGGGTTGGTGGGGGAATGTTTGTGGGTGGTGAGTGTGTTTTGGTTGGGGGAACATGTGAGGACAGTGTGTGTGGGTGGGGGATGTGCGGGAGGGGGATGGGTCGGTTGGTGGGGTATGTATGTTTCCCTTGGTATGCGTGTATGTGGGTAGGTGGGGGTGTGTGTGTGTGGGTGGGTTGATGTATGGGTAGGTGGGAGATGGGCCTCATAACATGGTAATTTGCCTTGTTTATGTTTACAACATTCATTTCACAATGTTTATTTTTCTTCCTATGTAAATGTATAATGCTCTTGATGAACGAAAGACGAGTGATTGGAAGGGCCGAATGTAAGACGGGCCTGCGCGCCCAATTTGTGACCCTAATAAAGTTGATTTGATTTGATTTGATTTCTGTATAGTTGTCTGTCTCTCAAGCTCTGTCTCCCAAACGTCGTCTCTCTCTCTCTGTGTGTCTCATTCCTCCCCCCTTCCCCCCTCCACACACACAGAAACACGCACACAAAAGTATATATGCCCATATTTTCATCCCTCTTGCGAACCTCTTTCTACATCACCCACTATCTCGCTCTCTAAATGTTCCACTTCTCATTTGCTTTCGTATTCTTTCCCACCCACTTGGGAATAGACGCATAGACTGGGGGAAATATTCTAGGCATTTCGGCTGTATTAGCACGCAATATCATCGATTATATGCTCCTGGTGTGTCTTCTCTCTCTCTCTCTCTCTCTCTCTCTCTCTCTCTCTCTCTCTCTCTCTCTCTCTCTCTGCGTCTCTCTCCATATATCTATCTTAATGCCCCCCCCCCCTCCCCCGTCTAAACACTATATCAATCTGGAGCAGCAGTAGTGCAGAGGTTAGCATTCTTACCTTCCGTTTCGGTAATCAAATGTTTGAATCCTCATCTGGGAATATTATTGTTTATTTGGGAGGAAGGGGGTTTGAGGGTGGGGGAGGGGGGCATTTTTACAATTCTGTAACAGAGGACTGAACGTTAAACTACCTAAACAAATCACAAACAGCCAATAAATGTTGGGGTAGATGGTGACATCCTGTGCAGGACATGCGACAAAAATGGCACTTTGGCTACCAGAGGATCAAGGGCGGGTGTAACATCAGCGGGTGTGTTATTGTCTAAACATTGGGGCGGTTACTGGTCTAAATGCGTTAGGGACGACTACGTACATAAGTTACAGATCAAAGAAATAACGAACGAACGAACTTTATTTTCAAAGGTTAACAAATTGGGCACGCAGGCCCGTCTTACATTCGGCCCTTCCAATCACTCATCTTTCGTTCATCAGTGCATAGTGCATTCACATAGGAAAAAAAAAACATTGTCAAATGAATGTTGTAAACATAAACAATCATGCAAGGATGGAAGGGGAGCCGCGTTAACGGAGTGGCTAGCACGTTTGCCAGTCGGCCCGGAGGTCATGTGTTCATTCCATTTAGGCTGATCTGCTAAAATGGCATGTGCACTCAGGTCGACCTTGCTTAAAATGAATACTTAGACTTGAGTTAAGGTGAGAGTTGAGAGGAGGTGAGAGTTAAGATGAGGTGAGAATTGAGTTGTGGTAAGAGTTGAGTTGAGTTGAGGTGAGAGTTGAGTTGAGTTGAGGTGAGAGTTGAGTTGAGGTGAGAGTTGAATTAAAAGTCGAGTTGAGGGGAGAGTTGGAGTTGAGAGTTGAGTTGATTTGAGAATTTAGTTAAGAGTTGAGTTGCGGTGAGTGCTGAGTTGAGAGTTGAGTTGATTTGAGAGTTGAGTTAAGAGTTGAGTTGCGGTAAGTGCTGAGTTGAGAGTTGAGTTGAGCTGAGGTGAGAGTTGAGTTGAAGCGGAAGTTGAGTAAAGTTAAGAGTTGGGTTGAGGTGAGAGTTGAATAGAGGTGAGAGTTGAGTAGAGGTGAGAGTTGAGTAGAGGCGAGAGTAGAGGTGAGAGTTGAGTTGAGGTGAGAGTTCAGTAGAGGTGAAAGTTGAGTTGAGGTGATAGTTGAGTTGAGGTAAGATTTGAGTAGAGGTAAGATTTTAATAGAGGTGAGAGTTGAGTAGAGGTGAGAGTTGAGTAGAGGTGAGAGTTGAGTTCAGGTGAGAGTTCAGGTGAGAGGTGAGTTGAGGTTGAAGTTGAGTTGAGGTGAGAGTTGAATTGCAGTGGAAGTTGAGTTGAGGTGAGAGTTGAGTAGAGGTGAGAGTTGAGTTAAGGTGAGAGTTGAGCAGAGGTGAGAGTTGAGTAGAGGTGAGAGTTGAGTTGAGGTGAGAATTGTGTAGAGATGAGAGTTTAGTAGAGGTGAGAGTTGAGTTTAGGTAAGAGTTCAGTTAAAACCGACATCACAGCACTCGTGACATTCCAACACGTGCTCCGTCCTCATCTACAACAGCCAGCGAAGAGTCCCAATAGTATTGGGATCAGTAGCAGCCTGATTATGTGTATGCCTGGCCTTTCCTCTGAGTCGTGAGTGTCGGACGGGTCCTCTGGTCACTCCCTACAGCACCATTATCTCTAAGTCGTTATGATCTATCTCTCCTTCTGCAATATAAACACGATTCTGAAAGATCCAACCACATCTGCCCTATCACGCACCAGTACCTCACCTTATGGAGCAAACCCAGCCAATCTGTCCGCATGCTCGTCTCCCCACTACAACATGTGAATACTAGAAAACGTCTTGGAAAGTTAAAGGCAACCGGCGTGGTATCAATCACACCATCTGTCAACAACTCAATTGCGACAGGCATGCAAGGATTCCCTTCTTTTGTACCACACGAAAATGACAACTCGTACGGTGTACAAAAGGATACATTTTATTTGGAGCTGATAGTACATGAGCTCCGCGAGCGGAATACCACATCGGTATTAAACATCGTAGTATGTTATAAAGATGTAATGAGACGATGATGTTTATGGTAATAATGAATGAAGCTAAGCTTAAGTCCTAAACTATTGATACTGTCCTTCTTAGCAACAAAGTATTCACAGCGGATATACAGTCCGTCGCCTATGCCGTCGAGTCCAAGTCTGACGAATCTCTCAGTGGCGTGTTCAGCCACGAGCAATTGGCTCTACGTGTATTCGCTGCTTTGCGTGCTTGGAGTTCCAGCACGCTGGTCACTTGGTTAAAGTAACCACTGTTACATGGTGACTTCTCGTGATGCGGGTTTCCCAGTCTCTTGGGTAACCCCAGCTCACTTACACCGGATAACCTCCTTGTTGACACAAGTGTGTCCCGTTAGAGAACTATTTATAGTTCTCACTTGTGCTTGTGTCCCTTCTGTCTGGTTTCCTAGAACGCTATGTCACTTTCCTTTTCTCAGCTCTATTTATCTATTACTAAGCTCTAAGCTCTTACGTAGCTCTTTGACACCATCCATCGAGTGCTGATTGGGTTATCAGTATGTGGAGTTAGCAGAATATACCTAATATGCTTCGAGGCTTTCAAATGGGTCTTTTTTTAATAAATGGAAGCATTCAAAATTCATTGTTCATGACATGAATAGAGATATACTGAAAGATATTTCAACGACTGGTAGTGTTAATGAAACAGATATTTTAAAGCAAATAATCAGAATGATAGTAAACGCTGTTTATACTTCACCTCGACACCGCAAGGTACAAGAGGAACATGATGAGATGAGATAGTAAACAATTATCTCGGAACAGTCATAACATCTGATGAGAAGTGCTTTGAAGAGATTGGAACAAGACATGGCGAAGGTAGCCTTATGCAAGATGAAAAACATACTGACCAATAAAAATAAATGTCAATTGCAACGAGAAAAAAGAGTGTTGAAGTGCTACATTGATCCTGCACTGTTGTATGGATGTAAAGCGTAGACGTTGATGAGCAGACAAGCTGGAAAACATCTAATGACAGTGGCAATGTAGTTTCTGAGGAAAATACAAATAATAACAAGAGGAAGACAGAAAAGCCATAAAAGAGGCGAATAAAAATAGTACACCGATTAAAGAAATTAGACATGGACAGTCAAACAATTTTGGTCAGGTTATGAGAAGAAATAAATTGGTGAACTTTACGACAGCTGGCATGATCGAGAGGAAGGCAGAGCAATAAATACCTGTATTGCTTCGCCGCATGGTATATACGAGACAATAATACTGAGCTGATCCACAACTCTGGTGATCGAGTGAGATGGTGAGAGTGGGCATCATGACCGCCCACGCTTATCGGCAGGGCACGTGATTAATGGATCATATTAAACACATCGTTTATTGTGATGTGAGAATGTGTCCGTACATGGATTGATGAGTAGTTTAAGGACTTTAGGGCCGCGGAGAGATGTGATTACCCACGCCAGTAGACAATATACTTGAAGAAGAAAAAGATAATATACTGAGACAATTTGTTTTTGTGAAATCTGCAGCTCATTAAATAATTGCAAGATAAGACAAGGCGACGCAAGACTGCTGTACGGTAAACCTTGCGTGGTTGATTGAGTGGATGGTGGATTGAGTGGATGGTGGATTGAGTGGATGGTGGATTGAGTGGATGGTTGATTGATTGGATGGTTGATTGGGTGGATGCTTGATTGGGTGGGTGGCTGATTGAGTGGATGGCTGATTGAGTGGATGGCTGTTTGAGTGGATGACTGGTTAAGTAAATGGTTGATTGAGTGTATGGTTGATGGAGTGGATGGTTGGTTGAGCGGATGTTTGTCTGGGTGAATGGTTGACTGAGAGGGTGGTTGATTGAGTATATGGTTGGCTGGCTCTACTAACTGGTTGGTTATGTTTTCACTGGAAGACAGAGGTTTCAATGTTAAGTTATATGCATTGGCGTCCATGTCGCTTAAGCCCAGAAACGGGCTCGCATCCGTCGGAGCGTTGGCCGTATTAAGATTTTTCTTCTTACCAGCACTAAAGTACCAGCTCCAAGGGATCTGTGTTGCCCTCTTTCCATCCTTCAAGCGCATAAATAAACGGGGTGTGCAAGGCTGGTAGTGTAACTACACACCTGTTTAGAGACATTATAATATAACTAGGCCATCAGTGAGCACATCACACACTGACTGAAAGGGACTAGGCTTGGATGGTCTGATTCATCCACGGGTTAGATATTCCATTTTCAACACATTTCATCTCAATTCGCAGAGAGGGGGGGGGGGGGTAGAGATAAAGATAGAGACAGAGAGAGACAGAGAGAGAAAGACAGAGAGACAGAGAGACAGAGACAGAGAGAGCGAGAACGAACATTTTATTTATTTATTTTCAAAGGGTTTATAATTAGGCTCTCAGGCTTTTCTGACGTTCTTCTGATCCCTCTGCTCTCATACATTATTTTATTCATATATCACTTATGAAGCTAATCCTAGACATCAATACAAACAATATGCAGTAAAACCCTTGGAAAATGTGCAATAATTAATAATATATTACTCATTAAAACTAATTTTGACATAGGCGATTATAATTATCTAAGGTAGATACACTGTTAGGGCAATGTTTATGATACTAGTTGTCCTTTCAGATTATTATTATTATTATTATTATTGTTACTACTACTACTACTACTACTACTACTACTACTACTACTACTACTACTACTACTACTACTACTACTACTACTACTACTACTATTATTATTATTATTGGTGTTTTCTGTTTTAAGACGGCATAAGTATCTACTGAGATAGTGTTCTAATAGATTGTGATTGTATTATAAGGATAGAGAGAGAGCAAGATAGAGGGAGGAAGAGATGAAGTGAGAGGGAGAGAAGGTGGATAGAAAGAGGGTGGGGAGAGAGAGTGGACTCATATAACAGAACGACGAAAGTTAAACCCCCGGGGCATACCTCTCTAAACATCCCTTCTAATTGCAATTGTACCCTCAGTTGTTGAGACCGACCACTGAGTCGATAGTCCATCGGAATTCTCCTCTCTTCTCCTACAAGGTCTAGCTAGTATTAATTCAATTGCATTTGAAAGTGTTTCATGCGTGTCAATTGGAACTATTTCGTGTGTTTCTGTTTGTCTGAGGGTGTCCGTTTGTCTGAGTGTTTCCATTTGTATGTTTCCGTTTGAGTGTTTCCGTTTGTTTGTATGTTTCTGTTTGAGTGTTTCTGTTTCTCAGAGCCTTTTATTTGTCTAAGTGTTTCTATTTGTCTGAGTATTTCTGTTTGTCTGAGTGTATCTGTTTGTCTGGCTGTTTCTATTTGTCTGAGTATTTCTGTTTGTCTGAGTGTTTCTATTTATCTGAGTATTTCTGTTTGTCTGAGTGTTTCTATTTGTCTGAGTATTTCTGTTTGTCTGAGTGTTTCTATTTGTCTGAGTGTTTCTATTTGTCTGAGTATTTGAATTTGTCGGACTGTGTCTGAATATTTCCGTTTGTCAGAGCGTTTGTGTGTCTCTGTGTGTGTGTTCGGAATGATGCGCGAGCTGACATGCTGACCTCTTTGGCACCATCTGTGTGTGATCTGACGATGGACAAAGGACACACAATACATGTCATATATGACAGCTTTTGGCAGTTGGACGCAGTAGCTGATGACTCAATCAGACTATCTGCAGCTGGTGTGATCACGGGCGGCAGCCACGTTCAGACACGTGTACTGGGGCAACCAGCAGCATCCCTACTCTCAGACATCTGCTGGGTGAGACATCACATATGTCTTCGTGTTTCAAGTGCAGTCGTTCGATTCTGTCTAGTCAAATCACATAAGGTATATAATATATAACTTTCAATCTCTTTCCGCCCGTCCCTTTCTCTCTGTATATCTCTCAGTATATCTGTTTATCTCCCTCTATTGCTCGCTCTCTATTTCTTTGTATCTATCTATCTATCTATCTATCTATCTATCTATCTATCTATCTATCTATCTATCTATCTATCTATCTATCTATCTATCTATATATACATCTCCATTTCTCTTTATTCATTCATTCAGTAGCATGTCCTTTGCAGAACCTCGCTCCCATAACAACCTTCCGGAAAACTTCTCGATCACAAGCAAGATGTCCCGCGTCTGATACACCCATCTGGAGATCATCCGTCACATCCTGCACCCATCTTCTCTTTGGCCTTCCTCTTCCTCTCTTCCCAGGCATATACCCTTCCATTATTGTTCTCTCCAAACTGTCGTGACGTTTCAAGTGACCAAACTACTTCAATTTTCTTTGTTTTATCGTCTTTAATAGCCATCCCTCCTCAATATTCAACTCTTGAAGTATGGATGCATTTGTTCTTTTCTTTACCCAAGATATTCTTAGAACTCGTCTATAACATTTATATTCAAAGGCATGTATGCGCTGTTCAGCTTGTTTAGTAAGTGTCCATGTCTCACAGGCGTATGTTGCAATGGGAAAGATGTATGCTCTAATTTTTGTAGTTCTGTCTGTCCCACTCCATAATTTATTCATCTGTTTTAGTTTTTGAAGAGCAATGGATAGTCGCCGTTTAATTTCCTTCAGTGTGTCACCATTATTGGTAATCAATGACCAAAGATATTCAAAATTTTCCCCCACCTCCAATTTTCTTCCACTAATGTATATTTCTTTCTCCATTGTAGTTTTATCTATATGCATTATCTTAGTTTTTGCTATGTTAAGATATAAGTTGTGATTTTCACTATTCAATTGTGTTGAGGCTATTAGGTTGTCTATACCATTCTGTGTTGTGGATAGTAATACTGTATCATCAGCATATCGAATCTCTGGTATGTCGATATTTCTCTTTATATATATATATATATATCTTGGTATCTATCTCTAAGTCAGTTTAGATATTAGATATTGCGGATTCGCAATTACTAAAGAAGAAAATTACAGAACAAATATTAGAATTTCGTTGGACCCAAAAACAAAAAACAAAATAATGAAATCCTTCAATCCCTGAACACCAAATAACACTGGCTCTTAAACAACAAATTGTCCTGGAAATTGAAATACTTTGGCCATATTAACTAATTCACTGCGGAGGATAATATATCGACAATTTCCACTGAAGGAAGATACATCGCCATAATAGGGTCATCGTGTTATTTGTTTCGATTCGTGGTATATTCCGTAATTTCATTGCCCAGTGAACGGGATGTTACATTATAATATTTGGTCATGTGATTGTGTATCATGGTTGGTGCAAACCTACTGTTTGTTTGGCACTGGATCACGTCACAAAGGCTTGAAAATAACATCCATGGAAGGCGTGGTTCCAGGAAGGAGAGGCTGGGGTCGGGCAAGACGAGGATGTTCAAAAGAATTAGACACTTTTGGCATAAGGTTGCTTGAGACAAGAGAAATGGCCAGAGATCGAGAGGCTTTTTGGCGCGCCGTGATGAGAGAAATGTTCTGTATTTTTTTTTTTTACCTCAGTGGCTCGGAACCCTGAAGGGTAATTCAATTTTAATTCACCGCAAACAAACAAGTATTAACAAGTATCCCTTCGAGCCTCATTTGCATTGGTCCGGCAATCACTTTCCGGTTTGGTGTTCGGTGGACTGCTGGACCGATCGATGGATGTTTTTTAAGGTTTTTGGCCCGTAGGGTCCTCACTGTCGATGACAGTGAGGGCCCTACGGGCCCAAAACTAACAAAACATCCATCGATCGGTCCAGCAGTCCACCAAACACTTAACCGGAAAGTGATTGCCGGACCGATGCAAATGAGGCTCGAAGGGATACTTGTTTGTTTGCTTCTTCTTCTCTTCTTCTTCTTCAGCGTTCCGAGCCATTGAGGTTCTTTGCTGCAAATACAATCCGTCTCCATTCGTCTCTCTGGTGGACCTTCTCTTGCCAGTCGTTGATTCCAAGTGCTTGTAGGTCTGTACATGTATTATCTCTCCACCGTCTTCTTGGTCTACCTCGGGGTCTACGGCCATTTATTTCCTGAGTGTAAGCGAGTTTTGTTTCCCTATTATCTTCCATTCTTTCTATATGCCCCAGCCATTGTAGTCTATTAGCCTTCATGATACCAGTGATTAGCGGGGACTTAAACAGATCATAAATGTCTTTGTTACTTCTTCTTTTCCACTCTCCACTTTGTGTATCCCTAATGGGTCCAAAGATGCGTCTTAAAATTTTGTTCTCAAAGGTTTGTAACAAGGCTTCGTCTCCTTTCGTTGTACTCCAGGTTTCAGAGCCATACAGCACAACTGGTCTGATCAGTGTTTTGTATATTGTGATTTTGGTGTTACGAGATAGCGCCTTTGATTTTAGTAGATGTTGTAGTGCATAGTATATCTTATTTCCAGAGTTGATTCTAGTTTGTATTTCTTCCCTTATGATGTTGGAGCAGTTGAAGATCGTACCCAGGTATTTGTATGTTTCCGTTCTTTTAATGGTCATATTATCTATTTGTATGTGGCCAGAGTTTCTAGCCATTCCGTCTCTTGAAATTACCATATATTCTGTCTTATCTTGGTTGATAACCAGCCCCATCTGTTGGGCTTTTTCCTTTAAGTGAGTCAATATTTCCAATGTCTTTTGTTCACTTTGCCCTATAATATCTATATCATCTGCATAACCAAGCAGCTTGGATGTTCCTCCAATATCACATTCCTCCTTTACCTTCCTTACAACTTTCTCTAGAGCCAGATTGAAGAGTAGCGGCGATAGTGCATCACCCTGTTTCAAGCCAGATGTTATTTGGAAGGGGTCTGATTTCCTGCCTTTATATGTTACTATATTATAAGTATCTTCCATGCATAGTCTGGTCATGTTGATTAACTTCCTTGGTATTGCAAATTCCTGCATAGCATTCCATAGACTATTCCTATGGACACTATCATAAGCCTTTTTAAAATCCACAAAAATGTTATGGAGATCTCTTTTATATTCCCAATGTTTCTCGGCTATTTGTCGTAAGATAAATATCTGATCTATTGTTGATCTGTTTTGTCTAAAACCCGCCTGGTAGTCACCTAATATGTCTTCTGAATATGGTTTTAGTCTATTTAGTAATACTGCGGATAGTATCTTATAGCTTGTGGACAGTAGTGATATTCCTCTATAATTTCCACATTGGAACTTGTCTCCTTTCTTAAAGATAGGTATCAATAATGACTCTTTCCAGTCATGGGGTAATTCTTCTGTCCTCCAGATTTTTATTATTAGTTCGTATAGCTTTAGATGTAATGCATGGCCACCTGCCTTTATAAATTCAGCAGCAATTCCATCAGTCCCAGTTGCCTTATTGTTTTTAAGTCGTGTGATTACATATAGGATTTCTTCAAATGTAGGTTCTTCAATTTGTGGTTCGCATGTTAGAACCTCTTCCTGTGAGAAAATGTTACTTGGAGCTTCACAATTTAGTAATTCAATAAAAATATTCTTTCCATGTGTTGCACATTTCCTCATTGGTATTTATCATATTCCCATTTTTGTCTTTTAAACCATATGTGTTTTGTTGGTGCCCTCGTTTCATTGACTTCAGTTCTTTAAAAAATTTTCTGGATTCATTTTTCTGGTGATTAGTTTCCATATCTTTGATTATATTACTCATATATTCTCGCTTCTGCTGTCTGACTATTTTTGTAGCCTCTTTACATTCATTTCTATAATGCTCTTCCTTTTGGATGTTATTGATGTCATTTAACCATACATGTCTGGCATTCTTCTTCCTAATGACTGCTTCTTCACATTTTTGATTGAACCATCTGTTCTTTCTATGCGTGGTTAACACACCGAGACATTCTTCTGCGGTAGACTGAATTGTATTCTTGATGTTCAACCAAGTTTGGTCAATGCTTTCCTCCAAAGGGTTTTGCAGAGTTTCAAGTTTACATTTTATTTCATCTGTAAATTTCTCTTTGACTGTAATGTCTTGCAGTTTTTCTCTGTTATATGTTGGGTGTAATCTTTGTAATTTAGTATAGAAAGCTCTCTTAAGTTTTATTTTAAATTTTGCTCCAACGAGGAAGTGGTCACTGTGGGACTCAGCTCCTCTATAACTTCTGACTTGCTGTATGTTTGATGCATTTCTGTTGTTAATTAAAATGTGATCTATTTGATTATAGGTTCTCTTGTCACATGATTTCCAAGTTTGTTTGTGTATATCCTTTCTTTGTAGTCTGGTACTGCTAACCTGCAGTCCTTTGGCTTCTGCCAGGTTGATGACTCTCCATCCATTATCATTTGAAGTTGTATGTAGGCTTTCCATACCGGCCACTTTTTTATTAGTTTGCTCTCTCCCTATTTTTGCATTGAAGTCTCCCAGCACAATCAGGATGTCCTGTTTGGGGGTTTCTTCTATGACATCTTCCAGATCATTATAAAAGTCTTCTTTAATATCATCTTCTTTCTCTTCAGTAGGTGCATGTACATTAATCATTGTTATATTTTTCCATTTACCTTTTATTCGTAATTTACTAATCCTGTCATTAAAAGCTTTAAAGTTTAAAACGTTCCCCCATAACTCTTTTTTGATGACAAATCCTGTTCCTAACTCATGTTTATTTTGGGTGTTTCCTCCATATATTATAATCATTCCATTTTGCTCTAAAGTACCCTCTCCTGGCCACCTTATTTCTTGAATTGCTGTTATATCCATTTGATATTCAATCAGCTCCCGGGTTAGTTCTTCGGCCGCTCCAGCTCGATATAGTGTCCGTACATTCCATGTTCCAAATCTCAAAAGTCCTTTAACGTTCCAAGGTCGTTGTCCAGATAAGTCAGTCCGATATCGAGGCTCATGTATTTGTTTCGTAACAAAGAAAGGTTTTTACAAAGGTGGGGATGTTAACCCCACGCTTCAACCCCCAACCTGGAGGACCAGGGTGTTTCTCTTTGTCTGTTCTCTACCCTTTGACCTGTCCGGCTTGGGAGGCCCTGCTGGTAGCTACGCTACCGCCGGCATAGCTCTCAGGGTCATTGAGAAACTCAAGCTCCCCCACCACGACAAGGTGGAAACACCATCGGGGGAGACTTGTTTGTTTGCGGTGAATTAAAATTGAAGTACCCGCTGAAGAAGAAGAAGAAGAAGAAGAAGAAGAAGAAGAAGAAGAAGAAGAGGAAGAAGAAGAAGAAGAAGAAGATCATTTTACAGGACGTTGCATTCAACATCAGCACTTTTCAGCTGCTGTTGATGTACTACGCAAGATTACACTCAGTAGTTTGTCATTACTTCATGAGCGACCGGCTCACATACCCAGTAAGTTACCAACACGATAATAACCGCTACCGATTCTCGCACAGGTTACGTTACTCACGAGAATATACGGGATTACGGAGAAAGCCGTTAATCCCTACCAGGTAGACTTTCTGTTCTGTAAAGGACCTGCTATTATGGCGATAGCGTATACTCATTATCTCTTCTTTTATGCCTCTGTGTATTTATCTCTATTTATATCTCTATATCTCTATCTTTTTCCATCTCTCGTTACCTCTCTTTATCTTTTTCAATATCTTTCTTTATTTCTATTTCAACTCGCTCTCTCTCTCTCTCTCTCTCTCTCTCTCTCTCTCTATATATATATATATATATATATATATATATATATATATATATATATATACATGTATATATACCACTCTGCTATCGCTCTATATCGCCATCTCCAACTCTGTCTTCGTCTCTATATATCTCTGTCTCTGCACCTCTCTCTCTCTCTCTCTCTCTCTCTCTCTCTCTCTCTCTCTCTCTCTCTCTCTCTCTCGCGTTCTCGCTCTCTATCTTTCTGGGTATGAACTATTCTGAAGAGAACTCTGTCAAGATATTCAAGACTGCCTACAGACCTTAGCTTCAGGCCATCATTAGTTGATTCACACAGTGCTCCTTCGCTGGAGCTGTTTGGTGTAGCACTCCCGCCATACTGCGGGAAATAACGAGATCGTCGCTGCTGCATGTTGCTGCAAGAAGGTCAAGGCACACTTCAGACTGGGGTTTTAGATTCTGAATTGGTAGCGAGACCATATTCATCATAAAAATCACGAACTGTTTCAATATGTCTTGTCTGAAGTATCCACAAACAGCATCATCATCAATGTGCCTTGCCGACTGGCGTAGACGATCAGGCTACTCCATGCCTTGAGATCTCCACCGGCATTTATCAGTTCGTGTGCCATGACACAAATATGTCAAGAATTGTCATTTGCTGTTTTCCTCTATCGCTCTTTCCACAAATCTTTCCAGTTGTCACATGATTCAAATTTTGTCTTCTAATTATGTGGCCCCAAAAAATGAAGACTGCCTCTGTCTGATGTGTGTGATAAGTTGTCTTTGCAATTTAGCCTTCCACAAAATATCTAGATTGCTCATTTTGACTGTCCATGGAATTTACAGCATTCTTCTACAAAACTACACCTCCAATCCCTACATGTATGTTTTTTATTGTTTATTAATTGTCCAGGATTCGCAGCCGTATGTTAAAACTATGAATGAATAAAACAATGATGAATGAATAAAAATGAATAAAGTGAGACAAAACGTGAGACAGCGCAGTGGCATGTCGCTTGCCTCCAGGCCCACAGCCATGGGTTCTATCCGCGACGGGGTGGATTCGAATTTGCAAACTGGATCTGGGCTCCCAGGTCGGTCCAGGTTAAAGTGGTACCCGGAAAATGTCTTGGGAGGTGAAGACGGCCGGATTGACAATACCGGTTTATCTTTAAAAGTAAAAGCCAAACACCATACACCCAATGCGTTATAAGGCGTACAACGGTGTCTTTCAGCATGTTATTTACTCATCATCCAGTGCCTTGCCGGCTGGCTTGGGCGATCATGCCTCTTCATAAATTGCGATCTCCGACGTCATGGATCAATTCGTGTGTTGACTCCCTTCAGTACCTTGACATAGGACTCAAGAATTTTTTCGCACTGTCTCTTTCCAGACAAGGAAAGAGACAGTCTTTTTTTCTTTACCTAGAAGCAAGTACCTGGATGACTTGGCCTTGTGGCATGGTCGAGACAGAAATACTGAGCTGATCCACGACTCTGGTGATCGAGTGAGATTGGCAGAACATGACCGCCCACGCTTATCGGCATGGCACATGATGGATGGATGGATGGTCTCTTTCCACAAATCTTTCCGGTTGTCACAACATATTCCAGTTTTTGTCTTTATATGTGACCAAAACACCATGTTTGTGATATGGTGTCTTTGCGAATCAGCTTCCCTTCACACGCCCAGATTGCTCATTTTGGCTGTCCAATTAATTTTCAGCATTCTTCTATAAAACACATTTCCAACTCTGCTATGGATATTTTTTCAGCCTCTTTTCTAATTGTCCAGGATTCGTAGCAGTATGATAAAACTGGTGCTATGTGAAATGCAAGAACTCTTTTTCTAACTGTCAAGGACAGTGACTTATTGGACAAAAAACGTTCTTCATATCATGGAATGCAGTTTTTGCTTGTCCTATTTTGCTCTTTATCTCAATGATGCATCTTCCATCTGATGTTATGCATGTGCCTTGATATCTGAATTTCTGCACTTACCCCAAAATAACGTCCTGTACTTTAATTACACATTTAGGCACAATCTGTTTCTTTGATATCACCGTGACTTCTATCTTTCTATTATTCAAACTATGGCCCATTACATTTTTACTTTCTACAACCACTGTATCCATCATTTCCTGACTTGTTGCTATCAACACGGTATAATCAGCATAACGTGAGTTATTTATATTATGTCCACCAACCAGGATTCCTGAAATATTTTCTGTGTATCTTATTATATATTCACTTCACAATGAGAACAAATGAAGAGACAGTACACAACCTTATCTGACGCGCTGGGTGGATAATACGACACACACACACACATCGTTATTGTAACTGACTCAGAAAGCATGCTGACGATAGTGAGGACGGGCAGGCTTCGTGCGGAGTGGCTTGCTTCGCTTCGGAGGTCACGGGTGACAAGCATCGCTTGGATCTTTTCTCCCCGGGCATGCTGGTGTGCTGGGAAATGAACAGGTGGACAGATTGGCTGGCTCTGCAGAACTTGGTGGAGTATTGATACATGACAAGGCAGACGTTGTTGCGGTCTGTGGGAGCACGTGTACACCTCGGAGGAGTAAATGGATTACCATGGTCTGGCAAGAAAGAGACAGCGAGGAGTGACGACGGGGTCTGGCCGACGCTCAACGCTCAGAGGAAAGGCAGGCGGACATATAATCAGATTGCTACTAGTACTATTGGTGTTGGAACTCTTCGCTGACTGCTGGGGATGGGGACGGAGCGCTTATGGGAATGCTCCGAATGCTGTGATGTCGATTCCTAAATCAATCAATCAATCAATCAATCAATCTAACACCCTTCTTTATACACTGAATGTTCCTACAAGGTTCTTGATTCTTATGGCTGCTTTATGCTATGGAGATGTATAACTCCATTTTACAATATATCGTCTGTCAAGACGGCAGGGTACCAATCAGTAATATTCTAGGAAGAGGGAAAGAAAAGAGGGAAAGAAACATTAAGGAAGAAGTGCAGAAAAGAACGAAGATGGAGCCATGTAAGATAGGGACGGAAAGGCGCCGAGGAAAGAAAATAACGAAATAAGGATGGACATAATGGATATGTACTGAAAGCGTATCTACTGTTGTGTATCTCGATATTGATTTGCTTTCTGTTTGACAGAACTAAGAAACATTAACTATACAACTTGGCTGCTTCACCCAGCTTCATCTAAAGCCGACTTGTGTTTCATGCTAGCTAACGTTCCGATACAGCTGGAAGACTTGTTCATGGTTCAGTGGTGCGTGTCGAATGGAACATTTGGCACGGACTTAGCAAAATCATCTAACAGCAGTGGATCCTCTTTTCCGCCCACGGACGGCATACTGTATGGCATGACATGGCATTCATCTTCCTTGTTTTCGCTCTTTTTTTTCCAGTTGTGGCACATGTCCTCGACCAACTCACCCCAGCTGTGCTAGCCTTACTTGTCCCATGCTTTTCTTTCCATATCCACCCTGTATTATTCATTTTTGTCTCTACTTACCTTCTCGGAGTGCTTTAGATCTTTTTTTCCCCCCTGTGAGTTTCAGACAAAAGAAGTTCTAGTTTTATAAGTCTCCGGTGTTTTCTCAATGTACGTGTGTCCTGTCCAGCTTCGGCGTCTTTGCTTCCCCTCTTGGTTCACTCATACTTGTCTGGTTTTCTCCACATTGTTGATTGTGTTATACCATTTTAGGAATCCCATTCTGTGCATGCACCAATAAATGAATGTTTATAGTTAATCTGTACTCGTTTTTGTCGTTGTCTACATTTCTGATTAATACAGTACTACTGATTTAAAGTTAGAATTAACTATTCTAAATTTAGTGCTAGTTACAATTTATGTTGCTTCCATATTTTTCCTAGTGCTAAGAAGGCTTGTCTATGGTATACTTATACTGATATAGTTCATTTCGATGTTTTGTTCTATTATTTAGCGCAGTGTGACTATCTGTTCAATGCAGGATCTATTTTGTCGAACGCGTGCCTGTTCATCGCTTAGTTGTTTGTCAATAATTGAACCTGCTTTATATTTTCTCAGGAACTGAGAGTAACATCCTTCCTCTATAATTTCACAGGGTGAAGACCGCGTCTTTAATGAGAAACACAAACACGGCTTATATCGTATTAATTAACTGCTCAGAATTTATAGAATAACTCAGTTTTCGTTCATTACTCATTGTCCATGCTCTCTTCAAAACCTGTGTAATCCGATCATGTCTTCTCATTCAAGTCAACAAGAAAAATTTTGATATTTCGATTTCTTTGATTGTCTATAATTCTTTGGAGCTTCATGTAATGTTCTTACATAATTGATCCATCCTTGTCATCTATGGGTGCGTAACACTAGATTATATTCATGTTCATTTTCCGCTCTGTGTGTGTGTGTGTGTGTGTGTGTGTCTGTGTGTGTGTGTCTGTGTGTGTGTAATTGTTGCTGGGATTATTCTCTCACCCACTGTTTCCCATTCTATTAGTGCTTTCTCTGTCTCTTTAAATAACATTAGTTCTTATCTTCACTCTTGAGGGAATATTCCTCTGTATGGCATAAGTACCCCTACAAGTCCTAGAGAAAACTGCAATCACGAACTGAGTGATAGAGTCCAGACATGAACCGACGACATTAACCACTTCAGCGGCTTAACCACTTCGTCACAGTCACGGATGGCGAATAAAGAGCTATGGAACAGACTCCATGGCTTCAATTAATGTTCTTGCTAGGTTTACTAAATGTCCAGGATTGATTATAAAATACTAAAACGAGTCCTATGAAAAAGTCAAGAAATCT
Source organism: Cepaea hortensis (assembly GCA_963921405.1). NCBI lineage: Eukaryota > Metazoa > Mollusca > Gastropoda > Stylommatophora > Helicidae > Cepaea > Cepaea hortensis. The sequence continues at coordinate 25,271,224 of OY992876.1, read as the reverse complement.
TGTTCCAACTTGCAATGACAATGACTTAATGTATAGTAAGTTCTGGGCAAGAAATCGGGGTTTCACTTGCAACGACAATAACTTATTTTATATATGAGCCAATTTTGATGCTCTTTATGTTATCAAACTGCAGTGATCGTTTATGATATCATGTTCTAGTCAAGATTATAATCATAAAACAGGGCCTTGAAACCACTAAGTCTTCACTTCCTTCATGAACTCGAAAGCCCTTCGTTCTAATGAAGCTCGTTTCCTCTATGAGAAATCCGTTAATTCCAGAGTTGATTGGGGCTTTATCTGATGCATGTGTCTGCCATATCATTCTCTTGACGGATTTGGAGATTTCCTAAACTGATTTAGTTATGTGCTAAATATGTGTAAAAACATTAGTTACACAATTAAGTCTCGCTCAACCTTCATTAGTTTGTAATTGACTTATTTAATTTGTGTTTATCCTTATGTTGGTATATTATATTTTCCATCAATGTTTTGTTTTTTGTGTGTTTAACTAAATATGCACGATTCCTTTTGATTACACTCCATGCCTTTCATTTTGTTTTTATTGTTGTGATATAAATATATGTGTTGAAACCTAGATTAACTTCACGATATCTCATGTAATTTCATTGTTTATAAAGTTTGTTCTGCTACAAGAGAATTCAAATGTCTTGGCGTCCAATACAATTAGTTTTACGAGTAAAACCGTCGATGTCTGCCAGAGCGAAAGATGAACTCTTGCTTTCAGTTTACTGTAGCAAAATGAATTGGAAACAAATAGGTATATTAAACTCCTGCGAGAAAAAACGTACTAAACAACAACAAAGTTTCACATACCTTACAAGGAGATCTACGTATCACGAAATACAGGTGAAAATCCGAAATCAGAAGCACTCAATAAATATATAAAATGAATAATAAAATAACATAAAATACACACGAACGCGTACAATACGACACACAGACGTTTCGATTCTCAGAATCTTTGTCAATGACATGATGAAATGTATTCACAATCAGTTTCAGTTCGCCCAACATTATATGCCGCAGTTCCTGTTTTGCGATTCTTCTTCTTCTTCTTCTTCTTCTTCTTCTTCTTCTTCTTCTTCTTCTTCTTCTTCTTCTTCTCCTCCTCCTCCTCCTACTCCTCCTCCTCCTCCTCCTCTTCCTCCACCTCCTCCTCCTCCTTCTCCTCCTTGAAGAAGAAGAAGAAGAAGAAGAAGAAGAAGAAGAAGAAGAAGAAGAAGAAGAAGAAGAAGAAGAAGAAGAAGAAGAAGAAGAAGAGGAGGAGGTGTGTGGGGATAATTGTGAGGGTGCGGGATGTGTGTGAGGATAGGTGCGGGATGTGTGGGTTGGCGGTGGCATGTGTGTGTGGTTTCGTGATGTGTGTTTTGCTGGGTGGTTGCGGGTGTGTGGGCGGGTGTTGGAGAATATGTGGGTGGGTGTGTACGTGTCGGTTATGGGATAGGTGGGGGATGTGTGTGTGGGTGGAGAAATGTGTGTGGGTGGGGGATCAGTGTGTGGGTGTCAGCATGTATGTTTGCCTGGGTCTGTGTGAGTGAGTGCGTGGAGGTATGTGTGTGTGGGTGGGGGAGGTGTGGTGGGTGGGGGATGTGAGGGTGGCTGCGGGATGTGTGGGTGGCTGCGGGATGTGAGGGTGAATGGGGGATGTGTCTCACAACATTGCAATCAATATGCACTGTTTATGTTTACAACTTTCATTTGACAATGTCCCCCCCCCCCCCCCCCCCGTTAATGCATCATGCGTAATATGCATTGTTTATGCTTACAAAATCCATTTGACAATGTGTTTTTTTTTCCTATGTAAATGTAACATGCACATTTGATGAATGAAAGATGAGCGATTGAAAGGGCCGAATGTAAGACGGGCCTGCGTGCCCAATTTGTTACCCTTTTAAAATAAAGTTCGTTCGTTCGTTCGTTCATTTGTTCGTTCGTTCGTTCGTTCGTTCGTTCGTTCTTCTTCTTCTTCTTCTTCTTCTTCTTCTTCTTCTTCTTCTTCTTCTTCTTCTTCTTCTTCTTCTTCTTCTTCTTCTTCTTCTTCTTCTTCTTCTTCTTCTTCCTCCTCCTCCTCCTCCTCCTCCTCCTCCTCCTCCCGCTAGTGTCTAGTCTGGCATTGGCCAGCGTGACACTCCAATCCAATCTTCTTCTTCTTCTTCTTCTTCTTCTTCTTCTTCTTCTTCTTCTTCTTCTTCTTCTTCTTCTTCTTCTTCTTCTTCTTCTTCTTCTTCTTCTTCTTCTTCTTCTTCTTCTTCTTCTTCTTCTTCTTCTTCTTCTGCGTTCATCTAGAGTTTTTTTTTCCCGGACGTGATTGCGTTGTGCCTGTTTACAGCAGAACTGCGTTTTTGCGCCGTTAGGCCAACACATCCGACTTCTGCGGGCATTTGTTGACCGGGTTAACCTTCCCGGGGAATCCAATCTTATCTCGGCGTTTAATTAAATTATTATTGCTTATACTATGATTTTTATATTATGATTCTTGTTAAACTGTTAAATCTTTCTACACACATCTGTCTCCATCTTTCTGTATGTGATTTCTTGGCAAGTTTATGTTCTGTAGTTTGTCGTAGAACTAGAAAACCTACCCACTATACTATATTTAATTCATGAGCGACTCTGGTATGCTTACTGGAGTTAGTACCCTGTGCTGAATTACCTCTACTGCGGTCCAAGGGAAATAGGTTCTGGAAAATGTATGGAGACCTCAGTACTTTCCATTTTTTTAATACTTTCTCTGCTCCTTTGGATAACATCATGATTCCTTCACGCTTTGGTTTAAGGACGTTACTGTTTCACCGGTGCTTATAAGCTTTTCGTCTGCCCCGTTCCACATTGTTTCGGATTATCCAAAAATACTAATCTTATAGTATTTCATTTCTTCTATCACCTGTGCCGTCTTTCCAAATTGATGCATAGTGTTAATGTTCCAGGTTGCCAATTTTGAAGATTTTCGTAGGTGAAACGAAGTTAATCAGCGATCCTGAATCCGTGCTGCTTTCTCTGCACGCATCACATGTCTTCCAAAAATGCTTCATTTCCTCTTGGTTGGCTGAACGGTTCTTCTTTTTTTTTCATTAAGTGACTTGGTTATGGTTGGATGTTGTGGTTGAAGTTTTATACGTGAAATGGTAGTCTGCCTTAAGTACACTCCTTCTTAGTCCCCTATCACTAAATGCACGAAACCTTGCATTGTTACTATTTTTTGCTTCCTTTTGGGCCCCGGTAAGACACGGGCGATTTGAATCTGCCAGCCTATATTAAACCTAGCTTGTGACTTCCTACCAACTTATTATTGGGAAATTAATGTAAAGGTTTTCCCCTGCCTTTACATTCATATACGATTTGCATGCTAATATTATTCTGTTATATTCTAATGTTTAGCGGGCGTGGTAATGTGATCACTAACGGGTTAGGCTGACATTGTCATGAGAGCCGTCGAATGAATTCTGAATATCTGAGATCGTCGTCCACTAAAGAGGTAAAGACTGATCACCTAATCTTCAGTGCACTCAGGCCTCCAGAATTTGATAGCTCAAGCACTTGACCGAACCATAGCGGGTTTCTGGTTCATGATTAGTCTGTTGGTATGATGTGTGGAATAACTTTAGTCTACTCTTGTCCATGGCAAACTACCGGAGGATCTGTAACGTATATGGAACGCACAGTTGTTTTAGGTTATCTGAAATATAAAGATAACTGAGTTCACATGCTGACGAAATCTCTAAAGGTAAAACACATCTTATTGATAACAAATCCGGTTATCTTTGAAATTATTCGTGCCATCAGCTCAGCAAGAAATAGGGGATTCCAAACTATAATCTGGCAACCCAGACTAACGTGTAATCTCTACAATGAGATAACAACCGACAGATCCACGATGGCTCGAAGATTAGAGTGTCCGCTTCTGGTTGATGTAGTCCTGGTTCGGTTCATAGCGTACATTATGTTAATTATTCACAAATTAAAAAAAAAAAAAAAAGAATAGTATACTTTCACCTCCCTATCCTACAGGTAGCCAGAATGTCCCGAGAATGTAAGTCCTGCTATTCTTATCTCTAGACGCTAGCTTGTCGGTCCTGTGGTCAAGTGTTCGAATCCGCACAGGGGTGGGTATTTTTTCCCCCCTCAAATTGAGCAGAACTTGCAGGTCCATCCATCCTAAATTGGATACCAGGAACAAATTTGAGAAGTAAAGGCGTTCCGCATTAAACTAATCACATCACCCACCGCGTGCTATTTGGTATATAAAAATATGGGTCTTGCACCATATTCCCAATGCACTTTATATCTTTCAACAGTGTTCTTTTCTGTTGTTGTTTTACTTATGTGTGCTCACGTTAGCAACACGTATAAGAAGCTGACATTATATTACTCCACCGCCCCTGACATTGGAAACATCGATTACACATTCCCAAACTCAAAGCATTATGGGGAAGCCAAAAGAACCACCTTCCGCTCTTTTATATCCCGTCTCTTAATTCCACTCTTATTAGATTTCTGTCCTCACTGCCTGTTTGTCATGTCAGTTTCTGCACTTATGCGGTTTGTTTCTTCCTAGCGATTCTCAGGAGAATTACAACTGCAAGGGGAAGCATCTGAAATTAACTAGAATGATCAGTTCAACATTGGCGATACGGAACAATATCTAAACATTGGCGAAACGAGAACTGTATCTGCTTTGAGAAACTAGTGTTTATTTGAAGATATATGGCCTCTCTCTCTCTCTCTCTCTCTCTCTCTCTCTCTCTCTCTCTCTCTCTCTCTCTCTCTCTCTCTCTCTCTCGCAGAAGCTGGTAAACATAGTCCAGAGATGAGTTGAGCAAGTCTTGTAAAAGACATCTTGATTGAAATTTTTATAATTTCTATATTTTATACTTATATGTTTGTGTTTCGGAGTTATGGCACCTCTTTTCGACCACGTGCAACATACTGGGCAGTGATCGCTCATTGCATTAATAGTTACAGTACATTCTGTGATGTTGTCAGCACATGCAGTATAAATGTGATCTATAAGTGTTGCAGATGATTTAGTTATTCTAGTAGCTTGTTTGACTAACTGTTGGAAGTTATATGACTCTATTATGATTTCCCATGTTTTGCTTGATTTGTTAGTGTCTATGTTGAAGACTCCTAGCAGTATGATTTCTCTCGCATTACTAAAGACTACATCCATCATAGTGGTGAATTTTTCATACCAGATGATTCCTGCACTGGGATTTCGATAAAGATAGCCAACTGCTAGGGGTATGGGATTTTAACGTTTAACCTCAAGCCATACACACTCAATCTCACAGGTTTCACGGGAAGGAAGGAAGGAAGGAAGGAAGGAAGGAAGGAAGGAAGGAAGGAAGGACGGACGGAAGGAAGGAAGGAAGGAACTGGGACACGGCGGTAGTGCAGTGGCTAGGGCACTCACCTGCCGATCCAATGTTCATGTGCTCGAATCCCTAGCAAGGCGAGGATTGTTTAAATTGACTTGGGAAGGAAGGACGGACGGACGGACGGATGGAAGAACGGACGGACGGAAGGAAGGAAGGAAGGAAGGAAGGAAGGAAGGAAGGAAGGAAGGAAGGAAGGAAGGAAGAGAGGGAGGGTGGCAGGCAGGCAGGCAAGAAGGAAGAAGTAGAAGAAATGAAGGCAAGAAGAAGGAAAAATGATCGAAGGAAGGAAGGAAGTAAGTAAGTAAGAAGTTCAAGTAATGACGACAAGAAGCCTTAAAAGAAGAGGGAAGAACGTATCAAAAGAAAGAAAGAAGGAAAGGTGGAAGGAAGGATGAAAGCCAGGAAGTATAATAATAAGTAGACGAAGAAGCAGAAGAAAAAGGAAGTAAGGAATTACGTAAGGAAAAATGGAAGTAGGAGAAGAAAAATGAATTATTGCTTATATGTTAACGCACGTGTTGCCTGTTTGAATTGTTTCTATCCTTCTGTAACTACGTTTGCTGTAAACAGTCAGGAAATCAATTAGCAGCATAATCGAAATGTGTTTTTTATCAAATCCTCACAACCCACATGGGACGAGAATTACTGGAACATAAAATCAAATAAAACTTGCACAAAGAAGCTAATTAGATACAGGGTAATACAGGAAAGACAAGAAAGGAACTGGGACACGGCGGTAGTGCAGTGGCTAGGGCACTCACCTGCCGATCCAATGTTCGTGTGCTCGAATCCCTAGCCAGGCGGGGATTGTTTAAATTGACTTGGGTTTCCAGCTCCACTAAGTTTAATACATGTACCAGGAGATATTAGTTAGTTAGTTAGTTAGTCGACAGATCATCCTCGCTGCACATCGAACCATTCAGTCCATAAGTGCTCGGATCCCCTCCTCAGCAAATCCCGCAGCGTGTAGCGGCTAACGACGCCAGTTCTGTGTTGGTTTATCAATCTTCTTTGGCTTCCTGCGTAGTGTTCTTGTTTGGCCACACCTCTTTTAATTTGATGCTCTAGCAGTCTGGCCATTGTTGTAGATTCACAGTCATCACTTGGTTCTCGCAAAAGTCTCACATCACGTAGAGCATTCAGAATGTCAGCCTGGTCCATGGCGCGTCCGCCCTCCACAGTAGCCTCACCTGCGAGCTTGTCAGCCCGCTCATTTCCTTGTACTCCCGCATGCCCTGGCACGAAGATGAAACTAATCTTTGCCAGCCGAGACCGCTTCAGAGGCAGCAACCATTCTCTTCGGATCGACCCCTCCTCTATCCTCTTGATCATGTTCATTGAGTCGCTAAGGAAACAAGCCCTGGTGAATGTCTGTGTCTCGAGCCATGTTATTGCTTTACTTACTGCCATGACTTCCATGGTCAGGCTACTTGTGGTTTCAGTGAAAGCACCAGAGTCCTCCTTCACAATTCTCCCTCCGGCCCGAGCTGTAAAGGCCCATGAGCTTCTCACATGTCGGACGACCGACCCATCTGTGTAGATGACCGCGTCACCGTCTAGCGAATTCTCGAAAATCAACGCTTGTACTTCAGCCTCAACAGCAGCCGGATTTTCTTGTCTGCATTTTCTATCTAATTGGATGCAAACTGAAAAGGATGTGCAGAAGTCTGTTGGCACTTGCACCCACTCCTCGCCAGGTTCTAAGTCCTCAAATGAACACACCTGTTGAAGAATGTCTTCGGCTTGACCCATCCACGACCGTCCTCTTTTTAACCTGCTGCCCTTCACCTTCCTAATTTCACTATGCAGTGGATGTTGTGTGTTTGCGTTAATTCTGAGGTAGGCGCGTGCCCTGCAAACTTGTATTCTCTCCTCAATGGTTGGAAAATCAAGAAGGTAGCGCATCGCCCTGCATGCTGTATCTCTTGTACATCCAAGAATAATGCGCATAGCTTCATTCTGTATCCTTTCCATCCTTTCTATCTGCTTATGGCTGAGAGTCAAGATTGCCATTGCATACTCCAAAACAGACATGACCAGCCCCTCGTACAGAAGACATAGATGGCGCTGCTCACAGTTTGCTGCCGCCATCACTCGCATCGCTGCCAAACCCCGCTTGGCCTTTGTTATCACCTGGTCTATGTGCACATTATAAGCAAGGCTTCGATCAAACCGTATCCCCAGGTAATTCATTGCCTGCGTTCTTTCCACCGTCTCTGAACACAGCATTACAGTTGGTGTTGGATTGTTGACAATATGATTATTCAACGAGAACCAAGTCACTGTTGCCTTTGTTGGGTTAACCATTGCCCCAGCTTCATCACACCAAGTACTTATGCGATTGAGTTCGGTTTGTAGTTCCCCAGCAACCTCCTCTCTATCCTTACCCTGACGATACACTAAAACATCATCGGCATATGACAATGTCCTGCCAGGTCCAGTGATCTGCTCACTGGTGATTCTCACTGTGTAGGCGTTGAACAGTACCGGAGATAATGGTGATCCCTGTGGTAGGCCAGGATATATTGTTGTTGGTTCCGAAGTCCAACTGCCACATCTAAAAACTACTTTCCGTTGGAAGAGGGCTGCAGCGATCCAACTAAGGAGGAATGGACTTACGTTTAGTTCAAGAAGCTGAAACATTAAAAAATCCAGTGGTACTCTGTTGTATGCGTCCTCAAGATCAATCGCTGCAGCAACGGTTTCAGTGCCTGAGTGGAAACCTTCATAGACATCCTGGGCAAAGACTGCTGCATTGGTCCAGGTTTCTCTTTTTGGACGGTACCCACCCAGGGTAGGTGGGAAAACACCTTGCCTCTCTAGTTGGCTTGATATTTTCTGGCAATTACCTTCTCCAGCAGCTTGCCTATTGTATTCTGCATGGTTATAATTCGATATCCCTGAATTTTTTTGTGGTCTTTGTCAGGCTTCGGCAAGGGAATCAGATAGCTGTGTAACCATTCCTCCTTGATGCTAGCACTCCCTATACTGTTGTTGTACATGTCTGCTAGTTTCTCTAGCTCATTGTCGGTACACCTATTTATGTCGTCGTATCTTATGCCATCAGGACCTGGAGCACTGTTTTTTGATCGTCGAAGCACAGCCTTGATTTCTTTCACTGTCACTGTGTCTTCATCCGGAGTGTTCTGGGCCTTGCATCTGTCTGAGGTGACCTCCTTGGCCAGATTTCGACCTCCCATGTCTGTCTGGTTGCCCTGCTCAAGGTAGCGTTCAAAGAGGGCTTTGCCCTTGTCCTCGTCAGTCCTCTGCCAGATGAGGTCAGCACCTTGGAAGTCAGAAATGCTCTTATTCTTGACTACACCACTCATGCTTTTATGTAGTCGCCAGAACAATTTCAGTGACTTGTCTGTGCTTACTCTTTGACACACCTCTGCCCATTTTTCCCTTTTAACCACCGTGACCAGTTTTTTGAAATAGCTTACTTTTGTGTGCATCTCTCTTTCTAAGTGCAAGCAGGGACTAGGATGACCAGCTCTGTTCTTCTTGGCATTTTGCCATCTCCTTACAGCACTACGCTTATCCACCCACGCCTTATCCACCTCGAAACTCCACCACGGTGGCTGCTCCCAGCTTTTTTTCCTGCCCTGAAACGTTCTGCGCTTCTCACGTCTTATTTTACTCACCACATCTTGCCCTGTACTGTCATACTGGAACGTCTTTACCTTTAGCTTGTGCTGCCTGGTTCTGCCTTTCTCCACCAATATGCTGCAAGGGTGGTGGTCGCTGCCATGGTGTCCTAGGACACCCCATCTACACACTGTAGTGAGTAAAGGTGAAACTAGCGCCAGATCAATAGCACTGTCCTCATCGCCTGGACGGCTTGCTGTCCTGGTGACACAGCCACTGTTGATACAAACCAGGTCGATGGTTTCCAGTGCAGTCTCGAGCTCCTCCCCTTGTGTATTGGAGGAAGTGTTTCCCCATGATCTGCCTTTAGCGTTGAAGTCACCACAGAAAATAACATTCCTCTCGTGGCCTAATATGCCACTTAAGCACTGCCACTTCTGGGCGTCCATACTCCCATTGCGGGCATAAACATTAACCAACACGAATGGTACACTGGAATGAACTCTCAACGCCTGTATTTGTATATCGTCACTGTCCCAACTGGACATGTCTAGCTCTGACGCCACCATGCTGTCGCGAACGAGAATCGCCGTTCCCAGATGTCGTCTGTTGTAGAAACATTAGGGAGATATTGTGGGAAGAAAAGGCGGCGGCTTTTTATTGATTCCCACACCCATCGTGTATCAGGTGGTCTATACAAATATGGGCCAGCAGAATGCACCCAAAGTCCCTCGTGACGTGGACAAAAAGGACTTTTTTTTTTTACAAAAGAAGGAACTACAAGAGATGGCGACAGTTTCGTTTAGATCTAGTCGACGGATCATCATCACGACACAGGTGTAACCCATGTGCTTCGTTCTACTCTTAACTCAAGCCTGAGTCCAGAGAATCTCAGCTCAATGCACGAACTCCGTAGCACCGACGAGGATCCTGAAATACTTTGGGATATATTTTTAACTCGAAATCTTGCCCCGGCAGCGCCTTTAGGCTACTCTTTTTCGATTTCCAACTGCCAAGGGATTTTTACGTGCGCAACAATACACACGGGTGCCCGATCTCACTACCCAGAGACCAGGGGAAAGTTTGTTACTAGAAGTCCACGTGAAAAAATCCCGGCCCTCATCGGAGCTTGAACCTGCGACCTCCAGCACTCGCGGTGGACACCATCCCCGAGACCATTCAGCCCCCGTGATGGCGAGAGATGGGTGAGAAAAAAACTGGTCGCAGCATTTGATAATGCCGACCACTAGTAACTCATCTGCATCACAAAAATCATCATCATTACCATCACACCAAGTGCCATCTCCGCTCTTCTGGGCAGGCTACAATATGTTAGCTCTAGCCCAGACAACGGCATATTCGAATTACGATTACGGAGGTACTTTTATCGTGTCCAAAATGCACAGAGGTCCTCTTTTATCGTCATTATCCGCGAACGCTAGACATCTAATCCACTACCCATAGATCAAGGTAAACAATGACATCCTCCTAGGTTTGGTGAAAAATTTTTTTCAGAAGAGCGACTGTACGTCCAATTAATACCGCCGTTAAAACTGAGCTGTAATCGGTGTATACCGGCGCTGTAGATTAGGGCCGTGAAAACGTTGCAGTCTCCAACATAACGAGTCCAGGGTTCGATATAAGCCGTGGACGGTTCGGAAGCAAACCGCCTTGCGTTGATTTCGTTGGTATGAGAGTCGCTCGTTCAGAAAACAGTGTCAAAAGTACGTAAAATGTATCCAGTAATCTCTAGCGACGACTATGGGAGTCTCTGTGGCGAAGTGGTCAAGCCGTTTGACTCGTGCTCCGAAGGTCGTGGGTTCGATTCAGGGCCGCGTCCTTCGGTTTACGAGTTAAATGTTTCGGAGACTCTTGTGGGTCGTCGCTAAAAGCTACGGAGTTCGTGCTTTGTGCGACGCTTTCCGTGCTGCGGAAAGAGACCGAGTCATATGGGATAAAACCTGGTGCGATGAAGTCGACCCTGTCGACTTTTAAGCGACTCTTGTGTCCAGTAAATCACATTACCATCTTCCACGTTTGCCGTCAAGGGTCATGGGGAGGAATAGTTGATGTTCCAGCGCCCGGTGGGTGGCACTGAGTATTGTCATTCTGTGAGCATCGAACACTGTCTTTGACATTTTCTACTCGGTGGCACTCTCGCTGTCGTATCAGATCTTCTTTGATGTAGCGCCAGTGCTGGTAGTTGATGGTGTTGTATTCAAACGAGATGGCTGAGCGATTTGAGCCTCTGCCTTTCAATATATATGGCACACAGTGTTGATCCCACTGTCTGTCTGATATCATAATTTCTTACGCTGTCTTGGATAGTTACGTTGGCAGCTCTTCTCAACCATCTCATTTAGCAGGTGATGATTTTTCGTATGTGTGATTTAGATAATATCCAAATTGCCAAGAAATGACGGGACTGATTTTGATGTCGTGTAAAGTACATGCGGCTAACTTTTAACAATCGATATAAAATGTAACCGAATCGTTAATCCTTCAACAACCTCTGTGCTCGGGAAGCTGCAGAAATGCAGCTTGAACTTTTAAAATGAATGCACGTCCTTAGCCCCACCTCGAATCGTTTGTCAATAAATCCATACCAGTTGACTTGGTTCATCTATCCTTGGGTATGTCCGCTTTTAAGACCGTGTCTATTTGAATACGAAGTAATATAGGACCACTAGAGTTGAACCTGTTGAAGTGAAGGCAAGTAAGTAAATTACCCTTATACGCGTCTTGAGACATTTTGGGTTTATGGTCATCATCGTGATAATCATTTTACATGCCGATAATAAGCGTAGGCGTTCATGTTTCGCCATCTCACACTATCACCAGAGTCATTGATCAGCTCTGTATTCTTGTCTCGGCCATGCCACGTGGCCAAACCATCCAGATATTTA
>OY992876.1:25199331-25254331 GCA_963921405.1 Cepaea hortensis | reverse complement strand
GCGTGTACCCTCAAACTGTTTATCCTGAATGTAAAGCAGCTCTATTCCTGCCTTCATGGGTATTGGGTGTGTGGTGCTGTCCCATATTTTCATAGACCCATCGCTCTTGATGGGTGATGTGGTCCTTGTCACACCGGCCGACTTTACTTCCCATAACTTTTCCGAGTATCTATTATAGGCAAGAACGATCTGAAAGCCAGACTTGGTTGACCTGAAAGCCAGGGTAGGTCGACTTGACAGCCAGGCGTGATCGACATGAAAGCCAGGGTAGGTCGACTTGACAGCCAGGCGTGATCTACCTGAAAGCCAGGGTAGGTCGACTTGACAGCCAGGCGTGGTCGACCTGAAAGCCAGGGTAGGTCGACTTGACAGCCAGGCGTGGTCAACCTGAAAGCCAGGGTAGGTCGACTTGACAGCCAGGCGTGGTCGACCTGAAAGCCAGGGTAGGTCTACTTGACAGCCAGGCGTGATCGACCTGAAAGCCAGGCGTGGACGATCTGAGAGCCCAAGACAGTCTTTTTATTTTGTAATCCCGGTCTCGAGAGGGATTCTAATTCATTAACTCTGGGTGGGCAGCCAAGATATCTAACCACTGGATTTCCGCGGCTACTGTTAATAATGTTGTAAGTTAATTATTTAATTAATCCGTCTCTTAAAAGGGAACTGTTGTGGGTATTGAAATCTGTTAAGACCATCACATGTTAAGGCCTGAGTGCACGGAGGCGGCCAGTTTTTTCCTCACGTAACGAACGACGACTATGGTCATCCCACCGCGATTATGTCATTGTCAGGGTAACTTCCCAACAGTTACACCAACGCGCCCGCTGAATGCAGTACGTTACAACACATTTCAAGAAGAAGCATGGAGTACCGCTTCCACTGAACTGAAATGGTCGAAAGAGAAAAAAAAAAAGTAAAGGACCCTTTTACCCGCCTTAAGAACCGTCGAACCTAAGGTGCATTATCCACATTTTTAAAGATCAATCGGCACTCGGTGCCAGATGTGGTCAGTACCACACCTAGAAACTGGTGTACTACACAAAGATTTTCTCTCCATTCTCCATGTCGGCTCTCAGTGCTAAAGCGAGGCAGTAAGGTGGTTATTTTCTCTATGTATAATCTGACCAGTCTCTCCATCAAGCGAAAGCTAATCAGCCTTTCAACCAAGATTAATACAAATGTTACTGTCTCGTCCCGACACAAAGCCACCACGCCAAGTAAGAACATGGCATTTGACCAGGAGGCATCCCAATGTGGTCGACAGACAGCACCGTAGCAATCAACAAGATTGAGAAATATCTTAAGTCTGACCTCTGCAGCCTAACCGCGACAACGGTCGCCAGGGCCACGCTCGGCAGAAGAGAAAGCACGATGGGAGTTGAGCCCACGCCGGCAGAAAAGTGAGAAAAAAAAAACACAGTGGAACAGCTGGCTTTTCTGGACGCGTGCAGACATGCAGTTCCTTCGTTAGTGGATGCGGTGCGAAGAAGGCAACATGGTGGGAAGGAAGTTGGGCCGGGAGTGCCGTGTATGGACTGCGAGTATTACAGAAATGTCCGTGCAACAGCTGATAAAAGACAACTATCGCCTAAGCAGTGCAGTTATTTACACTGTTAATTAAGTAGATTGGAGTTTTTTTTTTTTTTATTTTAAATCCTTCGTTTGCTTTGGGGTCAAATGTAGTCTATACACGTGCTACTACTTCTAGTGCATTCGACTGACGTTTCTGTGTGAATTAGCTTTCCCTGTCACCAGTGTTCTTCGCCATCAGACGAACCCACCTCGACTTCAGAGGTACTTGTAATTTACGTCTCCAAGTCAAGGACGAGAAGTCAATATTTAGTTCAACTGACTGTTGTAGGAGTTGAACCAGCTACCTCGGCATCAGTACACCGGATGTTTAAGAGCCAGCACTCTTATCCCTACCGCCATGCTGACCTCCGGACTAGAGTTTTGTTGCAATGAGTATTGTACAATGTTTAAAAAAAAGTTTAGCATGTGATACTCTGGCGCCTAACATGAGAATGCAAGTTTAGCATCTGCTACTATAGCACATGTACCGTGTAGCGCTAGCTATTTTGATAGAAAACACTCAAAAGTAGCGACCAGTAGACTTTCAGAACAAGAAAGACTAATCACTGCCGAAGAAGAGATCGAATGGCTCGTGATTCTAGACTGTATGAATGAATGGGTCCCGAAATTATCAAGTTTTCTAACAGTGGCCAGGCTGGAAAAGAAAGGCGAACAACCATACTAGAGTAAGTAGGCCTAGGTATTCCGCTACGTGTGCCTGGAAAGCAAAGGATCCCCCAAGTTGTATCTTGTCTCACAACACGGAGATAGACAGACTACATATAAAGTCACAACACTTTTGCCCTGTCACTTTGATTGACTATACTAATCTTATTTACTATTACAACAGACTAGACAACAGAAAAGAAAAATCACAACAATAGAAATGAGGTTCCTGAGAAGAATATTCAACGTATCAAGAAGAGATAAGACCAGAAATGAAGAAATCAGGACTAAAGTGGGGGTTATAGCAGCACTATATTTTATTAGAAAGCAGCAAGTCAGATGGTTTGGCACCCGGGAAGATTAACCCGGTCAACAAATGCCCGCAGAAGTCGGACGTGTCGGCCAAACGGCGCAAGAACGCAGCTCTGCTGTAAACAGGCACAACGAAATCACGTCCGAAAAAAAAACCTGCGGATGAACGCAGAAGAAGAAGAAGAAGAAGAAGAAGAAGAAGAAGAAGAAGAAGAAGAAGAAGAAGAAGAAGAAGAAGAAGAAGAAGAAGAAGAAGAAGAAGAAGAAGAAGAAGAAGAAGAAGAAGAAATGGTTTGGCCATGCAAGTAGGTTACCAGTCAACAGCATACCACAACAAGCAATGATGTACAGACCAGATGGAAACAGAGGAAGAGGCCGACCACGTAAACGTTGGACGTATGGAATAACAGAGTCCATGGGAATATCGATATATGAAGCCCATAATCGGGCGCTCTCAAGATGTTTATACTTCACCTCGACACTGCAAGGTACAAGTGGAACATGATGAGATGAGAGATGATGAGACAGAGTATGTTGTTTACAATTTTACATTGCAACAAATATTTATTTGGATCACACTGAGTACCCTTATTGGGAGGTGTACTGACAAATATTTATTTATTTTTGTTGCATATCCCTTACGGGACGTTGCAGTCAACACCAGCATTGTTCAACTGCTGTTGATATACTAGCCAAGTGTTACGTTCAGTAGTTTGCCATTGCTTTCTGAACGACCGGCTCCCATACCAGCACGTTATAACACATCGCGACAAGGTCTGCTGCATAAATCGGTCAAAGCTGAGCTTCGAACGCCTGGTACCCGGCTCTCGAACCGCGTTCGCAAGCCTTTAGCCACGGAGCGGACCACTGACAAATAAGGGGATTGCAAATATCCCGGATATCCTTATCTACGAAAGTTTCTTTCTCTGCTAGATCTACTAATATTAGTGCTCTAATCGTTAGAATGTTCTATCTTTTGAATCACTGACTAATTCAATGTGGCCCTCGTCATGTTTGGAATGTTACTAGGCTTGATGTCTCAGTGGGATGGAGGTAATGACTTAGCTGAAGATTCCAGTCCTGGTCGTCGACTATCTGGTGATCAAGATCTGGCTTCTCCTCTGGTTTCTCGCTTCTCAGTCGATGATGATTGGCTTGGATAGTAGTGCTTTCTTTGGAATTGTATTTAGTGTATTTTGTCTCCTTATTTAGGGTTTTATTTATAACAATATAAGCAAAAGCTCAACAGCACTTAATTTTGTTTTTAAAGTTCGTTAGCACAGTAAGGTGGCAAGTAAGCCAGAAAGTATGTTTACTTGAAGGTTAATACGTTGGTTGATGTTTATGAGTTGAGTCAATTCAGTTTGACGATCTCAGCGATGAGGGTGTAACCATCTGTGAAGATAGTAAACAGCGACAACTGGTGAATATTCTCTCATACACAACTGGCGGAGCCATCGTCTTTCACACTGATGACTCAGTATTTAGTCTTATATTCAGCATAGTATTTACCAACTACGCATGTTACAGACATTTACCTTTTTACTAGGACTAACAACCCCTCAAAGACACAATGATAAAGTGTACAGATACTATTATGTTCCTTAACCCCCTCTTATATTCAGCCTAATCAATTTTAGAAACACAAAAATTATATTTTACAGACTAATGAAGCATCAATATAGATTATATACTAGGCTAGTGAACGACTCCAGTTCAGACAAGAATAATGAAGCTAATGTGGAGCTACCCCCCTTCCCCCACGTTATATGTGCTTGACCTTTGACACACGTGGTAGCAAGTCCGAACATGTGAGAAGTAACACTATATTTATTATTTAAATATTCTTTACTTTCTGTCACAACTAATTCCTTAGAATCACACATTATATCACAGGAGAATATTATTTAACTGGCTAAACCATAATCTAGAAAATGTTAACTTATAATTCCTAGAGAATTGTCGAATTCTGTGTTCCGGCCATAACACATATAGTTAGGTTTTCAACCGGCATTGTCCGCCAATTTGTGTGACATCCTCGATTTTGCTATGTCCTTCCGCACACGACATGGTTCAGATACGTGTACAGTTATTATGGCCTTAGCTTTGTATTTAATATTCACCTAAGATTAATTATCACGTCACTCCTTCAACCGAATTTGCAACACAATGTTAGTTAGTTAGTCGACAGATCATCCTCATTGCACATCGAACCATTCAGTCCATAAGTGCTCGGATCCCCTCCTCAGCAAATCCCGCAACGTGTAGCGGCTAACGACGCCAGTTCTGTGTTGGTTTATCAATCTTCTTTGGCTTCCTGCGTAGTGTTCTTGTTTGGCCACCCCTCTTTTAATTTGCTGCTCTCGCAGTCTGGCCATTGTTGTAGATTCACAGTCAGAATGAAATGTCGAACACCTACGCGAACAAATTAAGTAAATAATTATTTCTATATACCCTTCGTTTCTGGTGACCACACACTTTTCTGCTGCAAGACTGGTGCCGCTAGGATTCTCAAAATATTTTTACAAATACTAGGCTAACAGGAGCCTATTACGAATTTACTCTACAGCACGAAAACGTGAACAGCAGCCTAGCTGACTGGCGACATTGACTCACAACTCCGGGTGATAAAATGAACGAAACAACCATGTTTCGCCCTACCGGAAATGGTCAGTCGGGTTTTTATGTTGCCACTATTCAAATGAGCTGAACTGAGCCAAACTCAGCCAAACCCATTGTTTTGGCGGTAGACATAAACACTTACGCTACTTTATAGCTGCGATATTTGCACCTTTCGCAACAGACACAACACAATTATGTCTAAAAACAACATTCCAGACGAACTCAGAAAAGGTCTGGTTTATGTATCCATCCGCCTGGCCTTTCCTTAAATTACCTAGTGTCGGCCAGATCCAGTATAATATTTTATAAATCTCCTTAAATAAAGAAGAAGATAAGGTAGGCTTAAAGAGTCATACGTTCAGGATAAACCTTATAACTGAAATATAAATATATTAAGCAAAATTATATGGGCTGTCTACTGACTTCGTCACAGCACATACCATGAGAATGGACGTTTAGCATGTGCTACTGTTACATATAACATGACAATGCAAGTTGTTGAGGCTCTGACGGCAGCCTTCCGATGGATAGAGGCCAGCACTGCTAGACTTGTTGCGTTTGTAACGGACTCATAGTGCATGCTTTAGAAATAAGAAATGGCATATTCCGGATGGAGTGGCTAGCATTGGTCGACATGACGGAGATTGCTATCATAGGATGCATTTTCTGTCCAAGGCATGCAGGTCTGCGGGTCAGTAGGCTGCTGTCTGGGTTAAGAGCAATATGATAAATGTCATATGGTGAGGGATCGAGTGGACAACGCAGGTGAACAGAGTTGCGAATTTTGGAAAGACTGGCTCAGAAGGGAGTGATCAGAGGGTCTGGTCTATACAGGTGTACATATGAAAAGATGTGTATATTTCTACTAGAATAATTGGTATTCGAACATTTCGGTGGCTATTGGAGAGGGGTACACATTATGTGAAGAAATGCCCCGAGTGAAAAGTTATCTGGTCTCAAGTGCAATAATCAGTAGTATCGGTTGCGTCCCCTGGGTAAGACATTAAATGTTTATGGAGCTGTGGTGTCTACCAATCTTCATAAAATAGGTACTAGAAATGTTATTGGAGGTAAATCGGCCGGCGTGATATTAACATGACCCGCTTGGTGAAGACAAGATGGACTTATCATCAGACCACTAAAACTCCTCGACGGTATGACGTTCTGGCCATTTTCCTTTGAGTTAAGTCAAGCACCGGCGTCACATCACTTGAGATATTCCCATCTGTGCTCCGTTCTCAGCTTCAACAGACAGCGAAGGTTACACTTACAGTCTGGTTATCCGGGAAGGTAACCAGGTCAACAAATGCCTGAAGAAGTCGGATGTGTCGGTCGAAAGATGCAAATATCGCAGCTATGCTGTAAACAGACACAACACAATTATGTCTAAAAACAACATTCCAGACGAACTCAGAAAAGGTCTGGTTTATGTATCCATCCGCCTGGCCTTTCCTTAAATTACCTAGTGTCGGCCAGATCCTCTGATCACGCCCTGTCGAGCCATTCTCTCTTGGCTATGATAATTTATTTACCGGTATGAATCTCCAAAACCGGCTTCGTGGCCGAGGGGTTAGCAGCTTTCTCTCAGCTAACCCCGAATACTCTCGTCACGTGACGCGACGAGAATTAGCAGTGGTTCGAATCGCAAAAGTGACTTATGAGAGTATGGAGCCGGTCGCTCAGAAAGTCGTGGCGTGCTGATGAGCGTAATCTAGCCTAGGAATCAACATTACAGCTGAAAGATGCTGGTGTTGACCGCAATATCCTGAAACAGGATGGAAACGCGGAAAAAAAAAATGAATCTCCAAAGACTTGGTTTGAGATGTGTGATCTGTGCATGACAAGTTTGCTTCTCCAGTTGTAGGAGTATATGATTTGTATGTTACATTTTAAAAGGAAGGAATTCATCCAATGCCGTTGAATTCCAGATCACATTGTCAGTCAAAAATACCCGAAAAGACGCAGTAACATTTTTTACTGTAAAAAAATCTGTAATTTACTGCCTATAGTACCTTGCAGTGTAGGAATTAAGGCCGCCTGGTTTGTGCAGTCGCCACGAACTGTGAAGGTTAGGGTTCTCTTTTTTGCCCCCGACAGAAAAAAATCCATACCTTACCGAGGATTCGAACCCGGGTCTCCCGAAGGAGAACCTGGCATTCTTAGCCACTAGGCCAGCCGCTCCCAAACATTTTTTATTAAAACAGTAAAAAGTAACAGTGTTCATGCTTACGTCTTTTATGGGTATATGGTGTGCATCCATATATTCGTGCTCAAGCGACATTCGGGGTATAATGAGGTGACAGGCATATCATTCAACAGTATCTGAATCAATCCTGGCCATGAACCCTGATGGGATTCCAAAGAATTGTGTCTAGACGTAAGCTATTTGAAGAAATTTTGCTTATCCATCAGTTTTTGTTTTTCATTTCTTACTTTTCAACCTTTTTGAAACCCTCGTGGCACGCGTCCCAATCATTCGCGCCACCACGGTAGAAAAAAATATTCCCGCACCGGATGAACCAGACAGAACAGTTAACATATCAGATCGATTATCGCTTTGTGTATTTGGCACTGGTTCCTTAAAGCAACGGAAGGTTCATTCATATTTAACGGGCTGTTTTTCATAGTCCCCTGCTCCTCCGCTTTTGTTTAGGTATTCTAGTTAACCAAGTGTCTTAACGATTTCATTTCCAGACAACGCACCATACGCTGATGGTTAAAACAATTTGTTTCCTCACTCTCGTTAGTCCCTGACTGTTCTCACTTGTCCCGACTCTGTGCACGTTGTTGCATGTAGTGCTTTATTCTAAGACATCTATTATGATTACACCTCTAAATTTGTCCCACTGTGTGCATGTTGTAACTCTAAGTGCTTTAATCTAAACATCTATTAAATTTCTAAACTTGTCCTGGCTGTGTGCATGTTGTTTCTTTTCGTATTGCAATCTAACCATCTATTAAACTTCTAAATGTGTCCCCCCCCCCCCACTCTGTGCGTATTGTTACTTTAAGTGTTATAATCTTAACATTTATTAAAATTGTAAACTTGTCCTGACTGTGTGCATGTTGTTACTTTAAATGCTTTAATCTAATACATCCGTTAAATTTCTAAACTTGTCCCCTGTATGCATGTTGTTACTTTAAGTGCTTTAATCTAATACATCCGTTAAACTTCTAAACTTGTCTCACTGCATGCATGTTGTTACTTTAAGTGCTTTAATCTAATACATCCGTTAAACTTCTAAACTTGTCCCACTGTGAGCATGTTGTTACTTTAAATGCTTTAATCTAATACATCCGTTAAATTTCTAAACTTGTCCCCTGTATGCATGTTGTTACTTTAAGTGCTTTAATCTAATACATCCGTTAAACTTCTAAACTTGTCTCACTGCATGCATGTTGTTACTTTAAGTGCTTTAATCTAATACATCCGTTAAACTTCTAAACTTGTCCCACTGTGAGCATGTTGTTACTTTAAATGCTTTAATCTAATACATCTGTTAAACTTCTAAACTTGTCCCACTGTGAGCATGTTGTTACTTTAAATGCTTTAATCTAATACATCCGTTAAACTTCTAAACTTGTCCCACTGTGAGCATGTTGTTACTTTAAATGCTTTAATCTAATACATCCGTTAAACTTCTAAACTTGTCCCACTGTGAGCATGTTGTTACTTTAAATGCTTTAATCTAATACATCCGTTAAACTTCTAAACTTGTCCCACTGTGAGCATGTTGTTACTTTAAATGCTTTAATCTAATACATCCGTTAAACTTCTTAGTTTGTCCCACTGTGTGCATGCTGTTACTTTAAGTACTTTAATCTAATACATCCGTTAAGCTTCTAAACTTGTCTGACTGTATGCATGTTGTTACTTTAAGTACTTTAATCTAATACATCCGTTAAATTTCTAAACTTGTCCCATTGTGTGCACGTAGTTACTTTAAGTGCTTTAATCTAATACATCCGTTAAACTTCTAAACTTGTCCCACTGTGTGCATGTTATTACTTTAAGTGCTTTAATCTAATACATCCGTTAAACTTCTAAACTTGTCCCCTGTATGCATGTTGTTACTTTAAGTGCTTTAATCTAATACATCCGTTAAACTTCTAAACTTGTCTCACTGCATGCATGTTGTTACTTTAAGTGCTTTAATCTAATACATCCGTTAAAATTCTAAACTTGTCCCACTGTGTGCATGTTATTACTTTAAGTGCTTTAATCTAATACATCCGTTAAACTTCTAAACTTGTCCCACTGCATGCATGTTGTTACTTTAAGTACTTTAATCTAATACATCCGTTAAACTTCTAAACTTGTCCCACTGTATGCATGTTGTTACTTTAAGTGCTTTAATCTAATACATCCGTTAAACTTCTAAACTTGTCCCACTGTGTGCATGTTGTTACTTTAAATGCACTAATATATGTCTTCTCATAACGTGCCCACGATCATTGCGGGAGCAACGGAGTACTTGATATCACCTTCAGCTGTCAGTGTAGTTGGAGTTGAGAGAAGCAAGCGAGAGAATGGAGAGAGAGAAGAAGGTATATAATAAATAGAAGGGCGGGGTAAAGAAAAGAAAATATAACACCAAGGATTCAAATACATACTATTCAAAAACAAAAGATACGCAACATTTTTGGTGTTACTTTTATAAAAGATATTCGCTGATTGGACATCGGTCAACCTATCGACTGTGTCCATCTGGTCATCAACTTCTCGTGGTTACCTGAATTGCACTCATCTCATGATTCGTGAGGTAATGAAAAAGGGCAAGGTCAAAACATTTTTGACAATAACTCGTGACAGGTTCATGATAATCCCGTGAAACTTACTGAACTTAAACTCTCTGACCATATTATTGAATGCCTATTAAAGATTGATGCTTCTCGAATAAATTCAGTTGAAATTTCAATGCGCAAGTATGGCTCGTCTCACTATAGGACAACAACTCATCATCATTGAACGTTTACATGCTAGACAGTCACAAAGTGTAGTAGCCAGAGAATTTCATGTGGTTAGAAGCACCGTTAGACGCCTTTGGAGGCGATTTAAAAAACAACTGGCTCAGTGGCAGACCGTCAGCACAGTGGAAGACCCAGAATCACAACTACTGCCGAAGACCGCTTCATACGGCCGCGTCACCTTATGAATCGATTTGCATCTGCGTTCTCCACAGTCCAGTCAATGCTAGGAGCTCGTCGAATGCCCAACAATACGTTGCTGAAATTCTTCATCCTCACGTCCTTCCACTTCTGGCTGCACGAGGGTCGATTTTTCAGCAGGATAACGCTTGTGCACAGCTCACCACCCAGTTCCTCGCTGACAAAAACGTCCAACGTCACAATAATGTTGCGTTTCTTTGTGTGTGTGTGTGTGTGTGTGTGTGTGTGTGTGTGTGTGTGTGGAACAGTATATAATAGTGGGCTATTGGAATTGTCGCAGTGCAAGGCAGAGAGGACCTGTACAGGAGAAGCAGATTTATGACTTTAGTGGCATCATGCTGCAAGAATTGAATGGAGATGATTACCAGTGCCATGGATATGTCAGTCACATTAATCCAACTGGACAAGGGGGGCATGTGCAGGGTCTGCTAGTGAAGAAGGAATCAAAACATTAGGCTCTAGACCTAAGTCAGTGGAATAACAATGCAAGAGAGGTCCAGGGTATAAAGATAGAGGTTGGGGGTATAAACTGGAACTTAGTCAATGTAAATGTTGCATCGGATTCTTTTGTTATAAAGGAACGATGGAACTGGCTTAAGAAGCTGGAAGAGCTCATTTGTGGGGACTCAATGCACGAAACAGAGAGTGTGGAAATACTGGGGAAAACCGACAGGTATATGGCCTCGCGGAAGCCATGGTAAATTCAGAAGTCTGCGTAAACGATCTGAGGCCAACGAAAATGGGAATGAGGTCTGGTGATGCAGAAACGGCTATTGACCTGGTATTTGTTACCCAATCGGCATTTTCGCATGTACAGTGGACTGTCCTGTGTGATCATGGGAGTTGTCATCTACCCTGTTCTGTATTGATTGCCAAGTCCAACAAGAACAAGGCTGTGTGAACACGTAAGCCCTATAAGTATGGGTGGGGTTATGAGAAGAACTGAATTGGAGAACTTAGTGACAACTGGCAAGATCGAAGGTAAGAGACCAAGGGGAAGACCAAGAAGTAAATACATGGATGGCTTGGCCACGTTGCATGGTTGAGACGAAACACGGAGTTGATCCACGACTCTTGTGATCGAGTGAGATGGAAAAACGCTTATCGGCATGGTACATGATGGATGGATGGAACGCCCTTTATCGACGCTTCAAACAGAGGATATGCAGTGTAACCAGCAAACCTATGTATGTGCAGCCTACATGGGGGACCTCTGAGGCAGAACGGGCATTGGGATCAAAGAGAGCGGCAGGTAAACAGTTACAGAAAGTGCGGCGGACACTCCAAAGCTCACCAGAGAAAATGGAGAAAGCTTCAAAAGAAAATAAATATAAAGTGGAAGAATTATGTGCATCAGAGGCTAAAAGAGCGACATGGAAAAACCTTATTAATGAGACTGGAGGAAATAAGACACAGGGAAAATTCTGAAAATTGCACAGGCAGATGCAAATGAAAGATCATCATGCCACAGTGGGTACAATATACAAAGATAGCTGTTCGCTTTTAACAACAAAGAGAAAGGGGCAGCTTTCCAGCAGAGATTTATAGCCCAGACAGATCAGAACGATGGGGATATCAGAGACTCGGTTAAAGATGATCTATAAGGTACCATTAAAGATATCTACTGGGAAGATATCATACACCTGGAAGATATCAAAATGTACTGAAAAAAAAAGCAAAAGATACCACACTAGGTCCCGATGTGGTTAGGTAGGCCCACATGAGAGATGTGAGTGATGGAGAACTGTTCGAGATGGCTGCTTGCTTTAACCTGAGCATCGGGATGTCATCAGTACCCCTGAATTGGGTGCACAGCTATTTAACACCACTTCCAAAACCAGGCAAAGATCATTCATGACTAAATGGGTTCAGGATTATCACCCTACAGAATATTTTTGGCAAGGCGCTGGAAACGATCGTTGCTGTTAAGCTTCAGGAATATTTACCGGAGGAAAAGCTCCTACCGAAAGGTTTGGGAAGTTACCGACCACGGGAAGATACTTGGGCAAATGCAGCCACGTTTGCCTATGATGCTTATAAATGGTTCCAAAACAGACAGGAGACACGGTGGCAGCACTCGATCTCGAGGACGCATACAATAGTCAGATATGATATTTTAATTATGCTCTCATGGAGATGAAGGTATGACCTTGGTTGGTGAACTGGATTGCAGCTGTTTTGACTCTCGTAGAATGGCTCTCCGGCTGGGTACATGGACCTCTGAGTCATGTATCATAGCCTGCTGACTATCACAGGGGTCAGCAATGTCACCTGTGCTTTTAAATTTGTATACGAGCAAGATTGCAAGCCTCGAAGCACAGAGGCTTGGAGGATACTAACATTTGCAGAGATGACGTTTTCGCATACAAACAGGGGAGGGACATAAATCAAACAGCACCGGAGCTGCAGGCGACATTGGACAAAGTGATGGATTGGTGCACGGAGAGGAATGCTGTCATTAGCCCAGAAAAGGCACATGTTTTGTGGTGCTATCTTTATAATAGGATTGTTAAAGCGAACCCCCAAAGCCTCACAATAAATGGTAGAATAGAGAAAGCAGACTGGGTATCACTTTTCGTAGAAGTCTGTCTGCGGATCATCTCGAAGTGGTGGTTACACAATGCCAGAAGAGGCTCAATGCACTGACGTGTATGGCAGTAAGGAACACGGAGCAGAAAATGCTCTTCACATGTTTCAGCACTTGATATACACTCTGTTGGATATGGAGGTCTGCCCTTGCCTTGTCAGATGGGTTGTGGCAGCCATTTATGAGCATAAGGTTGCACTGCGAATGGGTTCCTGGACTTCTGACCCTTATACTATTACACCTGGCTTGCCACAGGGATCTGTCATGTCCCCAGTGCTCTTTAATGTCTATGCCAGCAAAGTCGCAGTTATTGAGACAACATATGTTGGTAGAATCTTGACATTTACAAATGATGTGCTGGTGCACAGACAGGACTGAGACAGGGCCACTTTGGTTAAATACTTACAGGGGTCAGTAAACAGGGTGGCGGAGTTGTGCAGGAATGCAGAGGCCGTATAAACCCAGACAAGGCGTCTGTTGTGTGGTCGTCCCTGGATAACCGGATTGTGAAGGCAGATGTCCCATGTATTATATTAAATTGACGTCCTTAATGGAGAGAGTAAATTGAAATACTTGGGTATCACCTTTGACAGGTATATGGCTTTTAAGAATCAAATGGAAGCTTTGGTGGTGAAAGCTGTTAGGGGACTTAATGCACTGAAGGCCATGACAGCAACCGGGGTAGAGCAGAGGATGCTTTACAGGCTCTTTCAGCAGTTTATTAATGTATGTCATTGAGTATGGTTTATGCGGCCTTGCTGATGATCCTGGGGTGCACAAAGGACACGCCAATTATAAGCATGAGGCATATCCTGGCGCTACCAGCAATGGCGGATAGTCATAGGGTCCTTCAGCCCAAATGGTGCCTGAAAGTTGCTGAAGATAGGAATCGCAACCAGAAGGAAGTCATGGATATGGTCAAGAGTCATAGACTAAGACGAGGTAGGTCCCGTATATATATATACTTTGTTCTCATTTACTTTCCATTCCACAAACCTGTGTGACTTACTTATTGACTCGCCCTCGTAACTGTTTCTACCCAGCTATTCACCGCTGTACGGGACACACATTTGTCAGCATAAGCAGGAAACCCACCTTGGCGGGAGACATTTCGTGAATGACGCCGAAGTTGAATGTGAAATGAAAACGTGGTTTAGAAAACAGAGCACGCAGTTCTATGCAGCCGGTTTGGGAGGACTGATAAAACTTTGGGATAAGTGCATCAATGTTGGTGGAAATTATATTGGGAAATAAAGGGACAATGTATGTATAAAAATAAACTGGTTTCAAGTTGTTATCATCTTTAGTTATTTTTCTACATCCATTTGTGACTTGCTTATTAACTTACCCTCGTAGACCGTCCGCCTATTCTAAAAGAAGACGTCGCTGACGCTGTAAAACATATGAAGAAAGGAAAAACAGCTGGGCGAGATGAAATCACAATAGAAGAATTAGAAGTATTGGGAGAATTTGGAGTAGATGTATTAACCGAAATGTTGAATGATATTTACAGCTGTGGATATTTACCCAGTGGTATGCTGAAATCTATATTTATAGCTATACCGAAAAGACCAGGAACAATTGTGGGTGACGATTTTCGTACAATTAACCTCATAAATCTTACCACTAAACTTCTATTCAGAATCATAATGAGAAGAACCAGAAAGAAAATAAAAATGAAAATTAGTGAAGAACAGTATGGATTTGTGGAAGGAAAGGGCACAAACAATGCAATTTATACATTACGGACACTAATAGAAAGGTCAATAGAGAAACAGAAAGACATATATTTGTGTTTCATAGATTATACTAAGGCATTTAATCAAGTAAACCATGATGAATTGATTAAAATGTTGGAAGATATCAACATTGATGGGAAAGATTTAAGAATAATTAAGAATATTTACTGGAACCAAGTAGTAGCAATTAAAATGGGAAATAAAGAGGGTAGTTACGAACAGATAAAGCTAGGAGTACGACAGGGGTGTGTCTTGTCACCAGATCTCTTCTCCCTATATAGCGAAGTAATAATGTGAGAGATCAAAGAGATGCCAGGAATACTAGTTGTAGGTTATTATATAAATAATATACGCCATGCAGATGACACAGTATTGATGGCAGATAATTCAACAGACCTACAACAATTTCTAGACATTGTAGTAACAGAGAGTGCAAGGAAAGGACTCTCCTTGAATATCAAGAAAACAGTAACAATGGTTATATCAAAGAAAATGGTGACACCAAAATGTGAAATAGAAATAAAAGGGAAAATTCTTAATCAAGTGGATAATTTTAGATACCTAGGGACATTTATAACATCAGATGGAAGATGTACAGCAGAGATTAGGAGCAGAATAGGGCAGGCAAAGGTCGCAATTCAGAAAATGAAGAGTATCTTATGCAATAAGTCACTGTCACTGAATCTAAGAAAGAGAGTGCTGAAATGCTATGTAGAACCAGTTTTGCTGTATGGCAGTGAATCGTGAAATGTAAATGAACAAATTAGGAAGAAATTAGAAGCAACAGAGATGTGATTCCTGAGACGAATGTTGCGAATTCCTTGGACTGCCAGAGTAACTAACAACGACTGCCCGAGACAGGCTAATGAAACTAGAACTTTATGTACAACAATATGAAAGAGACAAACATCTTTCTTTGGTCATGTGATGAGAAGAGAAGCATTGAAGAACATCGTGATAACTGGAAAGATCGAGGGGAAGAGAGGCAGAGGCAGACCAAGAGAACTGATGCTGGATGGATTGAGACAGTGGCATGGAGGAATACCATCAGCATAGGTGACCCAGAACACCAAAGACCGAGATCTGTGGAGAGTCATGAACGTCTACGCCAGCTGGCAGGACACTTGATCATGATGACTCTCGTCCTGACTATGTGAGTATGTATACCGAGGGCTCTGTGTTAAAAGGCAAAAAAGTGTCTGGCGATTCCAATGGGCCATTGTTTAGTAAATGAGAGCTTGCATATGTCACCACAACCTCAATTCTGAGAATGGATATGGAGGCGACAACTGAAGGTTTCCCCTGGTTGAAGAACGAATTGTATATGCATGATGTGATTGTAACTGATTCACAAAGCATGCTGACTAAGGTGAAGACAGGCATGCTTCGTGCAGAATGGCATGCATCGATTCAGAGGTCCCGGGTTGTTAGCATTCGTTGGATATTTTATCTAGGACACTGTTGTGGTTGGATATGAACAAACAGACAGATTGGTGGGTGCCCCATCATTGAGGGGTGATTGTATGCATGATAAGGCAGATGTGGTGAAGGCCCTCTGGGAGCAGGTGAATAATGCAGAGGAACAGATAGACTATCATGGTCTGGAGATAATAAGGCAGCAGGGGATGATCAGAGGATCTGATAGACAGTCGTCACTCACAGGTAAAGCGAGGCGGACATATAATCAGATTGCAAAGGGTACCATTAGTATTGGAACTCTTCTCTGGCTGATAAGGACTGAGCGCTAATGGGAATTCCACTAGCGCAATAATATCAGTTCTTGACTCGACTCAACTCAACTCATTAACGTATAGGACTTGCTCGTTGGTTTTTTCAAACTATGCAGACTTCAATGCCCGGAGAATACGTGGTCAATCTTTTTTTCACATTTGCAAGCGACGGGCCGAGCTGTTGAACCCACTGCCACAGCGCTTGTGGCTTTATCAGCTCAGTTGGCTATCAACTTCGCTATTCACTTACCCTGGTGCGAGGAAATGCAAGCTAAAGACAAAATTGTCATGGCAGGGCAGACCAGGCCCTAAGCCTTGGTTGGCGACTGGTCTAGTATCGAAGCTCCGACAGGCGGACAGTTAGAGCATTGCTTTGCTGATCCGGCAGCTTCTGCAGCTTGTCTTGTTCCAGATGTAGGGGTGTTACCTTTCCTCTGGAGTGAACTAGGCAGGCCGAGAGAGGGATCATGCTGCATGGGCAACATATGATCTCTATATCTTAGCCCAGGCTTTGTGCTATGGAGAGGCAATAACTCCATCCCTGGTCTTAACTGGTCTCGGAATCAAAGCGAGAGGCAACTGTTACGGGTTATAAGTCCTTGTCAGTTGGCGTAGACATGGGGCGCCACGCGTTGCCTCTGACGGTGGGAGACACCTATAGGTGTCACTGATCAGCAACCGCCCGCCTCAAGCTGGGCAGCCCCCAGCCAATTGAGTGCTGATCCGCCACAGCCTGCCTGCTTCAATGGGTGCTTGGGGCTAGGACAAAATCTGAATCGCAGGCTGTAAAACCAATGCACCAGGTACAAACAAAAATAAAAATAGAAACCTCAAGCTACGGCTTGCAACCTGGAACGTGAGAACCATGTGTCCAGGATTTTCCACTGACTTGACCAATATTGACGATGTGAGAAAAACGGCTGTGATTGATGCCGAACTCAATCGTCTTAACATTGATATTGCTGGCCTGAAGGAGACTCGCCTCGCTGAGGAAGGGTCACTCAGGGAAAACAACTACACCTTTTTCTGGAAGGGTAGAGGGCAGGCAGAAAAAAGGCAACACGGTGTGGGCTTTGCAGTGAAGAATTCGCTACTGGGAATTATTGAAATTCCAGCAGGAGGAAATGAAAGACTATTATCCCTGCGCTTGGCAACCTCTTGTGGGTTTGCCACCATTATTACTGCATATGCACCGACACTCGATTCCTCTGATGATGTGAAGGATTTGTTCTATGAGGAGTTAGACTCCGTGATCAAGGCAGTTCCAAAATCTGACTACATTTATATGCTCGGTGATTTCAATGCTCGTGTGGGCAAGGACTCGAGTTCATGGCCAGTGTGCCTTGGAAAATACAACATCGGTCGCATGAATGAAAATGGGCAAAGGCTGCTGGAGCATTGCACCAGTAATGACCTATGTATTACAAACTCTTTTTTTAAAACAAAAGAGATGCATAAGGTCACATAAAAACATCCAAGATCCGGCCATTGGCACCAGCTGGACTTCATCATCACACGGAGACAACATCTGAACCATATATCATTGACTCGTAGTTACCACAGTGCTGACTGTGATACGGATCATTCTTTGGTTGTTGCAAGGGTTAGACTGAGACCAAAGAGAATCTACACAGCTAAACACAAATCTAGCCCCAGGATTAATATTATTAACACTCATGATCCTGAAAAGTGCTTTCAGTTTCAACAGCAACTTGAAGACGCTTTCACTGATGCACCAGAACATTGTACAGTAAATGAAAAGTGGGGTCAAATTAAGGAAACTCTTTATACAACTGCCGTAGGGGTTTACGGCACTGTGGATCATAAGAGGCAGGACTGGTTTGCGGCCAAAAGTGAGACTCTGCAGCCCTTGATTGATAAGAAGAAGAAAGCTCTCTTAAGAAACAAGGAAAGACCAACGCGTAACACTCTGAGTGAGCTAAGGCAAGCTAGGAAGGATGTGCAAAAGGCTGCCAGGCAGTGTGCAAATGATTATTGGATCAAGTTATGTGAGTCCATTCAAATCGCAAGTGATAAGGGAGACATAAGAAGCATGTATGAAGGAATAAAGAAAGCCTGTGGTCCAGTGATCAAAAGAAGTGCACCATTGAAAACCTTGACTGGAGAAGTCATCACTGATAAGAAACAGCAGATGGACAGATGGGTAGAGCATTATTTGAAGCTTTACTCAAGTGAGACCAAACTAGCGGATGATGACCTCAACGCCATAGAGGCTCTACCAACTCTTGACCACCTGGACACACTTCCCACCATAACAGAAGTTAAGTGTGCTATAAATGAACTTGCATCTGGCAAGGCTCCAGGTAAGGATGGGATTCCAATAGAGGTTATCAGGAGTGGGCAAGACACACTCACTATACAGATCCACCAGCTAATAGAGCTATGCTGGCGTGAAGGACAAGTCCCACAGGATTTCAAAGATTCAAGCATCATAAAACTGTACAAGAACAAGGGCGATCGGAGCAACTGCAACAACTATAGGGGTATCTCACTTCTGTGTATTGTTGGAAAAGTATTTGCCAGAATTGTTCTGCGCAGACTTCAAGTCCTAGTAGATCAAGTCTACCCCGAATCACAGTGTGGCTTTCGACAGAACCGGTCTACCACTGATATGATATTCTCTTTGCGACAACTGCAAGAAAAATGCCGTGAACAGAATCAACCACTGTTTATTGCCTTCATCGACCTCACAAAGGCATTTGATTTGGTCAGTCGTGAGGGTCTTTTCAAGGCACTAAAGAAGATTGGCTGCCCACCAACTCTTCTGTCCATTGTGGAATCGTTCCACACAGGCATGAAGGGTATAATCCAAGAGTGGAAGTAAGCAAGGTTGTGTACTAGCTCCCACCCTCTTTGGAATATACTTTTCACTTCTACTGAAATATGCATTTCGTGATCAGGATGGTGGTATATACATTCACTCACGCTCAGATGGCGGCCTCTACAATGCTCAGAGATTGAAGGCTAAGACCAAAATTAGGAGGGTACTGATCAGAGAGTTGCTTTTTGCAGATGATGCTGCAGTTACGACCCACTCTGAGGAAGAATTGCAATGTCTACTATCTGCATTCTCCAATGCTTGTTCTGAATTTGGTTTAACAATTAGCAAAAAGAAGACACAGATTATGTCACAAGGTGCACATGGGGTACCATCAATCTTTATTGACGACGCCGAACTAGAGATAGTAGACCATTTTACATATCTAGGATCAGTGGTAAATAGCAAACTATCCCTACATCAGGAAATCAACATCCGGATTGGTAAGGCAGCAACAACAATGAACAGGTTAAGAAAAAGAGTCTGGGAGAACAGGAAGCTTACTGCCAAAACAAAAGTCCTTGTCTATCAAGCCTGTGTCCTTAGTACTCTTCTCTATGACAGTGAAACCTGGACAACTTACTCACACCAAGAGAACAATTTAAACAGCTTTCATATGCGGTGTCTGCGAAGAATTCTTGGTATTAAGTGGCAAGACAAAATCACAAATACTGAAGTATTGGAAAGATCAGGTTGTGTGACAGTTTATTCCATGCTCAGTCTTCGTAGACTTAGATGGATAGGACATCTTAGGAGGATGGATGATGGTAGAATACCAAAGGATATCTTTTTTGGTGAATTACAGATGGGTAAGAGATCTCAGGGTCGGCCTCTACTACGATACAAAGATGTGTGTAAGCGGGACATGATTGATACAGGCATTGATAATGCACATTGGGAGCAAGTCGCCGCTGAACGTGTTGCATGGAGGGTGTGATGTTGTTTCCCCGAGAAGAGAGTGGGATCAACATGCACATCTTTAAACTGATTATCTGTTGGGATTATTGACTGACTTTTCGTCTACACTCCTCTCTTCTGTCTTCCCTTCCATATATCTCTTTCTTTCACTCTCTCTCTATTATTCTCTCAACACATACTTCGACAACAGTTCTTTTCCACATTAAATAAAAGATTTAATTTAAAACTATGTCTGGTGTATGGGTGGATATTGTCTATGTAGTTTGTATGTTCTTCTAGTGTGGCTGCCAGATAAGATGTTGATAGATAGTCTCCGTGGTTTCTCTCGTCTCTTCTCTCAGCTAGAGTACAGGACATGACATAGATACAGAACGGTCTCACCCTGACAGCTCCGTCTGCTTGAGTCGGTAGATATATCCGTTTTTTGTAATGAAAAATGTTCACCACTGTATGAATGTATTTAACCCGATCACCATATGCTGTCAGCGCACAGAATGTTCTTTATTATCTTATAGCGTTCTTAATTCCATCTTGGAAAACACATCGAGTTTCTATTGTTCTCTATTTTTGTCCTGTAAAAGTTCTACACTTAATTGATATAGGCACTTTGTATGCACCTTGCAACTCTTTGATACTGAGTAATTTGGGTCTTTTTCCTTTAGTTTGTATGATCTCTATTTTCCATTCTCTGTCCTCCTGACTTATTAAGATGACACTTCTTTTCCTTCCTTTCTTATGCACAAGTGTCGTGCGTTATGACTTTAAAGTGCTTTCTCGTGGGTTATCAACACTGGGTGATCTTGACCACAGCCATCTGTGTAATCTCTTAGTTGATAAGTCCCGCACTGGTATGGAAACCTTATTTAGGCATCTATGTTCCTTTATAGAATTAATGTAGATCCACGAATCGAAATTAATCCGCAGCCAAGCACTTTATCCCATTATAAGGGAGGATATTTCTTTTCATTACAGGACACATAATTCTATCTTCTCGTCCAGTTGGGAATCACACACTCAACTGACACAAAGAAGTGGCCACTCTCTTTAGATCATCTTTGTCCCATCGTCCTTGACATTGCTGGACAAAGCAAATTCAGACTTCATTGTCCTAGTTTGTGGAAAATTCCAGATCTGGGGCTTTTCCGTATATCCCTACCTCCAGAACGCAATAGACTGGTCCATGATGCTGTCTCTCTTGGTCGCTAACCAAATTTTCCACTCGACAGTTACCTGTGTTGTAGTCGACTCTCCCGACTTGACCTACATACACATGCGCTGGTCAATCCTTTGTGGTTATCCTTCTGTTTCATTAACTCGGGAATTAACCGTTCACCTGCCTGGTTTGTTAACCCTTCTCCTACGTGGGCAGTCGATGTATGCAGTCGTCCATCTGGGAATCATTAACTCCCAGTATTTCACGACATAGGCCCCCTCTTAAGAGATTAGACCGCGTCGAATCTTTCTCACTGTAGGTTTGATTCCCATGATCCACAACCCTAATCTACTTCCTCCGGAGCTGGATGTCTGGATAAGAAATCTGCTCCTACATTCTCCTTTCCAAGGATGTATTCCACAGTGAAGTCCAGATGCAGCAACAACGTCCATCACATCCACCGTGCGTTGAGCTTCTGCTAAGTAGCTATTAACATCACGTGTTGATGATATGATTGGATCCTCACATGGCTCCCATCATTATCCAGTAGGCGCTCTAATTGACACCCTACTATACTACTAACGACTGAAACTAGTGTTGGCTCCTCGCTCCTGTACGTCCGGTCGACCTACTTTCGACTTGCGTCAGCGACGGCTCACAAAACAGACGGATTGTCCCATCTTGATTGTAACACTGCTTCCATGTCCTCTTGGTTTCCCCCGGCTTTGCCTCTGGGGATGTTCCGCCTCGTCCTCGTCGGACCGAGTCGTCTTTCCCAAACCTCCTGGACTTTTGCTTCCAGGACCATCTTGGGCGATATTGTATCTGGTCAGCCAATCTTCGGTTGGAGTCCTGGGTAATTCTTTTCCCGGCGTTACCCACCCCTTCTGAACTTGGTTACCGGTGAAACGTTCACTCTTGTCCTTTCCCTGACTTGTGATTTCCCTCCTCCTGTCGTTGGGTAAATCTGACCTATCACGTACTGTCCCATAGGCCCTCCTATGTTGTACTGGCGATCTCTGGTCTTCGTCTGGACTAGTAACCTTTGTCCCAATGGCTGCCATCACCATAAAGTGCGAAGCTTTACTCCCGGATCTCTCTTCATATTTCCTAATGAGATGTCTAGGGAGATTTTTCTTCTCTTTCCCGATCCGTATTTTGTAGATGTTCTTGGACACCACCTTTTCCACAGGATAAGGTCCTTTCCATCCTACTTGGAGTATATTGGTCTCTGCTGGACTCCACACTTCCACTTTGTCTTCCACTTTAAGAGCTACTTTCCTCTTAATTCGCTTGTTGGGTGGTGCTCTCTGGCACTCCGAACAAGACTTCACCCACCGGCGTACATCTCCGGTCATTCCTGGCCAGCAATAATGGCCGGATATTTTCTGCAAGGTCTCTCTGACACCCATATGTCGATTCTCGCCTATGATGTGTCCACTCTGAAGAATGTGAGGACGGTGGGTCTCTGGAACCACCCACTGCTCATGCAGGTTATCTCCCCTCCCAGCTCTCCGATAGAGTAGTTGATTCTTCAGAAAGTACTGTCCCCGTTCTGGTGGCTCAGCACTTCTTTGCAGCTTCCTGTAGCAAGGATGCAACGTAGTATCCTTCCTCTGGGCAGTATGCAATTCTCCTATCCCTGAGTTGTCGCATAGTGTCTCTGCCTCTTTTTCCTTCCCTTGAGATCCACTGACTACTGTTCCCTTGTGGGTTGGCTGTTTTGGCATCCCCAAAAAGACATATTTCGTGCCAATGATCATTGGGAATAGGGAGTCAGCTAATACCGCCGCAGGAATAATGCCCGTGACGTACCTGGATTTAATCTCCACCTTGGCGATTGGCAGCGTCATGGTAACAGCACTCCTCATTGCCGGCTTTAGCTCTATGGTCTCCCCTGTAAGTTGGTCTGGGCTTACCAAGCTGGCGTCCACCACCGCTTCCCCATCCAATCCTGTATCGTATAAACATTGGACTGGTTGTCCATTCACCTCAATCAGTTCCACCACAGGTGGTCTCTCTTGGTCCTGAGTGTCTTTCATCTCCTTGACCTTTTCCTTCCCTTCCTCTTTTGATTCCTCGAGGTTGGTTATGCAATTGTCGTGTTTTGCCTTGCATCTGCAGTCCACAGTATTATGTGTTATCGACTGGCATTGTGTGCATCCTGTTCCTTTCCTAGGTTTCCGTGTGTCCTTTTTGTTCCTTTCTCCTTCGCCGACCTCAGCCTTGTCTGTGATCACCGATGTAGGAATCACTTTGCATGCTGCGAAGTAAGAACTTTTAGGTTTCGATCTGCAGTCTTTTGTGTTGTGGGAGGCCGCCCTACAAAACGAACACCACTTTTCAGACCACTGTCGTTTCGCTTGAGAATTCGAGGTGTTCTTGGTTCCTTCCTTCACCTTCTCGGAACTCTCCTCTGTGTGCTTTATATAAGGTTCCCCTTTTTCTCCTTCCCAGTTTTTAGGTTTCTTTTTCTCTGGTTTCTCCTGACTTTTGGTTTGTGTACTTAGTTCCTCAGTTTCACCATGTACTTCCACGAATCGTTCCGCCAGCTTATTCACAACATCAATCCGTTCCGCCCCTTGTTCTCCTAAGAAGGTTCTGAGAGGTTTCGACATTTGCTTTCGCATTTGGTCTACCACCATCATCTCTTCGAGACTCTCATAATCCCTCTTGAACTCTGCCAAGTCCATCCATTTCTGGAGATAGGATTTCAGCCTCAGACTGTAGGCGGCGAATAGTTCTCCCGGCTCTCGTCTAGACGATCTAAACTTCTTCCGATACGTTTGTGCTGTGACTTCATAATGTTTCATCAAAGCTGCTTTCAATTCCTCATACTGATTTTCCTGTCCTGGTGGTAGGCGTGTGTAGACCTCGTAGCCCGAACCACGTAAAGACTGGGATACTTTAAGAGCCCATCTGGTTCTATCTAGTCCCATAGCGATTGCCATAGCCTCGAACCGATCCAAAAACTGGAATATCTTTTCTTTACTTTCATCATAGACCGCCAAGGGAAACTTCATGGCATGGTAACCCTGTCCACTCATGTAGGTTGCCCCAGGTGAAGATGAACTTCCTTCTGCTGCCTCTACTTCACCCTTAGTTTGTGTCTTGAGTTCTAACTCTTTCAAGCGGTATTCATGTTCCATTTCTTGTCTCCTGGCATTCTGTTCCATTTCCAGTTTCTTGGTCTCCTGTTCCATTTCCAGTCGCTTGGTCTCCTGGTCCAGTTTCTTGGCCTCTTGTTCCATTTCCATTCGTTTGGTCTCCACCTCTATTCTTCTCACTTCCAACTCGGCTTTCCGGTCTTCTCTTTCCCCTTTACGAATCTCTCTCTCTCTTTCTTGTATGTAATCAGTTAGCTCGGTACCAGCTAACCCAATTTCCTCCCCGTTGGCTCTCAGTTCTGCTGTAGTTACTTTAGGAGTTGCCATAGTTACAGCAGATAAGTCAGCACGTTGAGTAAAGATCCCTCAAGGCAGAAAAGAATACTCACTATAGACTGATAATCTACCTAGAACCTATATCATTAATCTATGTCTATTTAATATAATAAATCTACAACACCACACAGTACATCACAACCACTCTCTCATCCACAAAAGGCGATATAGGATAAAGACTTATGTAGACGTGTGACCGTGTGACTAGGTATGTAATGTGTCTTACCACCTATCCACATTCACTCTGTCTGGAACTTTCTCACTGTAAAGTCACCAGCCTTAATGAAATGTTTCTACCATCCATGTAATGGCACCATATATCCAATGGACGTCCTTCCATTAAAAGTCATCAATATATACTTCTTTTTCTTTTATTCCAATCAGTATGTCCCAACATGCAGGTACTCCGCTATGCCTGTGCCAATATGCAAGTACCCCTTTATGTATATGCCCTGTTATGCCTCCAGGTCATATGGGTATTTTTCCTACCCTGCTGCTCCACCAATTATGTGATGTTGTTTCCCCGAGAAGAGAGTGGGATCAACATGCACATCTTTAAACTGATTATCTGTTGGGATTATTGACTGACTTTTCGTCTACACTCCTCTCTTCTGTCTTCCCTTCCATATATCTCTTTCTTTCACTCTCTCTCTATTATTCTCTCAACACATACTTCGACAACAGTTCTTTTCCACATTAAATAAAAGATTTAATTTAAAACTATGTCTGGTGTATGGGTGGATATTGTCTATGTAGTTTGTATGTTCTTCTAGTGTGGCTGCCAGATAAGATGTTGATAGATAGTCTCCGTGGTTTCTCTCGTCTCTTCTCTCAGCTAGAGTACAGGACATGACATAGATACAGAACGGTCTCACCCTGACAGCTCCGTCTGCTTGAGTCGGTAGATATATCCGTTTTTTGTAATGAAAAATGTTCACCACTGTATGAATGTATTTAACCCGATCACCATATGCTGTCAGCGCACAGAATGTTCTTTATTATCTTATAGCGTTCTTAATTCCATCTTGGAAAACACATCGAGTTTCTATTGTTCTCTATTTTTGTCCTGTAAAAGTTCTACACTTAATTGATATAGGCACTTTGTATGCACCTTGCAACTCTTTGATACTGAGTAATTTGGGTCTTTTTCCTTTAGTTTGTATGATCTCTATTTTCCATTCTCTGTCCTCCTGACTTATTAAGATGACACTTCTTTTCCTTCCTTTCTTATGCACAAGTGTCGTGCGTTATGACTTTAAAGTGCTTTCTCGTGGGTTATCAACACTGGGTGATCTTGACCACAGCCATCTGTGTAATCTCTTAGTTGATAAGTCCCGCACTGGTATGGAAACCTTATTTAGGCATCTATGTTCCTTTATAGAATTAATGTAGATCCACGAATCGAAATTAATCCGCAGCCAAGCACTTTATCCCATTATAAGGGAGGATATTTCTTTTCATTACAGGACACATAATTCTATCTTCTCGTCCAGTTGGGAATCACACACTCAACTGACACAAAGAAGTGGCCACTCTCTTTAGATCATCTTTGTCCCATCGTCCTTGACATTGCTGGACAAAGCAAATTCAGACTTCATTGTCCTAGTTTGTGGAAAATTCCAGATCTGGGGCTTTTCCGTATATCCCTACCTCCAGAACGCAATAGACTGGTCCATGATGCTGTCTCTCTTGGTCGCTAACCAAATTTTCCACTCGACAGTTACCTGTGTTGTAGTCGACTCTCCCGACTTGACCTACATAC
Source organism: Cepaea hortensis (assembly GCA_963921405.1). Taxonomy (NCBI): domain Eukaryota; kingdom Metazoa; phylum Mollusca; class Gastropoda; order Stylommatophora; family Helicidae; genus Cepaea; species Cepaea hortensis. Next base: position 25,227,819 of record OY992876.1, on the reverse strand, counting down.
ACATGCGCTGGTCAATCCTTTGTGGTTATCCTTCTGTTTCATTAACTCGGGAATTAACCGTTCACCTGCCTGGTTTGTTAACCCTTCTCCTACGTGGGCAGTCGATGTATGCAGTCGTCCATCTGGGAATCATTAACTCTCAGTATTTCACGACAGAGGGCAAATATCAGAAATGGAATAAAGTCAAAGGAGAAAATTATTGCAGAAAAGTCACACACCAAGCGTTTGAGACGTAAGATGGTGCATGATGGTGGAAATGACCACGTGTTCACATGTACCCACTGTGAACGGACATTTACATCGCAAATTGGCCTTATCAGTCACACTCGCTACCGCCATAGTTAAAAGTTATTATGCCTTTTTAAAGCACAAACTATCGTCTGTCAAGACGGCAAGGTGCCAATGGCTATCAACTTCGCTATCACGCCCTCAAGACATCTATTACTTTATCTATTTATAACCAAACGTCAATGCCACCATGTTCCATGAATGGCGGCGAGCAAGACTGCCTTCTTTCAATTCCTTCTATCACCAGGGTTCTTATGACGTCCAACCACGGACGGTCTTGTCGCCCCATTTTCTCCCCTGTGTAGACATCTTATCTCTAAATCCCTTCATCGTTTCAGATAAAGCAACTTGTCTCCAGATCCTCTCGACACACAGGTTAGTCTCATATCCTTTACAGGACTCCGCAGTCAACCCCAGCAGTTTTTGGCTGTTTGTGATTTCTCGGCAAGTTTACGTTCAGTAGTTTGCCGTTGCTTTCTGGACGATCGGCACACATACCATTGTATAAAAATAACCACAAGGCGCTTTACTGCCAAATGCTGTCTTTCGAACGCGATATGCAGAATTACGAATTGCGTCAGTAATCCCTTCATCACAGAGCCGGCCCACTCGTCATACAACAGACTGAAATATGACCATTGTCATTTCCTGCTATGAACAATAATTTGTCTGTGAATGTGACTCTTGCAGTGCTTGAACCCTGATGTGTCACCAGAACCCCGGGGGGGGGGGGGGGGGGACAGAGAACTGGAACAATGTAACCTAACATCTGATGGGAGGTGCCTTGAAGAGATTTGACCAGTCTAAACTTCCCATACGTGCTCCGTCCTCACTCAACCTGCCTTAATGGCCGGCAGGCTGCACCGTATGGGAGGTGTAGCAATTTATCCACGACAATTCGTGACCAGGTGATGTCATCATCTACACGCAAGGCTCAGCGCTAAGAGGTGAAAGGCGAACCTGGGGTGGGAGGGGGTGTTTATGGCGAAGTTGTTGGACGGTGTTTGGTGCAGGAGAGTCTGGCATATGATACACGGGTTACTTACTGGGCTTTTTTTTTTTTTGCGTGTGGATTAGCTTTCCCTTTTCGCGTCTTTCGCCATCATGCGAATCCACTCCGACTTCAGAGGTATTTGTAATTTACATCCCCAAGTCAAGGACGAGAAGTCAACATTTTAGTCCGATTGACCGATGTAAGGGGTGAACCTGCTACCTTAACATCAGCACACCGGAATTTTACAAACGAGCGCTGTTATCTATTCGGCCATGCCGACCTGATATGCTGTACTGAATCACGACCTGTTTTTTTTTTTTTTATCGCAGTGAACACCAACATTTTACCGCTGTCGTTGATTTCTTGGCAAGATTATGCTCAGTAGTTTGCCTTTGCTTTCTGAGCGGCCGGCTCACTTATCCCGTAATTCACCAACGCGGCGAGAACCGCTACCAATTCTCGCGAGCTGCGTTACCCTACATGGATAAACACGATTACGGAGAAAGTCGTTTATCACCTAGGCCAGGGAGACCGGCACGACCTGCTTACATCCTAGTAGATCCCTCCTGAGATGTGAAGTTGATGCCCCGGTCTTCCACTCGCCGCTGATTTCTGAGCCTGGAGAGGGAGCTGGAGATCTCTACTACACAGCCACCGTAGAGATGGTACAACGAGAGTCTCCGTGGCGAAGTGGTCAAGTCGTCTGCCTCTTCGAAGGTTGTGGGTTCGATTCCGGGCCGCTTCCTTGGGTTAACGAGTGCAATTTTTTTCGGAGACTTCTGGGGGTCGTCGCTGGAGCTATGGAGTTCGTGCTTTGTGCGACGCTTTCGGCAGTTCGCTGCGGAAAGAGAGTGAGCCATATGGGATAAAAACCCGATGCAATGAAGTCGACCCTGTCGACTTTTAAGAGATGGTACTTAGCTGCCGATCATGAGAAAAGTCTGTGCACCAACCTCACTGCCCAGTTGTCAGCCTTTTCCAGGCTCACATAGAGTGAACACCAGTGTATCGTACTTAGGAGATAAACTCAAGTATTACAGATGATTGATCAAAAGATGAATCTCATTTTATTGTCTTTCTAGTATATAAGTGCCGGCTTCCTGGCCTAGAGGTTAGCGACTTTTCTCCGTAATCTCGTATACTTTCGTCTGTGACGACAGTGAGAATCAGCAGTGGTTCGAATCGCGTCGGTTACTTACGGGGTATGTGAGCCGGCCGCTCAGAAAGCAATGGCAAACTACTAAGCGTAATCTTGCCAAGAAATCAACAATTAGTAGAAAGATGATGATGTTGACAGCGATGTCCTGTAAAGGATATGCAAACATTTTATTTTAGTATATAAGTTGACCTCACTAGACAGTCGCTAACACTAACACACACACACACACACACACACACACACACACACACACACACACACACACACACACACACACACACACACACACACACACACACACACACACACACACACACACACACACACACACACACACACACACACACACACACACACACACACACACACACACACACACACACACACACACACACACACACACACACACACACACACACACACACACACACACACACACACACACACACACACACACACACACACACACACACACACACACACACACACACACACACACACACACACACACACACACACACACACACACACACACACACACACACACACACACACACACACACACACACACTTGCTAAGATACATATCGCTAAACGGTTGCTAAGATATATATCACTAGACAGTTGCTAAGATATATATCACTATATAATCGCTAAGATATATAACACTAAATAGTCGCTAAGAGACATAGTACTAAATTGTCGGGAAAAAAGTAAGCAAGTTGGCGTTACTTAACAGTCGCTAAGACGCCTAAGAGAAATATCAAAAGACAGTTGACTAAATTAGAAAGACACCAAATGACGTAAATTTACAGAACTAGACAGTCAACCAACACAAATCAGGAAAATTAAAGATAACTAGACGACCAGCCACTTAAAAACAAATCACTCTTACAAAAAGCCATCAAAATGTGATGTATTGAGGCCACATTTCTTGCATTCCCTTCCTCCAATCTCAGTGAAATATTTGCCACACGCGACAGTATATTCCTACTGCACTCCTTCCCCGCGATATCCAGCATAGAATAATCAGGAACACTTGAATGTGTGCATGAATAAGTAATCCGTATGTTTGAGCTAATGGATACACGCCAAGTCTGTCATATGTCAACACTCAGAAAAGTGACGTTTTGTAAGAAATTACGTTGCTGTTAACGATCTAGAGCAGTGTTTCCCAACCTTTTTTGTGCCATGCCCCACTTAAGCCTTTCTAAAATTCATATTGCCCCCCTCCCCCGCCCCACGCCCCCCCCCCCTCAACATATATATTATTTTTAATATTCAAAAAGTGAAATGTTCACTAAAGAAACTTGAATGATAGGTTTTAGGAAGAAATCACTAGGTAATTATTGAGCAAACACAGTAAGTAAATTTTCAAAACATTAGTTAGTTAGTTAGTTAGTTATCAGTTGGGGTATCTTCGTTGCACTCCGGACATGTCCATAGGTGCTCAGATCCTCCCCCCAGCATATGCATCAGCGTCCGGTGGCTAATAGTGCCAGTTCTGTGTTGGTTGACGAGGCGCTTTGTTTTCCCGATGTACCTCTCGCGTCTGGCTGTGCCGATTCTTACTCCCAGGTCTTTCATCCTGGAAAGCGATGTGGAATCACTGGCGTCAAAATCCTCTGTTCTCGCCATATCTTTAAGGGCGTTAATAACATCGGCACGATCCATGGGCTGGCCATCTACAGGGGGTGCAGAGCCAGCCAATTTATCAGCTCGTTCATTTCCCTCGACTCCCGCATGTCCCGGGACGAAGATGAAGGTGACTTTGCGGACAACAGACTTCCGCAGCGACTCAGTCCACTGTCTACGTACAGATCCAGCTTCGACCTTCTGAATCATGCTCATTGAATCACTTAGTACACACACGTTGGTATAATGCTGTGATTCCAGCCATATGAAAGCCTGTGTAACTGCCATCACCTCCATCGTCATGCTGCTCGTGGTCATGGAGTGGGCACCACTGGATTCTTGAACGGTTCGGCCCGCTGAGCGGGCTGTAAATGCCCACGCACTTCTCTGCTGCTTTACAACAGATCCATCTGTATAGATGAGTACTTCGGGACTATCTGAGTGATCATAGATGAGCGCGTTAACCTCTGCATTGACAGCGGCAGGGTTCTGCTCTCTGCACCGTCTGTCGAGTGTGATAATGCAGGAGAAGGTACACTTAAAAGCTGGAGGCACCGGCACCCATTCCTTGCCGGGGTTGATACTGGTAAGACTGCAGACCTGTCCGACGACATCTTCCGCCCGACCCATCCATGATTTGCCCCTCTTTAGCCTGTCACCCTTTTCTCTGAATACAGCGTCATGCAGAGGGTGCTGCTCATCTGCACTTATTTTTAAGTATGCACGAGCTCTCCAGATCTTGATCCTGTGTTCCATTGTCGGGAAGTCAAGGAGGTATCTCATTGCTACACAGCTGGTGTCAGGGCAGACATTTGAAAGATGCGTCCCCGGCACGTAAGGCCATGCGATCAGCAATGGAGAACTGAAATTCAAGTACAAAATAATTTTAATGAAAGATTTTTCTATATTATTTTAATTATTAGTAATTGTTTATTATTTAAATTTAGTGAGATCCTTGCGCTTGATGCTTGCTGCAAAGAGATCTTATGTCAGGTTCCAATTTAGTTAACTTCAGTCTCAAGTCTCCCCATTTTGTTATATTCAGCCGATTTCTTCCATTTTCGAATTGCCCCCCTTAACAGTGAAATTGCCCCCCTGTGGGGCGTGAGCCCCACGTTGGGAAACACTGATCTAGAGAATCTACTCAAACGTTAGTTTATGATAACATCGGGCTACTTCAGATATATTTGTTAAGACGCGTTTTCTGCGAGTTGGCTGTTGCTGTTAACGATCTAGGGAATGTACTCAAAGACTAGATTATAACATCGAGCTACATATAGATATGTTTTTAAAACTGCTCGTCTGTGAGTTAAATGTTGCTCACAAATGGAATTCCATGTATTTCCACAGCTATTTCTTTGAAAATGCAATCTCTTTCTATACTAGTCAATTATATTTTGACTCTTTTAACTCCGTCAGTTGTAATATTTAAAGAAATACGTGTGTGAATATGAAAGGGCTGGAGTGGGCTTGACGGACGACAGGTGTTAAGAAAACAAGTGGGAATTAAGGAATTAATGTGAAAACTGCCTGAGACAAGATGAGTTAGGTAAAGAATATCTAATTTTTGGACACGTTACGAGAAGAAATAAACTGGAGAACTTGGTGCCAACTGGCAAGATTGAGTGCTAAAGAAATAGGGAAATGCATAGAAGTAATTACCTGGATGTCTTGGCCACGTGGCGTAGTCGAGACAAGAACACCGAGCTGACCCACGACTCTGGTGATTATGTAAGGTTGCAAAACATGACCGCCTACATCTACCGGCGTGGCACATGATAGTAATGATTGCAGACTGACATTGGTATGTTCCCACAGAAAAGACGCATATTCTCAAGTGTTTACTTTATTGTGTGTGCTGTTTAATCTCTGCATTGCCATCCATGGCCGATTTCCTTCTGTCTTCTTTTTAACAAGTCTAGTTCAGGTTTATTTTCGATCGACGCTCTTTAACATTTGCGACATTTTCAATTTCTACATTATTGACCGTAATTTTTGGTTGACATGTAATTGTGTCTGTGGAGATTATGGTTCAATTTTTAACTGATTCAGTGCCTAACAAAACAGTAGGTTTAGACCAAACATGGCGGACAATCAAATGAACAAATATTATAATGTAAATTTCCATTCCCTAAGTATTAAAATTCCAGCAAATACCGTGAAACAAAACAAATAAAACGATGACCCTATTATGGCGATATATCCTCCTTCTGTCCGAATGGGAAATCACAATTGACGATACACTATCCCTCTGCGCTGAATGAGTTAATATTTAGAAAATCTTCACAGCGTTTCTTAACAACATAATTATCTGATCTAATCCATTCGCACTATTTCGGAGCAAAAGTGTATGATCAGCAGCTCCGAGTACAGGAATCGGATTTTTACCTATTATACATGGATCAAAATGAATCCTTTCTGACATTTATCAGTACAATTTCTGCATTGATATTAAACATGCATTGGGAAACAGTTATTTGTTTTTCTCAGTGTGTGTCCCATCCATCACCAGAGTGTTTTATGTTTATTTTTAATCTTCCGATCGACTAAAATTGTTCCATTTTACCACATGAGCTCCACTCCACACTAGTGATTGTGTCATCATTGTTGTCCTTCTTTCTGTAATTTTTTTTTTGTGTGTGTGTGTGTGTGTGTGTGTGTGTGTGTGTGTGTGTGTGTGTGTGTGTGTGTGTGTGTGTGTGTGTGTGTGTGTGTGTGTGTGTGTGTGTGTGTGTGTGTGTGTGTGTGTGTGTGTGTGTGTGTGTGTGTGTGTGTGTGTGTGTGTGTGTGTGTGTGTGTGTGTGTGTGTGTGTGTGTGTGTGTGTGTGTGTGTGTGTGTGTGTGTGTGTGTGTGTGTGTGTGTGTGTGTGTGTGTGTGTGTGTGTGTGTGTGTGTGTGTGTGTGTGTGTGTGTGTGTGTGTGTGTGTGTGTGTGTGTGTGTGTGTGTGTGTGTGTGTGTGTGTGTGTGTGTGTGTGTGTGTGTGTGTGTGTGTGTGTGTGTGTGTGTGTGTGTGTGTGTGTGTGTGTGTGTGTGTGTGTGTGTGTGTGTGTGTGTGTGTGTGTGTGTGTGTGTGTGTGTGTGTGTGTGTGTGTGTGTGTGTGTGTGTGTGTGTGTGTGTGTGTGTGTGTGTGTGTGTGTGTGTGTGTGTGTGTGTGTGTGTGTGTGTGTGTGTGTGTGTGTGTGTGTGTGTGTGTGTGTGTGTGTGTGTGTGTGTGTGTGTGTGTGTGTGTGTGTGTGTGTGTGTGTGTGTGTGTGTGTGTGTGTGTGTGTGTGTGTGTGTGTGTGTGTGTGTGTGTGTGTGTGTGTGTGTGTGTGTGTGTGTGTGTGTGTGTGTGTGTGTGTGTGTGTGTGTGTGTGTGTGTGTGTGTGTGTGTGTGTGTGTGTGTGTGTGTGTGTGTGTGTGTGTGTGTGTGTGTGTGTGTGTGTGTGTGTGTGTGTGTGTGTGTGTGTGTGTGTGTGTGTGTGTGTGTGTGTGTGTGTGTGTGTGTGTGTGTGTGTGTGTGTGTGTGTGTGTGTGTGTGTGTGTGTGTGTGTGTGTGTGTGTGTGTGTGTGTGTGTGTGTTGCGCTCGCTCGCTTTTGAACACGAGCCTAGTACACACATGGTACTTCTAGTAGCACTGGACTGAGTTTTGCATGTGGATTAGCTTTCCCTATTACCAGTCTCCCTTGCCAGCAGGCGAACCCACTCAGTCTTCTGAGGTACTTGTAATGAACGTCCCTAAGTCAAGGACGAGAAGACAATATTTTAGTCAAACTGACCAGTGTAGGGGTTGGATCCGTTATCCCAGCATCATCACACCGGATGTTTAAGAACGAGCTCTCTGACCCATTCGGCCTTGCTGACTTCCGTGCAGGCAAGGATAAAATAATCCCATGTTTCTGCCTGGTATCCGTCCAATGGATCGTAAATCCTCAGCCATGCCATATCAAGAACGTTGACGCTTTGTTATCTACAGTAGTGAATTTGAATAACGAAGACATAAACAATACATTCCACGATTTATTGCCTGGCATATTTCGCTGCATCTCGTCAGGTACATACTGCAGAATTCCACAACATAAATTAAAGTGATTAGATAAATTTTTCAAGCTGAAATATACACATGTTCGCACAGTAATGTCGATTGTCTACCACGGAAATTTTGAACTGACTATCATGTATTTCTGTTTGCACAAAACTGGCCTATGTAGATTAACCATGATGACTTCTGTAAATTTTAACAAGCGAGTAAATTTTAAAAAGCGACTATTTTGTGTATTAAACAACACGCTAAATGCACTGTCTCCATCAATCACATGACCCGGTTTCCAAAACGTGCCGTGCAATCGAGGACGTAGGAAGTTTGTGATGTGTCGGTCTCACCAGGCTCCCATCGCTATCTACAGTAGGAAAATACTGGCCATGTATTCCTCCGTGCATTCTGACCTACATGATGAGATGGTTCTTTCATATCACAGATCTATAGCAGCTTCCTGCTTCACGACATATCTTTTATTTTTGTTTAGCAATAATCATAAGATCAATGTAAACCAAAGTAAGAAACAAGTGGTATTTCACGCGTAAAATCGATGTTACCGCAAGTGGCGTGGGGGAAAGTAGGAATAAATGTCAAGAACGTTGGATGCCTCTAATAGTCACGTGTTGACATGCTTTAGAATGGAAGCGGTGAGTATGTCAACCAACGTGAAATAACTGGCGGTGTAAAGGATCCAGTCGGTTCATGAAAGGAGCAAGACTACATATCTGAGGTTTTGTAGAAACACAGACAAAAACACGACACGAGATAGAGAGACAAATTAGAAAATAGGAACACGTGTACGGACAACACCGTTTACTGATTTTGTAGAACACCATAGAATTAAATCTTTCGGACATTTAGTTAGAATGGAACAAGATGAACCAGCGACTTTGGCGTTCTACATGAGAACATCTGGATAGAAGGCAAGAAGATGACCCAAAAAAGTTGGCTAGATTAAGTAATGGAGACATTGAAGAAATCACATATAACATTAATAAAATCAACAAGAAACACAGAAAATCATATATAATTTCTATCTGCGACGATTCACGGCAGAAGCAGTGGGACAAAATAAAGAAAATAACTAGACACTGTTCATCATTCTAATGTACCACGCCGATAAGTGTAGATGGTCATGTTTCGCCATCTCACGCGATCACCAGAGTAGTGGATCAGCTCTGTGTTTTTGTCTTAATTATACCATGTGGCCTTTGTCATCAAGTTCTACAATATGTTTCGCTGTCTACGTCTAATTTCTTTAATGGGTTTACGATTTTCATGTGTTTCTTGTAGGACTTGCTCGTCGGTTTTTCTGTCAGTCCATTGTATTCTTCGCATTTTCTTCAGAAACCATACTTCTACTGCCATTAGATGTTTTACAGCTTGTCTGCTTTTATACTCTTTCTTCTTCTTCTTCAGCGTTCCGAGCCATTGAGGTTCTTTGCTGCAGATACAAGCCGTCTCCATTCGTCTCTCTGGTTGACCTTCTCTTGCCAGTCGTTGATTCCAAGTGCTTGTAGGTCTGTATATATATTATCTCTCCACCGTCTTCTTGGTCTACCTCGGGGTCTACGGTCATTTATTTCCTGAGTGGAAGCGAGTTTTGTTTCCCTATAATCTTCCATTCTTTCTATATGCCCCAGCCATTGTAGTCTATTAGCCTTCATGATGCCAGTGATTAATTAGCCTCACCTTGTTCCTCTTGTACCTTGCGGTGTCGAGGTGAAGCATAAGCAGCGGTAGTGTGCCCGTTTATGGGCTTTATGTATCGAGATGCCCATGAACTCTGCTATTCCCTCTGTCCATCATTTACGTGACTGGCATTTTCCTCTGCTTCCATCTGGTCTGTACATCATTGCTTGCTTTGGTATAGTGTTAATTGGTAATCTAGTTATATGGCCAAACCATTTAACTTGCTGTTTTCAGATGAAATCTGTAACCCACACTTTAGTCCTGATTGCTTCATTTCTGATTTTCTCTCTTCTTGATACATTGAGTATTCTTTACAGGAATCTCATTTCTGTTGTTGTGATTTTTCTTTTCTCTTTTTCTGTCAATGTTTAGGTTTGGCATAGATAGCATAGCATTGGTGGGGAGATTGTGTTGTAAAGTGCTTTCTTAATAACTATTGATTAGCATTTGATCTTTAGTAATGGTGCCATTTGAACAATGAGTTGGTTTTCCTTATTGCGTATATTTTCGATCTCGTCTTCTGATTTGCCGTTTGATGATATTATACTTCCCAATTATTTGAAGCTCTTTACTTTTTCAGGGGGTGTTCTTTTAGGTGTATCTTGTTTTTTTTTTCTTCTTTGGTTATAATCTGTTTTACTGATGCGAACTTGGCGTGTTATCCTCTTTACATTCTTCGTTTAGCCTGTTTATGTGGTCTTGTAATTATGTTTCTGATTTTCTATTAATGCTTAATCGTCTGCAAATAGGATTTCTTTAATGGTGTAATTTGCCGTTGGTGTTTCTTCTGTGTTCTGTTCTTCGTGCGGTGTTGTTACGGTCTCTCTTTGGTTGGTTTCTGTACATATCCAGTCTATATAGGTTATGAACAAGAATGGTAACAGTACACAACCTTGTCGTACTCCGAATCTTATGGTAAAATATCAAATAGTCATGATTACGACATGTTCACAACGATATGCCACGACATTTACATGCCAATATGTTAGTTCATAGCAAAAGAGTCTATTACCTTTGTTTAACGGGCACAAGCGAGGACAAGTTTACAACACTCATTAGCACCTTGCCGTCGTGACACACGCTAGTTATATTGTGTTACATTGTGCTTTCAAAGGACATAATAACTACAACCCATGGTGGGGAACAGGGATGGAGTTATACATCTCCATAGCACAAGGCCTGGGCTGATTTATAGAGACCATGTGTTGCCCATGAGGCATGATCGCTCTCTCGGAGTGCCTAGTTTACTCCAGAGGAAAGGTAATACAATACATCTAGAATATGACTAGCTGCAGAAGCTGCCGAATCAGAAAAATATAGTTCACGAGTCACGAATAGTATCATAACAAATTGACACTATTTGAAATGAATTATTTCACAGCATTGATGCACGATTTCAGCATTTCAGGTACATAAATATGGCATACTGTCTGTCTGTCTGTCTGTCTGTCTGTCTGTCTGTCTGTCTGTCTGTCTGTCTGTCTGTCTGTCTGCCTGCCTGCCTGCCTGCCTGCCTGCCTGCCTGCCTGCCTGCCTGCCTGCCTGCCTGCCTGCCTGCCTGCCTGCCTGCCTGCCTGCCTGCCTGCCTGCCTGTCTGTCTGTCTGTCTGTCTGTCTGTCTGTCTGTCTGTCTGTCTGTCTGTCTGTCTGTCTGTCTGTCTGTCTGTCACTTTATATATCGGTCAGCTTGTGTGTCTGGCTGTCTGTTTAATCATCGGTGCGACTGTCCGTTGCTCTTTGTCAAACTGCTGTCTGTCTCTATGTCTACTTTTGTTTGTTTCTGTCTTTCTTTCTTTCTTTCAAGAACCCACAGATTGACAGAGATGCCTATAGAACAGTGGTTCTCAACCGGTGGGGAATTCCTCCCAAGGGGGGAATTTTAGGGTTTCCATGGGGAGGGGGGGGGGATTAAGATTATTTCAAGATCGCGTTAATACAAGAACCGATTACTTGATATTGTTTTTCCCTTCACACTGTACTATGCTGTACGTCTCACCCTTCTAAAATTCAATTTATAAAGTAAGTAGACCCAGAAATCATGTTTTATATGGACGTCTAGACTTGTTTTAGTATGTGCTATTAAATTTAGCTTCTATTATTACGTGCACAGTGTAGGGGCGGGGGAGGGATTTTTAGGGGGAAGAAATACGAAAGGAGGGAATGACGTTCTGAAAATATGATGAAGGGGAGAACGGGCCAAATTTTTAAGTAGGAAATACGAAAGGGGGAATGACGTTCTGAAAATATGGTGAAAGGGGGGCGCGGGCCAAAAAGATTGAGAACCACTGCTATAGAAGCTTCTTCGTGCCGCTGGAAATGTTATCGAGGAGAACTTGATGAGCTGTTGCATGCTAAAGAGAACAATGTCAGCACAGGAATGCATGCTAGGGACTGATACGGTTTAAATGGATATTGACTTTGGCATGCGCCATTCCAACCTAGATAATTGGACCATTTTTCTGCAAGGGCCATCGATATTGTCTTTAGCCTGTGGTTGAGAAATTGGAAGCAGAGGAAGAGACCGACTATGTAAACGATTCACGCGGGGAATAAGAGTCCATGGGAATATCGATACATGAAGCCCATAAGCGGGCACTCTCCCGCTGTTTATACTTCACCTCGATACCGCAAGGTATAAGAGGTACATGATAAGATGAGATGAGATGAGATGAGATGAGATAAGATTAGATGAGATGAGATAAGATGAGATAAGATAAGATTAGATGAGATAAGATGAGATGAGATAAGATGAGATGAGATGAGATGAGATGAGATAAGATGAGATGAGATGAGATAAGATGAGATGAGATGAGATGAGATGAGATAAGATGAGATGAGATAAGATGAGATGAGATGAGATGAGATGAGATGAGATGAGATGAGATGAGATAAGATGAGATTCGAATAAATATTTTTGTGTGGGCTCGCTCGCTTTGAACTCTTACGCAGTCCATACACACTACTTCTAGTAGTGCTGGACTGAATTTTGGGTCTGGATTAGCTTTCCCCATTAACAGTGTTCCTGGCCATCAGGCGAACCCACTCCGACTTCAAGGGTACTTTAATTTACGTCACCAAGTCAAGGACGACAGGTCAACATTTTAGTCCAACTGTCCGGTGTAGGGGTTGAACCCCTTACCTCGGCATCAGCACACTCGATGTTTAAGAACACGCGTTCTTATCCATGCTGACCTACATTTTAAAAATATATTTCAACCTATCGACCCTTTTGTCCTATTGTTTTTTTTTAGTTTTTTTTTTTTAGGTGTAATATTATACTTTACTATTTCATGTTGTCTAGGTTACATATTTTTGTTTTCTCTGCTTATGTCCATTTACAGCTTTTACACAGCTTTTACATATTTACTTACCAGTAGTTTGAAAGAGATTCTGGGAAGAACAGAAAGCTTTCTGTTAAAACAAAAGACTTGACCTATCAATCCTGTGTCATTAGTAAGCTTCTTTACGGCAGTGAAACCTATTTAGATTTCTCACACGAAATGAAATGTCAGCTTTCATATACAGTGGTATTAAGTGGCAAGCAAAGATCATAAATATTGAAGTATTGGAAAGATCAGGTTGTGTGACGGTGTATTCCATGCTCAGTCTTCGTAGACTTAGATGGATAGGACACATTAGGAGGATGGATATTGGTAGAATACTAAAGGACATCTTTTTTGCTTAATTACAGATTCGTAAAAGTTCTAGGCATCAACCTCCACTGCGGTACAAAGATGTGTGTAAGAGTGACGTGATTGATATGGGCATTAATAATGTCTCTTGGGAGCAAGTCGCCGCTGATTGCGTTGGATGGAGGGAAAAGATCAGAAATGGAAGACAATGGATACAATTATTACAGATAGGTCACACACACTTAGCGCGTGCGGCGTCAGATGGTGCTTAATAGTGGAAATTACCATGTATTCACATGCATCCATTGTGGACGAACATTTGCAGCGCGAATTGGTCTGATTAGTCTCATTCGCAGCCGCCATATGTTGTAGTTATTATGCCTTTTTTAGCACAATGTAACAAACTATCGTCTGTCAAGGCGGCAAGGTACTACTGTACAAGTAGTATGTTTAATGATGTGATCTTCAATATCATTGTCTCCAGTGGCATCTCCGCGTTCCAGGTGGTTGATACGGATCTCTAGCCGTTTCTGTCTTAAAAGTGGGTTATGGGCAAGAGAATCGACTTTATTGCACCGAGTTCTAGTCCATATAAGTATGACTTCTTTTCGCAATGCGATCTGCTGAAAGAACCACACACAGTACAGACTCGGTAGGACCAGCGACCACTCCCGGGTCTCCATAAATTGCACTCGTAAAACCGAGTTCCACTTGGCCACAGAGACACGCACTGGCTAGTAGCATGAGCCTTCATTATAAATTCTTCAACGATTATCTTTTTCATACCTTAAACAGTCGCTTAAAAATCGACAGGGTAGACTTCATTGCACCGGGTATTATCCCATATGGCTCAGTCTCTTTCAGCAGGGCGGAAAGCGTCGCACAAAGGACGAACTCCGTAGCTTCAGCGACGCCGAAAAAATGCACTCATGAACCGAAGGACGCGGCCCGGAATCGAACCCACAACCTTCGGAGCCCGAGTCAGACGGCTTGACTACTTTGCCACGGAGACTCCCATTATTGAACGTCATACATTTCTCATGTATGTCCATTTATAACTTTGACGTTCTCTTGCAATTATTCTTGATAATTCTTCTGTCCTTACTTTTGTTATGACAGCTGGGATGAACAGACAGGTCATGGGAGAAATGAAATAATTACATTTGTGACGACATTAAAGGACATGTCATTTTACTTTAATGGAGGGAAAAGTCGATGGCAGCAGAGCAAAGAGGTAGGCAGGGATACAAACGTGTGTTCCCTCACTTGAGCCCTGCCGGTGCTACGGAGTGTGTGCAATGTGCTGCGATTGCCTTTGTCTGATATATATGAGGAGACTGAAGCACTTATGGGGATGTCTGTGTGTAATCAAAGTGATCCCTTATCAATACCAACCAAACAGCAATAGCTGGAGAAGAAATCCGTCCATTTAACATAGTTTTCGGTTCACTTGGATGATAGACGTCTTATTTCTGCCAAAGTATAATCCGAATAACTAAGATACAAACAATATATATGTCAGCGTTTCAGTCACTCGTTAGTCTTGGTTCTAGTAGTAGTAGGCCTCTTTCAGTCCTGAAGGACTATAGAGTTGTGCCGCTTGGGAGGTGCCTGGCAGCACCGCTGGTGACTGTATAGTCCATTGTGAGAGTGACAATCTCTGTCACAGTTTCCGCATCTGTAAGACGAGGCAAGTCCCGCAGTAAGTGACTGCGCTTTGAGCCTGTGCCGCCTATCCTCAGTTTGTTGGATCAGATTGCACCCAAAGAGCACCAGTCCGTTTCGTACATCTCTTCTCCAGGAGCATCTGTCTGTTGCAACTCTTTCCCACGTGTCTGGATCTATTCCAGTGGTTTTCATATCTTGTTTACACACATCCCTATATCGCATTTGGGGTCTTCCGGTTGGCCTCTTTCCTGTGGCTAGTTCTCCGTAAAGGAAATCTTTGGGAATACGTTCATCCTCCATTCGAGATACGTGGCCCAGCCACCGGAGGCGTCTCTGCTTGAGGAGGGTGTGCACTGTGGTAATATCTGCTCTTTCAAGCACCTGTTTGTTTGTTATGTGGTCTTTCCATGTTATGCCCAGGATACGTCTCAGACATCTCATGTGGAAGGAATTCAACTTCCTTTCCTGTCTTGAGTACAGGGTCCAGGATTCAGACCTATAGAGTAGTGTGCTAACAACACAATCTTTATATACTTGAGCTTTTGTACGCTCTGTTAGTCTATTATTCTCCCAAACTCTTTTAGCTAGCCTGGAAAATGTTGTGGCTGCCTTTCCAATGCGTCTGTCGATTTCTGTCTCTAATGAAAGATTATCTGAAATTGTCGACCCCAAATACACAAAATCGTGGACGACCTTCAATTCGTAATTAGCAATTTTGATTGACGGAGGCGCACCAGCATCTTGTTCCATCACCTGTGTTTTATTTAGGCTAATGGTGAGCCCAAAGTCTTTGCAGGCGGCAGCAAAACGATCTATGAACTGTTGGAGGTCTTCTGCTGCATGAGTAGTCAGTGCTGCATCATCTGCAAAAAGTAGTTCTCTTACGCATCTTGATCTTATCTTGGTCTTTGCCTTGAGTCTTGATGGGTTAAAAAGTTTGCCATCAGATCTTGTGTGGAGGTATATGCCTTCAATGGCAGTCCCAAATGCCTGCCTTAAGAGGACGGCGAAGAAGATACCAAAGAGTGTAGGAGCAAGCACGCAGCCCTGCTTTACTCCGCTGCTAATGCTGAATGACTGGGATGTTGAGCCGTCAAATAAAATGGTCCCCTGCATGTTTTCGTGGAATGATTTCACGAGACTAAGAAGGATGGGTGGACATCCAACCTTTTCAAGGACCTTAAAAAGGCCGCTTCTGTTCACGAGGTCAAATGCCTTTGTGAGGTCGATGAAGGCAATATATAACGGCTTCCTCTGTTC
This sequence comes from Cepaea hortensis, assembly GCA_963921405.1. Classification (NCBI taxonomy): domain Eukaryota; kingdom Metazoa; phylum Mollusca; class Gastropoda; order Stylommatophora; family Helicidae; genus Cepaea; species Cepaea hortensis. The sequence goes on along the minus strand of OY992876.1, from coordinate 25,211,472 downwards.
TCTGCACTTCTCTTGGAGCTGCCGGAGTGAGAAAATCATACCGATGGTGGACCTGTTGGGTCTAAATCCGCACTGCGATTCGGGGTAGATTTTTTCAGCAAGAATGTGTAATCTTTTAAGGCATACTCTGGCAAAAATCTTGCCTGTAATGCTGAGTAGAGAAATGCCGCGATAGTTGTTGCAGTCGCTTCTGCCGCCTTTGTTTTTATAAAGGGTAACGATGTTTGCGTCTTTCATATCTTGTGGTAATGATTTTTCTCTCCAGCAGAGCTGAAATATTGCATACAGTTCTGGGATGATTGTTTCTTTGCTACATTTTAAAATTTCAGGTGGAATATTATCTTTTTCAGGTGCCTTGCCGGATTTGAGAGAGTCTAGTGCTTCGCTGATTTCTGTGAGGCAATGTTCGTTATCCAAGGCATGCATGGCGGACTGTTGAGCGATGGCTTCCAGAGCTTCTTCACTGACAGTGTTATCCATTGAGTATAGCTCTGAGTAGTGTTCTACCCAGCGATCCATTTGTTACGCTCGATCTTTTATGAATACCCCCTCAGTTGATCGTAAAGGGGCCATCTTATTTTTTGATGGACCGACAGCTTGCTTGATGCCCTCGTACATTCCTCTTATATTTCCAGTGTCTGCACAAGTTTGAATTTGAGCAGAGAGCTGTAGCCAGTACCTGTTCGCACATCTTCTTGCCATCTGTTGTACTCTATTTCTGGCCGTTCGCAATGCCTGCAGTGTTTTCTCTGAAGGTGATGTCTTATACATTGAGAATGCATGTCTCTTTATCTCCAGGACTGGGAGCATCTCTTCAGAGTGTGCTTCAAACCAGTCGGTTGACTTAGTTTGCTTCTTGCCAAATGTTGATAGTGCTGTACTGTAGATGGTGTCGCGAAAATGACTCCATCTCTCGCGGAATTTCCGTTTGTGGGGGACAGGCAGAGTATCTGCTAGAGCCTGCATGAATATGTTGACCTTCTCTTTATTCTGGGTGCCGCTGGTGTCAATGCGGGGTCTTCCTTCTGTTCGGCTTCTGTAGATTCTCTTGGGCTTTATCTTCACCTTGCTGGAGACGAGTGAATGGTCGGTGTCGCAGTCAGCACCATGATAGCTGCGAGTCAGCCGTACATTGCGGAGGTTGCTGCATTTAGTGAGCACCAGGTCGAGTTGGTGCCAGTTCTTTGATCTGGGGTGCCTCCATGACACCTTGTGTTGAAGTTTCGTGTCAAAGAAGGTGTTGGTCACGCACAGATTATGGTGGCTGCAGAATTCCAAGAGACGTTGTCCATTGTCATTGATCTTCCCAACGCCAAACTGTCCTAGACATGAAGGCCACGATTTGTGGTCTGAGCCAACCCTGGCATTGAAATCTCCCAGGATAAAAAGATGTTGTTTCTCTGGTGTTTCCTTGACTTCTTTGCTAAGGTCGTCATAGAACTTGTCTTTAGATTCTGATGCTGCAGTTAGTGTTGGGGCGTAAACGCTTATAGTACTAACTGGGCCTGCCTCTGTCTGGAGTTGGAGCTTCAGTATTCTTTCAGTGCCATCACTTGGTGGTATGATGGAATTAAGCAGCTTGTTTCTGATGGCGAAGCCAACTCCATGCTCCCTGGTCTCTCCGCACGGCTTGCCATGCCAGTAAAAAGTGAAATCCCTCTCCTTGATGCTTCCAGATTCTTGGAGTCTGGTCTCTTGCAGGGTGACAATGTCTATCCCCAGTCTTAGTAGTTCGTTGTTTATCACTGCAGTTTTGCGGGCATCCACAATCTCATTTAGATCGTCTGAGATGCCAGGGGTCATGGTTCTTACGTTCCATGTTCCCAGCCTTAGGGCTGGTTGTTTTGCTTTTTTCTTGTTGCTAGGTGTATAGATTGCGGTTATGTGTCAGGATTTTCCCCTAAGCTCCACACACCCTCAGGAGCAGATGAACTGTGGCGAGACAACACCTTATTGACTGGGGGCTGCCCAGCTTAGGCGGGCGGTAGCTGTCTAGTGAGATACGATGATCTCTCCCACCGTCGGAAGTAGCCCCTGGCGCCTTGCTCTACGCCAATCGAGCATTAAGACTTATAACCGGCAAATGCTGCTTCCCGTGTTGTGTCACCGCTTTACGCGGTGCTGAAGTGACCTCTTCAGGGCACAAGCCTGGGCAATGGAAATCGGAGAACCAGCTGTTGCCCAGTAGCAGGTTCCCCCTCTCCACGTCGCCGATGTTGACCAAGGGAAAGGCAGTAGCCAATGCAACTTGGCATCGGTGCCGTCGCAGGAGTTGCCAGAACTATGTTGTTTACAACATGGAACTGCCTTAGGGACTCCATCTCCGGATTTGTCCTCAGGGTTTACTCCCGAAGTCTTTCCCATATGGGTATACCCGCAAGGCAGCGGAGGTTTGAGATTTATAGTTCCCTCTCTTAGAAAAGATATCAACCAAGGCTGACGAGCCTCCTCTGCCCGGGAATCAATAAGGAGGGACGTCTACCATTCTTCCTTCCTGGCAGTGACCATACTGATCGGATGACCGTAGCCGTTGTCTCTACTCAGAGATCCTCTGCCCACCGTCACTGACTTGAAACCATAATCAACAACTATCTGTCGGCTGCTACCAAGTCCAATCCACCACCTGCTCCCATGGCTTCACGTTACCCTGTTGGGGGGGGGGGGGGGCTAAACGGGTACTCCACCTTGCCCAAGGGTGTCCCGTAGGCTAGCGGAGGGAAGGAGGCACCTTACTTCTCCTTTGATAGGGTGTACCCCTACCCCGCTACCCGCAAGCCTTGGTTATGACATAAATTCATGCATGCATAATTAATCTGTTAACACAGTCCGTATGTTTAGATATTTATGAACGTGAATATATTCTACGCTAATCACAAATTACATTAGTAACAGTTTATGGAAAAAATATAATGCACTACTCAGCAATGCACTCGTGCGCTCTCGTTTCACAAGTTATCTCACACCCTAGCGCACAGGCTATTCAATGCCACACTCTCTTAGCATTAGCAAGCTCTCGTGTCAGGTATGCAGTACACACTGTCTCCTTCTCTCTCTCACTCTCTCAAATATGCAAGCACATCCTCTCTCAACCAGTCTAGTCCAGTCTGTCCGTTTCTACCCTCGGTCGGTGGTCACGTGGTACTTGACCTCGTGTCGTCCGTAATAGTCGTGCTAAGTAGGATGTCTCGGTCTTCTGGATACCGTCCTGTCCTTCACCCGTCTGTTGATGACTGGCGTCTCAGGTCGTCCAGTGCAAGGTTGTACTGTCATTCAAGGACACTGTTCTGTCCATAATCCCCATGTCCTGTCTCTTAATGGGTGTATTGTCCTGTCTACTCTACCAATGCTATACCTATGTCCTGTCCCTGTCATATGTCCTCTCTTCCATCTTCCTGGGACTCTGACAATATTGCACGATTTATTGCCTGGCATATCTCACTGCATCTCGTCAGGTAAAAACTGCAGAAATCACACAACATAAACTAAAGTGATTAGATAAATCCTTCAAGCTGAAATATACACATACAGTAATTTCATTACAGCAGTCGGCCAAACATTCTATGCCGCAAATCCAAATGTCTACAGTATGTACCTGACGAAATGCAGCGAAATATGCCAGGCAATAAATCGTGCAATCTATTGTTTGTATCTTCGTTATTTAAATTCACTACGGGAAAATAATGTTTTGAATTTCTTAAAGTATAATTTATTTATTTACTTCATATGATACAAAACTCTGCAGTATTCACCTGACGAGATCCCGCGAAATATGACAGGCAATCAATCGTGCAACATATTGTTTCTAGCCTCTGTGTTGAAATTCACTAAAAGAATTCATTGTTTTCAGTACATTTCAAGCGAACGAAAGAAGAAACAGTGTTCGTTCGTCATTGTTCCTTCAGCGAAGCATTGTTGTAAACCGGAGATGGCAGTTATTCCAATGTGCGTTATATTTCATGCTTTCTATTGTCTACTGTGTCCTATTATTTCCACGTTTGTCCACTAGTCATTGCCGAGCCCAGATCAATAAGTGTGAATGTATTTCTTATATTATTTATGCTGCCTTCCTTGTCCCCCAACAAATGATATTATATACTCGCAGAGATGTCACCGTTGCGATATTGCTTTTCACTTTAGCAATTTTTAAGAGTAACTTACGCCTTAACTGATTTCTTTTTGATGTGTTATTTTTTTTTTTAGTGGAGATGTCAGCATCGGGTTGTGCAGGAGTGTTAAATAGTAATAATTTATTTACAATGAAATAAAAATAATGAACCAACATTTCATAGCCGGCAATAAATATTGTGAATTGTATTAAACAGGACGCGTTTGAATATGAACGAGTTCAAGAATGACCATCACTGAACTCCGGACATTTCCACACGTGCTCTGTCCCCTTCCAATGTGTCAGTAATACAACAAAGAAAATAAGCCCCACAGCAGGAATCTGCAATGGGTATGTTCAATTTAGGACCATCAGATTTTTATTGACCGGAGTGTACGGAGGAATAGATGGCCAGTCTATCACTCCTGTAGTGAGCGACGACGAGATGTGGTATCCAGCCTTTGTCCGACTTCGCTAATGTTATTGTGAACATAATGTCCCAACGTTATACACAAGTGCCCCATTACATTATAATTATCATCATGTACAGTGCCGATAAGCGTGGGCGGTCATGTTTAGCCACCTCACTCGATCACCAGAGTCGTAGATTAACTCAATGTTCTTGTCTCGACCATTCCATGTGGCCAAGCCTTCCACGTATTTACTTCTCTGCCTCCCCCTTGTTCTCTTCCCCTCGATCTTGCCAGATGTCACCAAGTTCTCCAATTTATTTCTTCTCATAACTAAATATAACTAAATATATTGTGACTGTCTACGGTTAACGTCTCTAATCAGTTTACGATTTTCATTTGTTTCTTGTAGGGCTTGGTCATTGGTTTTTCTGTCTCTCCGGGGTATTCTTTGTATTTTCCTTAGAAACCACATCTCTACAGCCATCAGATGTTTCTCAGCCTGTTTGCTCATTATCCACGCTTCACATCCATACAAAATCATAGGTTCTATGCAGCACCCCAACACTCTTTTGTTCACATCCTATTATTGGTCAGTATGTTTTCCAATCGTGAATGTCTTTCTTATATTACTTTTACGGCTGTCCGTGATGCATTGTCTGGTTTTTTTTTTTAATATCTATTTTTAATTGTCTAATGGGAATATCGATATATGAAGCCCATAATCGGGCACTCTCACGAAGTTTATACTTCACCTCGACACCGCAAGGTACAAGAGGAACATGATGAGATGAGATGAATATTTGTTGTTCCATTGATACAGACTTGGGTGGAAATGTTCGCCTGTATCTGTGTGTTTTTACTTTTTACACCCGACGAGCTTCTGTCATATTTTGTGTTTGAGTAGAGTTGAATTGAGTTGGGTTAAAAACCGACGTCACGACATTCCGTTCTCATCTTATTTCATAAGATGAAGTATGCCATTTTACCTGGCTATTAAAGAAGAGTGTAGGGATAAATTCGCTATTATAATAGAGGGTACCGCATCAATTAGCTATTATAAAATATTTATGTTAGCTTTAAAAAGAGGGTCACACATCAGTTAGTTATTATAAAAGACGGTCATGGAACAATTGTATATAATAAAATATTTTAGCAGGTCAATTAGCTATTATTAAAGAGGGTCACGGGAAATTAGCTATTATAAAACATTTTAGCTGGACAATTAGCTTCATAAAGTGGGTCACTGAACAATTATTTATTTAAAGATTATCACTGGACAATTAGCTTAATAAAAGATTATCGGGGGACAATTGACCATGATAAAAGAGGGTCGTATTGTCACTCACCTGTTACAAATCGGTGTCACGATTCGAAACAGTTTGGGAAACTCTGGACCGGAGAGACAAACACGTTACAAAAACCCTCCTTATAAGGAAACCATCTTCAAAATAATGTAAATGAAGACAGCGGAAGACAGCCTGATTGCCTATATTAACATTTTTGTTCAGTTTTGATTGAATAATTAATCAGTGATCGACGGCCATGTCTGGCCTTCCTAATTATCATAGATCAAGTCAGTGCAAATGTTTTTGTTGTTGTTGTTGTTGTTGTTGTTGTTGTTCTTAAGTAGAACATATGGGGTCTTTTTACATGGGTTTTTTATTATTATGGGTTTGGCAGGTATACTGGGTTAGACAGCTCGATGTTATTTCGATTGGATGTATCTGATAGTGGGATTCAAATGTGTACAGTTTGAAAAAGGCGCTGACACCAACCAGGAGTGGGTGAAATAAGAGTTCTCTCGCTTTCTTCGTCTTCTTATTTCGCCCTTTATCTCTTCCCACCCTCTCCCCTAGCATTGGGGCACATCCTCTCAATCAGTTCACTCCGAACCATCCTCTCCTTAGCTATCGTTTAATTAATGGCGAAAAGCTTACCGACAATTCTAACCTATATAAACGTCTCCGGTTACTGCCACTCCACAAGCGCCTGCTTTTTAATAAAACCAAACTAATTCACAAAATCCTATTTCAAAATGCTCCAAGCTACCTTTGGCCATTGTTTAAATATAACGCTAGACATAGCGAACGACTAAATATACTTCATGTCCCTAAACCTAGGATAGACTTATATAAAACAAGCTTAGCATACTCTGCCGCTCAGTTGTGGAACAATCTTCCACAAGAAATCAAAGACACCACCAATCATGATACATACATTCGCAACCTGTTTGAACACTACCTTAGTACAGACTACATGCCCCCATAACAAACAACACAAAAAAGACAATAATGGTAACTTATCTCAAAAGACAACTAGCCAAAAAACATTCCCTTATGTATGGCACGTTACACCCCCCTTAGGTATTTATAATGCCCATGTTAAACACTGCTTCAGTGAGTCATTTGTTATTGATTATTTTTCATGCGTTTTAATGTTCTTTTGTTGTCAAAAGTTGCTTCATAAGTGATGTTGAATGAAAGAATGTATGAGAGGAAATAGAGAAGAAGGGCAGAATGTCAGACGGGCCTGCGTGCCCAATTCTTAACCCTTTGAAAATAAAGACTTATTATTATTATTATTATTATTATCCCACACATCTCCGCCCATGTCCTCCCCCATGTTATTTATTTTTGTCTACTTCCCTTCGACATGTGATTTAAGATCTTCCTCTATTTCCGAGAAAGTTGCACTCGTGAGATCCAACGACGTAGGCCGGAATCGAACCCATAACCTTCGGAGCACATGGCAGGAGACGTTACCACTTCGCCACGAAGAATCCCAACACTTGGATACATTACAAACAGCCTGCCTCTGAGGTCACTACTGGGCAACTTCTGGTTCCTGCATAACTGATCTAATGATGGCGCGGCGCGTGCCAGCGTGAGTTCACATCAATCAAAACTGGGCAGGGCGCCAGACAGTCCAGGCATAGCTTTCTAGATAAATGGTATTGTCAAACCAGACCAGGGGCAGCCGTTACAATAGCACAACAGAGGAACACAAATATCGACATAGTGAAAATGTTATGAGAAATTTAGAGGATATGAAGGGAGTTGAATTCGGAGGACAAAACATCAATAATATATGAGGACGATACAGTATTGATTGCTGACAACGAGCAGGGTCTACAACATTTGGTGGATGCGGTTGTAATGCACAGTAAGAAACTAGATTTGGAATTGAGTTGTAAGAAAACAGAGATAATGGTTGACACCAAGAAGAAATAAATATGACATTGTAACACCCAAGTGAATGGAAATATTCTTAAACAAGTGAATCGGTATACCTTTATCGGAAAGGGCATAAAATCTTATGGATGATTCCTTGCAGAGATTAGATTAAGAATTTCCATGGCTAAGGTGGCTTTCTGCAAAATAGAAAACATATTTACCAACAAAAAGTTGTCGAATGCGGTGAGAAAAAATGTTGTTGAATTGCTATATAGAACCTATATTGTTGTATGTGTGTGAAACATGGACAATTAACAGACAAGCTGAGAAAACTCTAATCGTGGTGGAGATGTGGTTTTTGAAAAGAATGCAAAGAGTAAAATGGACGGACAGAAAATCAAATGAGATTCATGAGACATAAGAAAAACGGAGATTTATTGGAGAAATTAGCCTAGAAAATCAAGATTTTTTTGGACATATTATGAAGAGAAATGGACTTGAAAATTCAACAGCTTTAACGGAAGAGAGCAAAGGGAAGACAACGGGATAAACACCGCAATGGTTTGGTAGCCTAGCATTGCCGGGACTGGAACACAGATCTTATCCACGCCTCAGGTGATCGTGTGAGATGGCGAAACATGACCGCACACGCCTTTCGACATAACACTTGATGATTATGACGATGATGATGATTATGATGATTAAACACGGGACGCAGAGGTGTTTACAAGGCACCAGGGCCAGGTTTCATGCTGGCCAAGACCTACTAACACGTCCTAGTCGTGCGTCCTGGGCAACAGGTCCCTTCGGGATCCTGGCTAACGTAGTAGGATCGCTGATTCTTCCGAAGTCGGAGAGTATCGACCTGCACGGCGAGGAACCACCAGTATGCACACCAATAAGCCAGACATGGGACAACTGATACTCCCGCAAACCTCAGTCCGGTAAACATCACACTGATGTTGGACAACAGGATGTCTTCATCCGACATACAGGACTTCGCAGTTTTTGCCCATGATGTCTATGAAAGTTTCCACTCAGGCATTGAAACCTTTGCTGCAGCGATTGATCTTGAGGACGCGTACAACAGAGTACCATTGGATTTTTTAATGCTTCAGCTGCTTGAACTCAAAATAAGTCCATTCCTCCTTAGTTGGATCGCTGCAGCCCTCTTTCAACGGAAAGTAGTTTTTAGATGTGGCAGTTGGACGTCGGAACCAACAACAATATATCCTGGCCTACCACAGGGATCACTATTATCTCCGGTACTGTTCAACGCCTACACTGTGAGAATCACCAGTGAGCAGATCACTGGACCTGGTAGGACATTGTCATATGCCGACGATGTTTTAGTGTATCGCCAGGGTAAGGATAGAGATCAGGTTGCTGTGGAACTACAAACCGAACTCAATCGCATAAGTATTTGGTGTGTTGAGGCTTTGGCAATGGTGAACCCAGCAAAGGCAACAGTGACTTGGTTCTCGTTGAATAATCATATTGTCAACACTCCAACACCAACTGTACATCTGTGTTCAGAGACGGTGGAAAGAACGCAGGCAGTGAATTACCTGGGGATACGGTTTGATCGAAGCGTTGGCTGCAATGCGGGTGATGGCGGCAGCAAACTGTGAGCAGCGCCATCTATGTCTTCTATACGAGGGGCTGGTCATGTCTGTTTTTGAGTATGCAATGGCAATCCTGACTCTCAGCCGTAAGCAGATAGAAAGGATGGAAAGGATAGAGAATGAAGCTATGCGCATTATTCTTGGATGTACAAGAGATACAGCATGCAGGGCGATGTGCTACCTTCTTGATTTTCCAACCATTGAAGACAGAATACAAGTCTGCAGAGCCCGTGCCTACCTCAGAGTTAATGCAAACACACAACATCCACTGCATAGTGAAATTATGAAGGTGAAGGGCAGCAGGTTAATAAGAGGACGGTCGTGGATGGGCCAAGCCGAAGACGTTCTTCAACAGCTGTGTTCACTTGAGGACTTAGAACCTGGCGAGGAGTGGATACAAGTGCCAACTGATTTCTGCACATCCTTTTCAGTTTGCATCCAACTAGACAGAAAATGCAGACAAGAAACCCCGGCTGCTGTGGAGGCGGAAGTACAAGCGTTGATTTTCGAGAATTCGCTAGACGGTGATGCTGTCATTTACACAGAGGGGTCGGTCGTCCGACATGTGAGAAGCACATGGGCCTTTACGGCTCAGGCCGGAGGGAGAATTGTGAAGGAGGACTCTGGTGCTTTTGCTGAGACCACAAGAAGCCTGAATATGGAAGTCATGGCTGTAAGTAAAGCAATAACATGGCTCGAGACACAGACATTCATTAGGGCATGTTTCCTTAGCGACTCAATGAACATGCTCAAGAGGATAGAGATGGGGGGGGGGGGGGGAGATCCGAAGAGAATGGTTGCTGTCTCTGGAGCGGTCTCGGCTGGCAAAGATTAGTTTCATCTTCGTGCCAGGGCATGCTGGAATACAAGGGAATGAGCGGGCTGACAAGCTCGCAGGTGAGGCTACTGTGGAGGGCGGCCTCGCCATGGACCAGGCGGACATTCTGAATGCTCTACGAGAAGTAAGACTATTTGCGAGAATCAAGTGATGACTGTGAATCTACAACCATGGCCAGACTGCGAGAACAGCAAATTAAAAGAGGGGTGGCCAAACAAGAACACTACGCAGGAAGCCAAAGAAGATTGATAAACCAACACAGAACTAGTGTCGTTAGCCACTACACGCTGCGGGATTTGATGAGGAGGGTATCCGAACACTTATGAACTGAATGGTTCGATGTGCAATGAGGATGATCTGTCGACTAACTAACTAACTAACTAACTACCTAACTAACTAACTAACTAACTAACTAACTAACTGGCACCTTGCCGTCTTAACAAACGATAGTTTGTAAAATGGAGTTTTCCCCTCTACTTTTACGAGTGATTATTAATACCTCTCTGTCTCTTTCTCATGAGTGATTAACGGCTGGTCTTCCTTGGAAGTACCTCCAATCTGAAAAACTTCCAGTTAGGTCTGAAATCATGTGGGTGCCACATTCACTTTGGAAAATGGAATTCAAACACCATTATCACGCCCCGACGTTTCTCTGTATACCTGTGCTTTGTTTGGCTAACACACATTGTCCTCGCCTGGTGGGCAGCTCAATATGTGCCGTGGCTCCATTGTTGGCTAGAACAATATGCAGTAACGTATGCTGACATGATGGCGCATATTGTCTGCTGGAGACTAGGTATGCCAGACAAGTCCGCTCCTGCGCACAGATAACCTGATTATTTCCAGATCATTTATTGGTGGGTTTGTCCGGCATGGCACATGATTGATTGATTGATTGATTGATTGTCCTCTATGGTAACATTATTTTTTGATATGTCACGCGGAATGACACTCTCTTGAAGGTAGTCCTCCAGGGAACAAATTATGGCAAAAGGCGACAAGGAAGAATGAGACATTTCTGAACTCATATCATTAAAGAGTGGTTAGTATATAGTAATTCATACTTGTGGGTGCAGTTGAGGATAGAGCCGTAGAGGAATCTGATTACTAGTGTCTCCTTCATTAACATACACCTAGAACATATATTCGGTATTATAGGATGACATAAGATGACGAGATATAGCTGATTTGTTCTCTTTCTATGGCGTTAATTTTATTGTATTTTATTTCACATCCAGTATAGTTGAGTTTTCCTTGTTGTTAGTCGTGTTATTTCTAATGTTTATACAGTTGGGTTTTTATCATTGCTGGCCTTATTAACTCCAAATTCAGTGTGGTTGAGTATTTATCACTGATTATTTCCAAATGATATATATCTGAGTTTTTCTGACTGGTGGCCTTATTATTTCCAATACCTATATAACAGATGTTATATGTAGTGGCAGTATTATTTCCAGTTTATTTCTGAAGTCGGAAGGGGTTCGTCTGATAGCCAGGGACACTGGTAATAGGGAAAGCTAATCCAATCGCAAAAATCAGTCCTGTGCACTTGTAGCATTTTCCAATTTCAATGTAGTTGAGTAGTTATCTTTAGTGGAAGTATTATGTCCAATTTCTATATAGTTGAGTTGTTATCTTTAGTGATAGTATTATTACGTCATACAGACAAAGAATCCCGGTGTTGACTGCCACGTCCTGTAAAAAAGGTATGCAGGTAACTTTTATAGCGTGTGTGTTCTTCCATTGTTGCTTTATTGTTTAACAGTTTCAGTGCCACACACTAAGTAGGTTTGGAACAAACAAAAATGGGGGGCAGAAAATGGGAATTTGAGGTGTGTAACAGTTATCACTTAAACATTATTAATATGGTAGCAGAAATGATGTATTAATATTATAACGCAATGACAACATTTCGGCGATATATAAGGTCATGGCAGTTACGGGAAGTCGCTTAAGACGATCAACCATTCCATAGCACTGAATTAGG
>OY992876.1:25184331-25186831 GCA_963921405.1 Cepaea hortensis | reverse complement strand
CCATTTCTCCCGTCTATGGCTTCTCCGGCCCCAATGTGTCTGCAAAGACTTGCATCTACCTTTCAGCTGGCCGACCCCTTGCCCCTTCTTCCAGGAATCAAGCCCTCCGATATTGTTCTGTTCAAGCCACAGTCACGCTTATTATGCCAAAGTATTTCAGTTTCCAATACACGACGATGTTTATGAGCCAGCTTTCGTCGATGTTCAGGTCTTGTTGAATTTCAACAGCTCTATTCTTCTCTGTCTATGATTTTCTAAAACTTGTTCGGTAACATTTGAGCTCAAGAGTCCTAATTTTCATCTCTGGACAGGCAACTAGGCATTAAAGAAATATTTGTATCAGTTCCTCTACAGTTCCTTTCGCGGGTACTAAGTTTTTCGTTCTCTTGCCATTTTGCTCGTACTAACGATCATCACTGGAAAGCGAAGTCCAAATTGGAAAATTGTGTCAATGTAGTTGAATGGAATGATACCAAAAAGGTGCGTTCGCAACACGAAACAGTAACATCACCTCATGGTGTAACAGGATTCTTTATGGAGAAGTGGTAAAAGCCGCCAGCCTCGCTCTCTGAAGGATGTGGTTTCGTTTTCAGACTTCGTAATCCTGTTCAATGTTTTATTTTGGACCACCTGACGTCGCTGGGGAAACGAAACTCGTGCTCGTTGCGACTCTTTTGGCACGCCTTCCTGGGGACAGAGACCGAGCCAAATGGAATAAAACGAGGTGCAATGAATTAGATCCTCTTCTTTTAAAACCCATTTATGGATTTATGGTGTTGCATGAAAAAAAAAAAAAAAAAAAACATTCTACATATCTGCACTCAGTAAATACCTGTTATACATGATCAGAAAGAAAGCACACACCACTCAAAGGTCTGCCGCTTGGAATGGATGTAGCGATTTAAGCGAAAATTCAGAAAAGCTTACTGCGATGGTAGACAAGAGAGATTTTATTTAGCAAAATATATTTTAGTAGTAAGAGAATACATCACTCACGACTTGGTGATATTCTGGAGTGTAAGCTGTCGGACTCAAGTCCCTGACTGCTTGGTTTATTGGTGCCCAGAGACCGCATGTCGGCAGAAAATGTCTAGGCTATGAAATAATTCATTTCATGAACGTTATGCAAAGGTTGCTTAGTTTAGTTTAGTTTAGTTGATGGATCAACATCACAGTACACGGGCGCAACCCATAAGTTCTCCGTTCTCCTCTAACTCAAGCCTGAGTCTGGAGAAACTCAGCTCAGTGCACTAACTCCGTATCACAAGCGAGGATCCTTAATTACTTTGGGTAGATTTGTAACTCGAAATTTTGCACGGGCAGCGCCGTTAGGCTACTCTTTTTCGATTTCCAACTGCCAAGGGATTTTTTGCGTGCGGAACAATACACACGCGCGTCCGATCTCACTAATCAGAGACCAGGGGACATTTTATTACTAGAAGTCCACGTGAAAAAATCCCGGTTCTCACCGGGGCTTGAACCTCTAGTACTCGAGGCGGACACCATACCTCGAGACCACCCAGCCCCCTACATGCAAGGTTGCGTAACCATTCAGTTCTTCTTCTTCTTCTTCTTCTTCTTATTATTATTATTATTATTATTATTATTATTATTATTATTATTATTATTATTATCATTATTATTATTATTATTATTATTATTATTATCCTTTATCTTCTTCTCCCTCTCTTGTTCTGCTTCTTCTTCTTCTTCCGCTCCTGCTCATCTTCCCCAGTAGATTACAGACACTCCTACTATGGTTCTATCTCTTGAAGCTTGTTTACCGTGTATTTGCCATATTATTTCTTTCTGTTTAAATGGTACTACCTGCTTTCTATTATCACCGTTGGGCTGCGCTCACCAAACCCGACACCCTGCATTGAGCCAACGGCTTCGGGGGGGGGGGGGGATAATAGCCTTACCCTAGTGCGAGGAAATGCAGCCTACTGCTAAATGACATTGCAGGGCAGACAAGGCCCTAAGTATTGGTCGGCAGCTGGTCTAGGGTGGAAGCTACGATCGGCGGACAGTTAGAGCATTGCTTTGCTGATCCGGCAGCTTCTGCAGCATATCTTGTTCCAGGTGTATTGGTGTTACCTTTCCTCTGGAGTAAACTAGGCAGACCGAAAACGAACGAACGAACGAATGAACAATCTTTATTTTCAAAGGGTTAAGAATTGGGCACGCAGGCCCGTCTGACATTCTGCTCTTCTTCTCTAAGAGAAGATTCCTCCGAGAGCGGTATCATGCTGCATGGGCAACACATGGTCTCTAAGGTCAGACTAGGCTTTAGGTTATGGAGGGGTATAACTCCATGTTACAAACTATCGACTATAAAGACAGCATGGTGTCAGTCAACTTTTTTAAAGGGTGTCTAGTTGGTCGTACTTCGAAGTACACTTGTTCCTGCAGCGAGGCGCTGTCGTCATTTGGAGGTGACAGGTTCGATCCCGGTCGGTAACTATAGCTTTCAATTTTTATGTTGTCTAGTGCGTCCTCT